>JAEUYN010000133.1:0-530469 GCA_018257835.1 Euura lappo
GCGTACGCAGATGGCCTTTATCTACTTTTCTACACTCTTCTGGTCACAAGTTCGCTGACTTTGATTCGCGAAAAATTGAATCACTCGTACAAAATGCTCGAATTCGTGTCCAGACTCTGTGTAGCGTACGCAGATGACCTTTTTCTACTTTTCTACACTCTTCTGGTCACAAGTTCGCTGACTTTGATTGGCGAAAAATTGAATCACTCGTACAAAATGCGCGAATTCGTGTCCAGCCACTGTGTAGCGTGCGCAGATGACATTTTTCTACTTTTCTACACTCTTCTGGTCACAAGTTCGCTGACTTTGATTCGCGAAAAATTGAATCACTCGTACAAAATGCGCGAATTCGTGTCAGACTCTGTGTAGCGTACGCAGATGACCTTTTTCTACTTTTCTACACTCTTCTGGTCACAAGTTCGCTGACTTTGATTCGCGAAAAATTGAATCACTCGTACAAAATGCGTGAATTCGTGTCCAGACTCTGTGTAGCGTACGCAGATGACCTTTTTCTACTTTTCTACACTCTTCTGGTCACAAGTTCGCTGACTTTGATTCGCAAAAAATTGAATCACTCGTACAAAATGCGGCGAATTCGTGTCCAGACTCTGTGTAGCGTACGCAGATGACCTTTTTCTACTTTTCTACACTCTTCTGGTCACAAATTCGCTGACTTTGATTCGCGCAAAATTGAATCACTCGTACAAAATGCGCGAATTCGTGTCCAGACTCTGTGTAGCGTACGCAGATGACCTTTTCCCACTTTTCTACACTCTTCTGGTCACAAGTTCGAGGACTTTGATTCGCGAAAAATTGAATCACTCGTACAAAATGCGCGAATTCGTGTCCAGACTCTGTGTAGCGTACGCAGATGACCTTTTTCTACTTTTCTACACTCTTCTGGTCACAAGTTCGCTGACTTTGATTCGCGAAAAATTGAATCACTCGTACAAAATGCGCGAATTCGTGTCCAGACTCTGTGTAGCGTACGCAGATGACCTTTTTCTACTTTTCTACACTCTTCTGGTCACAAGTTCGCTGACTTTGATTCGCGAAAAATTGAATCACTCGTACAAAATGCGCGAATTCGTGTCCAGACTCTGTGTAGCGTACGCAGATGACCTTTTTCTACTTTTCTACACTCTTCTGGTCACAAGTTCGCTGACTTTGATTCGCGAAAAATTGAATCACTCGTCAAAATGCGCGAATTCGTGTCCAGACTCTGTGTAGCGTACGCAGATGACCTTTTTCTACTTTTCTACACTCTTCTGGTCACAAGTTCGCTGACTTTGATTCGCGAGAAATTGAATCACTCGTACAAAATGCGCGAATTCGTGTCCAGACTCTGTGTAGCGTACGCAGATGGTCACAAGTTCGCTGACTTTGATTCGCGAGAAATTGAATCGTACAAAATGCGCGAATTCGTGTCCAGACTCTGTGTAGCGTACGCAGATTTTTTCTACTTTTCTACACTCTTCTGGTCACAAGTTCGCTGACTTTGATTCGCGAAAAATTGAATCACTCGTACAAAATGCGCGAATTCGTGTCCAGACTCTGTGTAGCGTACGCAGATGACCTTTTTCTACTTTTCTACACTCTTCTGGTCACAAGTTCGCTGACTTTGATTCGCGAAAAATTGAATCACTCGTACAAAAATGCGCGAATTCGTGTCCAGACTCTGTGTAGCGTACGCAGATGACCTTTTTCTACTTTTCTACACTCTTCTGGTCACAAGTTCGCTGACTTTGATTCGCGAAAAATTGAATCACTCGTACAAAATGCGCGAATTCGTGTCCAGACACTGTGTAGCGTACGCAGATGACCTTTTTCTACTTTTCTACACTCTTCTGGTCACAAGTTCGCTGACTTTGATTCGCGAAAAATTGAATCACTCGTACAAAATGCGCGAATTCGTGTCCAACCGTGACAACCTTTGGCATTGAAAAAGACATGCTGTGTAAAAATTTCAGCCACTTCGATCAGGGAACTTTTTTGTTACCGAAGACTTTTCATCAAAACTATAGTTCAACGGGGCACAACAAATTGCAAAAAAATATTTTCCGAAATTTTATAAAAAGACGCGGAACTTTGGTATGAGAAGTTTTTTCATTTTTCATCTGGATTTCGCTAGAAAATGACGCGAAATACCCTAAATAGAAATTCATAAGGGCTTTTGTGATGAAGCAAAGGCGAAGAAAAACAAGAGGATAACTTTTTGATAATAACATTTCGAATACTCGTTTAGCGACTTTTTTCACACGTTATGTTGAAATTTTTTCCGATACTGTGTTTCACTTTTGCAGATGGAATTGTATGCTCTGCGCCTAGGGTAAGTATCCCAATTATGAAGCCCTTAGTGACGCTCGTCGTTGTATTCTGATAGATAGAGGAAAATGGGCCGCCTAAGGAACTAAAGCCTCAAATAGATATTTCAACGTGCTTCCCCGAAAAGTGCAAAAATTGTGGCCAAAATGGGCCCCCCAAAAAATTTCCAAATTAAACCTTTTTCTTTAATTTTCAAACTATTTCCGTACTTCAGAATCCTTCGAACAGGAGATTATGAAACGCTCCTAGAGAAGATACGGGCAAAATGGGCCCCCCTAAATGTTTTTAATAGTTTTTACAAATTGAAATTTTTTTGGATTTCATTATTCTTTACTTGCTTCTTTTTTTCCCCGAATCCGAATGATATAAGAGAACATCTCACGACTCACGACAAATTGTCGTTGGGGCAATTCTACAGGGTGAGTTTTCTCCGACTCTGAACGAGGGAGGGGCTTATTACTGCCAATTGCTCCGCCCCTTGGCCAATCACAACTTGTTATCAAAATCTAAGTTTACATCAAGCCGTCCATACCTGGTCTAGTCGGGTAAGGTATTGATGATCGTCGAATGAAAACAATGAAGGTCCTAATCCGCTCATTGTTTTCATTCGACTTAGATAAACTTAGATTTTGATAACAAGTTGTGATTGGCCAAGGGGCGGAGCAATTGGCAGTAATAAGCCCCTCCCTCGTTCAGAGTCGGAGAAAACTCACCCTGTATACTTCAAATGAATCTTTGTTTCAGTGGGTAGGTGCGTAATCTCTTGTACCAATTATCATGTTCCATGTTTCGCAGATCCTTTCATAATTCATACTCCGATATTAATGTCATCTAATTTTCATCGTGTTTCATAGCTGGGGACCTTTCGCCGGCGAGTATAGGTCGAAAGGATTACAAACAACTTATTTCAGTATGAGCCAGCTTACAATTAGCCCACGTTGCAGGGTGTCCCCGCAGATAACTTCTAAAAGGCTAGAGCAACTGGTATTCATACTTCCGACCAAGATTTTCTGTGGGATCTCCATCAAAGTAGCGGCGTATTTTGAAGATCCAGTAGTACCAGTTCAGAGCTCAGAAAGAATTAGAAACCTCATCCCCTAAAGTTAGTGTCTATAAACAATGCTTTAAATGACATCATGAAATCGATCTGTTGGGAACAATAAGCAAGGAATTATTGAAATGCTTGAGAAAACTCAGTAATTATTACAGACGAGATACACACATACGACATAGTAAAAAGTGTGCGAAGAAGTGCAAAATCTAGGCAACGAGAGGAAGACTCACAAGCATCAAAGACCTTTTAGTATTTTTCCGCACGCTGTGCGTAAAGTTCGATTTTACGCACGCAAGCGGGCGTGTAATCGGACTTTACGTGCGTTTGTGATGAAAAATTTTGTTCGATTCATGTGCGAAAGTTGTTTTGAGACGAGTGGGAGGTTTTTCGCCCGAGCAAAGCGAGCAAAGCAAAGTAACCTTTCGCACTTGTATCGAAATATACAATTTCATAGACGGAAAATTAATGTACTGTGACTGAAATGCTGCGGGTCCATGTAGGATTGAACAAAGGGCTGAAGAGCTCGACCAGCGAACGCAGGATCAATTCGACCCTGAACAAGATTTTCGTCTCTGGCTTTAGGACATTGTTCCAAAATGTTCGATGAAAATTTACAAACACGTAACGATTGTAATTATACAGGGAATTCACTTCGCATCAGGCGCATGCGATAATTCATGGTTGACAGTAATAGCAGTGGTGAAAATCCTGCAAAACGTCCCAGTTTGTTTTATGATGTGTTAAACATTCTTACTTCTATAATTTACTGGAAACTGACCACTAATGATCAATTTATTGGAACGGAAATTCAATTGCTGGCGTATGTACATGTGTTCTTCCACCCTGGAGTGGGAAAACACGACCATCTCGCATACAAAAGCGTATACATAGACAAGTTCATAAACTACTCGTCGCAGTTCTCTTCGGTGTGCACACATTGTGTTAGCAATTTCGTAGAGCGGCCATTTGAGGACCAGACAAATTTATACGACTAGTTCCATCCTGCAGGCCACTCGATTTGGGTTCAGCTCCACTAGAACGCCCGGGATAGCGTTCCAGCTCCGGACTCTTCAAGTTAGTAAAGCAAGCAGCTACTACCCGTACAATATGTTACTGAGTAACTTTAGCTTTTACAGAAAATCTCGGCAGAGAGAAATATTTACATTGACTTTACCGAGCAAATTTAACACACGCCGGATAAGTCGAGGAGAAATGCCATTGCCTGCAGCTTTATGCCATCCCACGATCCCCTACGTGCTCAAATGATCAATTTGTGCTGAAAAAGGTACCGAGATCCTCCGATTGAATAACTTTCCTGTCTCAACTGAGGAACAACTCTAATCATTCCTATATTTTATATGTTCCTTTATAATATATTTTAGCGTGATCATCGGCTAATAGACCGGGGCTAGTGACAGAAATTGCAGGCGTCTCATTTTCTACAAGTATGACAACCCTTCAGGGGTTGAATTACACAATTAATGAAAGCAAAATGATGGTCATAGCACTGGTCGTCTCTGATTAATCGCAGGACGAGGCATCGAACTTGTCGGAAAAATTACGGTTGTCAAACGATTTTTCTCACGAAGATTCTTGCATTTTCCAGTGTTTATGAAAAGATGATAAAATGTTGTTATGGATTTAGGTATGCCGTCCTTGGTTTTCTTATTTAACTCGATTTCGCGTCTAGACACTTGAAATCAGCAGACCTTTGAAGTGTATCTTCTAATCCCTCTTACTTCGTGCTTCTAAGTGAACCTCCCCTTTCACATCGTGAAACTCATCCGACTCCGATTCGAAGAGGCTTTGCCAGTAAACAAACTACAAACGAACGTCTTGGCTCGGTGAGAGATTCCAAGTATAAGCGGTGAAAACATACCCGTTTCTATTCTATAAAGCACCAAGATCGATAAGGAGATGGAGTAAACATCGTTTTAATACCGTCTCTCATTCTACAGTTATACACTAATTTTTGGCACCAATGCCAATAGACAACACAAAGTTTTAACCACCCAGAGGCTATAGCATCGTCTTTGCAACATCAATAAGTCCAAAAATTAACCAACGCCGTCAAATTCCGTTTGCCATTCAATTTTTTTCATTTTTATAGAAAGACAGTATGGCTTTGAAGAGCATCACTAAATTGTGTATATATACAATTTTTGCAGTTTCTTGAAGGCTCGAGTACGCATAAGCTTTCTGCAAGCTGGTTGGGAAACACAAACAATATTTTAGCACGTCCGCATTAACGCAGTAGACGATGGGGAGCAATTCCCTCGAATACTTTCTCAGTTTGAAAGTCGTATTTGTAGCTAGCCTGCGCTTAGCCCTTGTTGACGGTGCCGGGGGGAGTATCGACCCAGGTGTCCTTGAACCTGCACCAGAGAGCTACCGGAGCGACCGGAGCCTCTAGAGGCACCAGACTACCCTCCCTCGGCTAGACAGCCCCCGATCGTACCCGACCATCGCTAACCCTGGAACCAGGGACATTCCACCCGGCGTTGCCGGGATTGAACTCTTTTGACCTTTACGATTTATGGAAGAGATGATGCCAATACCCGTATGCGATTCACCCGGTTAACCGCAACAACTGACTTCCGGATTGCAGAGTATTTTCCGTCAGGCTTACCCGCGCTTCATTGTTGCCAAATATATCGAAATAATCGAAATAATTTCTGTCAATTTGATTCCATTATATATCAGGAGGAGAAATGTCAATCTGATTGAAATCACATGTCGAATTTCATATGATTTATATGTATTTGTCCGTTGATGGAAAATCCATTTATCACAATTTCACAAATTACGTGAGGCGTTTAGGGGGGTCGAGCCGAATCTCACCCAATCTCACGTGGGGCAGAGGGGGGTCTCGGCCAATATCACGTAATTCTTTTTTTTTATTCATAAATTATGTTTTTTATTAGAAATCCAACGCAATCAAGCAAAATACGCATTTTGACAAATCTCACGTGAGATTAGGGGGGGGGAGGGGGTCGAAAAATTGCAAAAATCGCCTCACGTAATTTATGGACGCCCCCCATGGTGAACAACCTATGTCCTATGTCACATATCTATGACATATTTTGGGATAGGTTTGTCTTTAATGGGAAAATACAGTTGGGCTCACACCATAGATATACGTGGTTAATGACGAGCATGAGGCAATATTGATATAGCAGCCGCTGTAATGTTATTTTTGAAAGAAATCTGTTTTTTTTTTGTGAGTATCTCCGAAAGTAGAAATCGAAAGAAAATCATTTTCAACTCCTCCATCAAATAGCGAATATATAGAGAGAAAGAAAGAAAATCTCACGTTTGCGTGAGCTGTTGAAATTGACACCATAATGAAAAGCTGGTGGAAGATTGCGAGACGATAATTGGTTGGGTTTATCGAAATGAATCAATCCCGTATATTAGATACTCTATAAATGATCAATTGGTGAATTGAATTACTCATTTAGGTGTAAATTGAATGGGTATTTCATAAAGTTATTTTGTTGCCTGGGAGGACGTTATTAAAATTTACAATAAATTTCCGGACGTCGGAATGGCAATTCTCTCTGTCGGAACGAGCTAGTCTTTCCTTTGTACTTTGTCCCAGGCAGAAGTATACTAATGGCCAATTATACCTTTGACCGAAGTCAATGGTGGAAATTATAAAACAATATCATGGTTGAATAAAGATCATCGCTTGTGTCATAAAATGTCGTATTTCTACCGTCAGAGTAAAAATGTTCGATTCGGTTATCATTTAGGACGGTAGATAGATATCGACAACATATGCAAAAGTGGTAATTAGACCTATGAGAGTTCGAAGATATATACAGCTTCATTGAAATGAGAATATCTACATCTTTTTACAATTATGACGTAGCAAGCTGACGTCCCAATGTTCAACCATGTTGAGAGAGATAGAGAGAGAGAAAAAGGAATAATTAAGAATTCAAAAGACCGCTAAAGAAAATGGTGCTACTAGGTTTTTTTTCAAATAATTAACGAAAAATAGAGTTACTGGTGAGTGAAAAGTGGAGTTCTTTCAAAAAGTATTACCGTTTGAGTTTAAGAGAGTCGCAATCCGCTTACGAATGCATTCAAAAGAATTATCACATATTATTCTATACAGAGTATTCAAATATGAAACTTTAGAAAATCCGGGTAATCCTGAAAATGCAGTGCAATGATGAAGATATCCGTTCGAATCGTATCTCACTTTATATTCTATTCTAATGGCATTCCTAGCGGAGCATCGCTATGACTATCAATTTATTTCACTGTCTTCAATTTTTCATATAGCATCATGTTACCGTATGAGTTATCTCATTTTAAAATGATAAAAATTTGCTGGTTCCAATTTCATATACTTATGATTTTCGTCTTCCCATTTGTACGAGCGGAACGAAAACTCGTGAGATTAAACTTGAAATATCAATCTTGGCTGAACGTACGACTTGCAAACTGAAAGGATTTTTCACAGAAAGTCGACCTGGAAAATCATTCCATTTTACTGGTAGTTGCATTTCTGTCTTTGAAGTCGCAAGTTATTGGCTTCTTATGGACGAAATTGGCATTTAGAGTGAAAAACGAAACATATTTAGCAAAAAAAAAGGCACTTTTCTCTACAGCCGGACCTTTTTCGTACGATTTTCACCATCTCAAACATAATAATGAAGTGATTATGCTTTTACTTGGAATTATTGCTGGGATATTATTGCCAGCCAACCTTCATTTTGTCATCAACTTGCGCAAATGCCCTGCATTCAAGTAATTCGACTCACTCGCAAGCAGAAACAGACACACACGAGCGCCTTTCTCTGTCCCACTAGCAAATGTCGGAGCAGGGAAATCCCCGAGTGAAGAACTCCTTCCACGAAACCGAGGTGAGTGAATACCCGTTCGACTCATGCAGTCATAAAGTGGCGCATGTGTGTGGCCTGGCGTGAGTATGTATGTATTGCTGCAGCATACATTGAACCGACGATCAGCTGGTTTACCTGAGCGTATATAACCTGGCAACTCCACGACAGAGCGTTAGTTGCAAGCGCAGAACTGTGATACATATTGTAGTGCTGACTTTCATTCAGATCACAACATGACGTAAGGATTAGTAAAATATGTACTCGTTAAAGGGGTACATACACCTTAAACTGTCAAGAAAGTAAAAACCGCCAGAAGTCATTTATCATATTTCAGAATATTTTCCACACGATTTTGGAAAGCAATTTTTTTTTGTCTATATACGATGCACGAAATAAAACCTATGGGTGGATCAATTAAAATTTTTCTGGTCATAAACTTCTCAGTAAAGACGCCGATTAAAATTGTACCAGATATTGATCATCATTGTCTAGAATGAAATAGCGATTTTCGGTTTTCATACGTTACTTTTCACGATAACTCGAGTAAAAATAAAGTTATGAAAAATTTCTCTGTTCATATGGACAAGGCCTCTTCACTGAACAGTTTGAGACCAGAAACACTGAGATCGGTTCACCAGTAGATTTTATTTCGAGCATCATAGACAGAAAAATTAATCTTTCCAAAATCATGTGAAAACCATTCAAAAATCTTAACTAGTAGTTTTAGAGTTTCTTAGAGTTTCTGGGCGCCATAAAAACGCTAAAACTACTAGTGGCCGGTACTGCCGGACTTCCCCCTACGCAACCGTGTCAATTAGTGTATAACTTCAGCATCAAGTTGTGAAATATAATCTAAATGACAGTCGCGTTCTAATTTTTAAGTAACAATTATTTCTTTTGAATTTCTCCAAATTTCATGCAAAATATGAGGTGTCTGGTATTATTATATTTCCTACTCTGAAAGAGGGGAGCCCAGTATCGACGGTATCAAATTTTCCGTTAAACTTAATTTGCTCTGTTAGCCATTTTTCAAATTCAATTTATTTTCTGTATCGTAATTTTTTTGTACAGGCATGTACAGTAAAGTATCAGGTATACCTCAACGTTTCCGGCAACTTGTTCCGGTCTTTTTTTGGTCTCCGTGCAGAAGCAAAAATCTGAAATAACAATCATTTTACTGACGAAAGACAAATTTTTGGTGGGTAGATATTCTTGGAGTCGGAAGCTGTACTTGATCATGATTCCATTGAACAACATATATATACCTCCAACTTTCACCCTTACACAGGCAGCATTGAACAGTACATGTCATAAGTTCCATTTGTATTTAATTTACAGTTCATCGAGAAGCATTTCCGTGCTGGCGAAGATATTGTGTATCGTTTACATAATGTCATTAGTGGGATCCAAAAGCGGCGTCGAGGCTGGAGTAGTAATTAATGGAGCATCATTATCGAATAACAAACCATCTCCTCTGGTATCATCTGCCAGTAAGTTTTCTTTTACTACTTAACACTCCATTCATATTCGAATGTATGCGATGTCGTTGTTTATAATATTTTTTAAACTTGTAAAACAGCTTCCATCTACAATGCGGTACATGGTGGACAAATGAGCCGAGATGAGGGACGCCGACAGGGTCAACTCCTCATCCAGCAGAACCAAGCTGCAACGAATCAGGCGATAATTAATGGGATCAGAGGTTGAAAACAAATTAATTTTGATCAATGGCCTTTCACCGATAGTTATTTATTGTGTGCAATACCAAGCTTCTACATTAGTACTAATTTTCTTTGAGCTGTATAATTTTAATGAACAAATATTAAATACTTCATTTCGATTTGAACGATTTTAGAGATCGGAAAAACATTTATTAAATTTCGCACCCATATAACTGCAGCTACGTCTTTCAGATGACAAAAGACTAGTGGAACGACTTTTTTCACTGCGCAATGTTAAGCATGCAAAAAATCTTATTCATATTTCAAGGATATAAGGCATATTCGTCACTATTGCACTAGCAAATATCTGAGCAGCAAAGCTCCACCTTACACTCATACAGTGTTAAAGTAGCGCATCAGTAGCCCTGCCGCCAGCTAATTAAATGTGCGTTGTTAGTCAATGGTGGCCATTGTCAGCCGTTGCGTTGTTATCATCATGAGTTTAATGCGGCAACACACGTTTGAAACCGAAGATCGGCTGACGCACCTTCAGTTTCAATGGAAAAATCCTCAAACAGACTGGAGCACCTTTTAACTATGAGCACAAAGAGTTCGTTCAAAATGAGTTGACGTCTTCCCACAAATGGTCGAAATTTGTGAGCTTTGTAGTTTGTTTAAATATAGTATTGAAAATCCCGGAAAATTGAAAACAAATTTGATCCAAAGCCAATCGATTGTATTTCAAGGCCCGCTATTGTAACTTCGGAACTGACGAAGCTATAGACTGCCGTTTTTAAACCGGAAGTGGGATCGGCTGCACAAATTCACTTGCACGTCTTCGAGGTATGAACAGTATTCTGTGAAGATTTTACGATAATTTGTTCGGTGGTTTGACTGGAATTTTGTTTACAAGAAGTAGCTCGAAAACGACATCTCAGGTGCCAAAACGTTCTCCCTTCATGGTTGATGGAGAATATCTCCTCGATTCGACGTTTTTTGCAATGGCGAATGTATGAAGCATTCCGTTTTCGACGATCGTACCTAAAAATGATTGTGGCACTCTTTGTGAATGCAGCAGCTTGCAGTTTCTGCCTTGAAATTGTGGATTCGCGGAAGGTTAAGCTTCACTCCTATTCTATACAGTTGTTTCTGAATTTCAAATGGCTACAAAATTTCACACACGTCGCTAAATTCTTGTCTCTTCATTCCCCGAGAAAATTCATGTGGGAAGCGGTGAAGGATTTTGATATATGCGCACTTCAAGTCTTCAAAGATTAGTAGTGTATGAGATCGACGGCCGAGAATAACATCGTCGATCAGATTTTGGTACTATAACATAACGAAGTGGTTCAGAATTTTTAATTAATCAATTATTTGAAAACTCGGAACTACGACGTTTTTGATCAAAATGCTGAACAACGATGTTATTGTTATCCTCAGCCGTCGAGATTTTCGTTCAGTGAAGTCACTGGGCGCAAGCGATGTACTAAGATAAGTATATAAATGTTTAACTTCAGATCCGTGAGTTAGCCAGTTCTGGGTTTTATGGGTGAAAAATTCATCTTTATTAATATCGTTATTTAGAAGTTGAGTTCAAATGCTAAAATACAAAAGGCCAAACGGTTATTGAAGCATTATTAGGTATCACGCCTGAGCTCGAATATTCTCGGTCATATTAATCGGACCTAATTATTTTCAAGACGTGAGATTATTAATTACCTAACAGTAAAAGTGACAGGGGTCGACGGATAGGTCAATCGTCCGTGACGTTACGTAACAGGCCATTAGTGGTTCATTAGCTATAGCTAAATTAAGTAATTACGATGGAAGGGTGGTTGGTCAGTTACGGGCGAGGGAGGCTAGTTGGCCAAGCATTTAACAGACCGGGAACAACTCGGTGGGAAATTTGCAACTCGCTATGCCGAAGGTAACTCAATTTATCGGTTGCATAACAATATCATTATTAAATGACTTAAGTCTTCGAGCAGGTTGAAAACCAGAAACATGATAGCCGAGTATATTCTTTATAGCAAATTATATCATCCATTTATGACGGCTGATTTGGTTTTACCATGTCATACCGGAAAATCTGTTCTATTGATTGTATCGATGGTCACTGCAAGTAGTCGCTAATAATATTACAATTGATAAAGTAATAATTCGGCTTCACATATTGCAACGAATCGCATCCCGCAATTATCATGAAAAACCTATATTATTCCGAATTTCTGACAATAAATTTTACGTATGACAGGTGACATTGATGGTCACCGCAATGATACGATATGACCTTTGCTCTGTGTCGCAAGCAGTAAACCCCATCGACAATGAAGCGCTGGTCATTTGGTTATTTTATAACTATACGGGGCTGGGCAGCATGCTATATTCATGACCGCTAAAATGTACAAATGTAAAATGAAAGCAGGGTATCGGGAAACTGAAAATTGTATTTTGGGACAATGGAAAAAAATGGTAAGGCAATATTTTGAGCGAAATACTACCATCAGAATATAATTACTGTAATAATGATTGCAAGTATTTGATTGATTATTGAATCTAGAGAATAGCCACCTAGATGCCTGAAAAAATGTAATTGTCGCACCTCTGACCATTAATTACTGACTCAGGGGATTACTGACTCAGGGGATGGTTCGTGATTGCGCATCGAATACAGCAATTATGCAGTTGAGGGTGTTTACGGAGTCAAGGGGTAAAATGTGGCGTTACAGGCGGTGGGCACGAAACTGTAGAGTACAGAGTATCGACAAATCTGCGTGTCACATTTTACAGTAGTCTCGTATGCATCACACGTTTATTCGACCTTTTTCAATCCCACCCGATCGCACCCTTTTTAAACCACGATTTGGACGCCCACCATGATCTAATCTGATTCTGACTCGCAATAAAATGTATTCAGTAATAATAATTAATTTCAAACCATGCCTCACATGGACAAGGGTCATCAGAAGACTTATAGAACCATCAGTTTTGTGAGTCCCTCGCCCCTTTCAACATTTCAATATTTCGATGTGCCCAAAAGTTTCATTCGGACATTCTTCATTATATCATTTTCTGTTCTTTTTTCACCTCAGTTATCAATATCATGATCGGTAGGTTAGTGTACCTACACATGAAGTGTACAAAAAAGAACGCGACGGCATGAAACACAAAGTAGCAGCTGATGCAGCGTTGCAGTCTAATGTAGTCTAATGTAGTGATGGTCGTTCCTTGTCATAAGACGATCCATCCGTTGCAATTTTTGTGATGACGAAAGTCGTTCAGAAGATATTCCATGCGAAGAGTCCTTTGGGGGTTCTCAGCAGTGTGTTCATAATATATCTCATCATCCATTACCATCAAAGACTTTCTAAGGTGTTGTTAAAGTAGAGTAAGATTTGCAGGCATCGTTCAATCACACCTGACGGGGCGTACTATGCTCGATTCCTATAGTGCAGGATATATTCTATGCAACAGCCGACACAAGAAGCTATGTGTAATATCTATTTCATGTGATATTAATCTCAGCATATACCAATAACAATAGTATATTGTGCAACTAGGAGGCAAAGTCGGTCTTTTCCGAGGTCTTCTCCGATGTCTTTTCATGCCGAGCGTAATTTCGCAATATGAGCCGTAGACGAATATTGCAAATCGCGAGGCGAAAAGACCGTTGCCTCCTTGTTGCACACGATTCTTTATATAACAAAAGTATGATCGACGCGTTTTGAGGTTAGGTGGAACTTGACTGCGAATGTGCATCCGCGAATTCGGGAGGTTCCTTAATGTTTCAGGGCGAAATGGAATTCGAGTGGGGGACCGTCTGTAAAGGACGTCTGCGTTTGTCCGATGATTTGAGAAAAAGGCGATGCTCAAATTTTTGCTGACGATATTTTATCGCAATCGTTTACTTGCTCATAAAAAGTCTACAAAAATTCGCGGATGCTGAGAAATGATAATTGCAATAATTGAGGCGCGAGTTCCTTGTGTATGCTTCACCACTTCGGAAGGTCTAATCGCACGAAGGATCGATTGAAATTTTATCAACCGAGTATAATGGTTGCGCCAATTCAGTTACAGTTGGTTACTCACCAGTTTCACATCGGTCCCTGCGTACGCGTAATTTAGTCAGTTTTGTATGGACGATTATCGCCAGTCGATTCGTCTCTTTTGTCAGTAGTCCAAGGTCAGCTGAAACGGCCCTTGATTCGACTCGCGTCCCCATAATCGTCCCTGACTCACCGCCACATGTCGATCCCCAGGAAATCCCCTCGTCTCTTCTCGTCCCATGTTTACTTCAACCCCTCAGTACTGCGTCTAAACTCCCACACGTATACTGTGCACTCTCGTGTGAATTGCCATGTTCATTGAAGTACCAAAAACGAATACGTAACGCGCAGTAGGTGATGATTTCGCTGTTCCCATTCCGTGAACTCTGCATTTTTGGAAAGTCTGTTGATTATATTTTGTAGCGTCACAGAGGTGTACAGCTTTTATACCGATTTGTTGAACCCACTTTGTAGGAAATTGAGATCGGAAGTATTTTTTTCGACTGCTCGATTGTCTAAAATGACAAAATTTTGCCACAACAGAAGCTAGATAATTGCTCACACATGGTAAAAACGATTGGACGATTTTTTATTGACCATCAAACGTAATTTAGTGGGTCTCAAACTTTACATACCTGTTTTACCCGACTCTTCCCTATGTGTATAAAAGCTGAGCACAATATTTGAACTCGAGCAAGATACTATCGTTTCTATGAATACTGTTTGCACCGTGCGGAACACGCTGCTCTAGGCCCTAGGGAGTCGGTAAGGTATTTAATTAGTGCATATGATGTATCGAGTGACGTTCCCTGTACGTGTCTCGATGTAAGAGATATGTGCTTGTGTGTAGAATACATAAAATGAGAAGAGTGTATTTTGATGGGATTCTGTACGAGCGAACTGGCAGTTAAATTTTAGAACCTCCGGTAGGTACACTCGTTGCCTCAAGGGTCCTTGAAAATTGGATCCAATCATCCGTTAATACCCATCACTCCGCGTGCGTTACGCGTAGAATATTATCAACTGCACAGTTCGACCTGTGCCATGTATAAGGTGTTTTTTTTTCCTTGTGGGGAGCCACCTTCGATATTAATGGTGATCGATTTCGTCGTCGATCACATGTATAGTAGCACCACTGACTTATCTTTAAAGAATTAGGTAAATAACTTTTCGCTCGATTCCTAGTATTCGTATAAGTTACACATCGGTTCCTTCTTTGAGAGCTACCTAAGAAAAACCTCTGTTTGCATATTGCATAGATAAGATACGCGGGATTTGTTTTATTTGCAGAATAAATATGCCACGATACAACAACAGACCGTTGACATTGCATACATTTTTTCAAGAATCAATAAGGTGGATCTATCATATTATATTGTAAGCTATAATTTTTTGAAAGCTTAATATGTACCACGTCCAGCTGAAAGCGTTCTTCTATGAAATAAAACTAAACTACAACCTAAAGGTAGAGTATGTTTTCGCCTTTCGACATGTCGTGTATACGAAATGGTGTTTATTGACACATTTCGAGCGAATTCAACGACAAACCATAATAAGAAAGACACTCAGGTCTCTTATCTCTTCGAGGAACACACTTGTATCAAATCGTGAAAAGGAAAGAAAGACCTTGGAGTGCAGTTGACAAACCACACTTCAGCAAAGGCGATAAAATCGCCTCGCAAGGTTCTGAAAATTGTTGTATCCGTAAATCTGCTTTTCCTTACACACATCACATGCGGTCTGCGTGTCTTATGAGCAAAGTCTCGTAATTTTCCCTTGGGCATGGCCTGGGGTCCGAGAGTTGTTAATGTTGTGCAAGATTATTACCCCGAAATCGCCCAATTATTGGCCGGCAGTCCTGGCTCATAATCGTGTTCCACCCCTCGCCATGGTCGCTCTGAGTTATCCCGATTCAGCTCCTTGTATTTGGTTGCCATGTAGCACCGAGTACTTAATGGAGAAGAAGTCTGAGCCACTCGCTTCGTATACTAAAAACTTTTCTACTGCAGACAAATCCCGAAGAAAAGAGCTCGTCGTACCAGAAACTGGTAGCGGGAATGAAAATCGCTGAGTGGCACGAAGGTGAGCTCCCTAAAATCCATCTCTATCAATCACGAGCGGGAAATCTAATAAACCGAATGATGCTTCAGTTTTTGGAAGTACGAGCAACCGGGTCCAGTGTGGGGATCAGATTCGGTTCTATTTTTTGGGGAGAGCTATTCGTAACTTCGTTACAACAGCCGATTTCAAATAGTATGGAGGGAAACGTTACGGGATCCAGAGTTCAGCTCAGTGCCCAGGGGCATTTCCAGTTTCATTCCGCTCCCCATATTACGAGGGGAGCTCGTTTATTTATCAGACCGTACAGCGCAGAGGAAAGATAATCGGATTGAGACTACCTTGATGAATGTTCGTGCATGGAAAACGTATAGCTGAAGTGGCTATCCATTGATCATCTAATGATCATTCATCCCTGGAGGGTGAAAGAGAGGCCAATGCACAAAGTACCTACAATCGCAGTAGCAACCACAGTGTAGCGATACATTTAACGGGTATTTCTACAGGTCTTAAGGTCATGTTGAACGAATCTGCAAGCACGGCCCTTATCGATTGAATTCAATTCTGCAAAGTATCTTCTGTGAGTCACCAATTTAACTAACTTTAATTTCAGATCATACCACGTCTAGGTCGATTCTCATTCCAGCAAAAATCTGCACTCAAGTGTAGTCAGCCGATGGCCAATTTGCCGGTTACAACGATGATGGTGCAGTCCGAAGCATGTTGATGAGAAGAGTGAAATGTGCTTGGAACATGTTCGTCCATTTCTCCAGCTGTGTGAAGCAGGTAAAGGGACTGTCAAAGGTGGGTAACATAATGCACTAATAGAGCAGTATCCTCTGCACCCTTTGCAGGCAACGTTAGAATTATCCCTTTGACGCAGCACGACCGTTTGATGAATTATGAATGAAAGGCTTCGAAGACGAATGATTTTAATTGCAAGTTATACAATTAGACGCGAATCCCTGATGAAAAGGAATCAAAGGATCTCATAGTAGTCCTCTTCTGTATGAGATTTGGTGTGTATTGCTCGCGTTCTGCGCGCGCCATCTATCTGTATTGAAAATTTTTGTTGCGAACTAATTCCAACCATGCATTCGAAGTTTTATCCGTGTATCATTGATGAGTTGGTGACAGTTGATTTTGCAGTATCTTACAAATGAATCAATTGATAATTCCAGTTTTTCTTTATGGGTTTTCTGGAAACAAGAGCACAAGACATGCTAATTGTAGGATTTATTCAGACGTCCTCCGAAATGATTGAAGACGTAAGTTCACATTGAAGTATCTGTTGTCAAAAATCTGTAAAACAGGAGATACTCTCAAAAAGCCACTTCACGCCTACTAGATGATCAAACTGTAATGTGTTTGTGAGGGCTAAGGAGTTGATTCATGCAAATGAAAGAAAATGTTCGTTAAAGACTGAGAAATAATTAATGGCTCAAATATCAGGTATGAAAGCGTTCTGAGGGGTTTCCAACCCCTGGAGGTCACGATCACTTGGATAGTTATGTCCTTAGACGGTGGGTAGCACTTGATCAATTTTTTTTAACTTCTACTGGAGGGTAGCCTGCGACCCAGACCATGCTGCCAGAAGACCTTGGGGGCGGCGAACCGGAGTCCTGTCTGCGAGAAAGGAGGATTTATATTCCGAGAGGAATGCAGATATACTTGCTCGTATAACAGGTGGTACATTTTTCCTCGTTATATTGCATCGTGAGGAAACATCGTCTCATATTCGTATTCAAATCCTCTAACGGGGTCTCGGAATTTGGATTTTCATAGCCTGCAGAGTGTTGATGCAGATGGGGGTCGCATACGAAATGAAGTGAAAAGAAATAGCGATCTCATTGCATCGTCATGAGTACCGGAGTATACGGTCTATTCAATACCTAGTTCTCACATGACGAGTTTAGATCATTCAAAAAACCAACAGACATGTAGAAATCTTTTCCATGGCTGCATTCTAATATGGTACTAAATCTGAGAAAAGGCAATTAGAGAACGCGACATACGCTGCAGAAATTAGCGCCCCTCGCGGTTGCATGCATTTCCGTGACGGTGATTCGGTTAGCATCCCAGATAGAAACCGAGTACAGCTACTTGTATTATCGCAGATCCCCCTCCGAGAGGCAATTCAAATGTGACATGGAATTCCATGGAATTATGCAACTTCATGACACCTCGTTTACTGGGCCTGCTATGAATCAGCACCTCATTAGGCTGAGTGCCATTTTTCGCTGTGTTTGCACGGATCACGGGATGAATGGGGCTTATAATTATTAGCGTCGTCATGACACAAAATGATCAGGAGAATTTAGAAATTTATGCAAAGTATCAAATCGTATCTTTGTGTGTGAATTGATTGAGTTCTGTGAAACTTACAATTGAAAATGAAGCCAAAGTGCTGAACTGCTTATGCAATCCTCTACATCCATTCTTCATTTTCTCCAAGTTCGACCAAGTTATAGCTGCGACGATCAGAGTTTCTGTACAATCTATTTTCCCAGTACGCCGCAGAAAAAGGACCAGCTTGACCCCTCCGAAGACTGAATTTGACTCGGTCGTATTCTTTTATGCGTGGAGTTAGGTTAAGATTACTAAAATATCACGGTCTGCATTGGTTCCGTAGTGATAAAAATTCCGAATCTCTCTCGCTAATGTATTACGGGAATAATAACCCAGCAAACACGTATCCTTTCTGTTTCATAACATGGGACCCACAAAGCAACCTCACATCGGTTACCTCACATCAATATAAGTGTAATGTCACATTTGTAGGTTACTCGCTTATAACAAATGCAACGTAACTGTTATATAACCAGAGCCCTACAAAGTGACCTAAAATCGGTTAGGTTGCATCAACCTCAATGTATTGTAACAGTTGTTACCTTCGTTCAGATGACAAAATGTGATTTCATACTGATATGGCTATGCACACATCGTTAGGTGGATGTTATATAACGCCATGTAACGTTCAGCGGTTTGAAAGCGCGCCAAATGGCGGCGTCCCGGTCGAGCGCCACTGCTCGAGGCCGCCATTTTCATTCTTACGCGTCTCCGGAGTCCCGGCGTGTGGCACGTGTGTTAAGTCGTATAATTCTCGATTAAAGTGGGTGTGAATAAATAAATAAATTGTGTCCAGTGACAAAAAAGGTGCAGCAGATCACAGGTAATGAATGTTTTTGATTTTCTATGGTATTGAGTGCATGTTATTTCCGGATATATTGATCTGAGATCCTAACCTTGAATTTACTTTGATATGGATGTGCGTACGATACGTAATCATACATCATAGACTCATTGTTATAAGTCCCTCATCTTTTTTCGAACCTTTATTGCAGGTACATATCAAAGAGACGCAAGAATCAACTCAGTTCCGAACTCGCTCGTGCAGCTATTGCTTCATGTATTTCGTTCTCTGGCTTAGATAACAATGAATCAAGAAGTGAATCTGTGCCTCCGCTGCCAGAATCAAGTAGATCGTCGGTTTCAGATATTTATGAAAATGCTGTTGAAGAATTAACGTCAGCAGAACATGATGACACTCATTGTCAGTCGAACCATAGCGATGCTGACACTATCCTGAACCATAGTGATTCTCTATCCGATATGAGCCAGCGATTCGTCAGTGATGATACCACAATAAACGAAGAGAAATCAAGTCTGAGGCAGGATTTACAAAACTTGATCGTTGAGTGTAACGTACCTCGTGTAACGAATTAATAATAAAATAATAATAATGATAATAATAATAAAAATAAGATAGATGCATAGTTAACACATACTTGATAGACACATACGTATAATACAAAGACCTGTGATACATGTAAAACTGCAATAAAGAGATACTTATTAAATTGAAAAAAAAAACCAACATATAAGATTTATTGCTCATTATTGGAATTTCAAATTAAATCTATTGAGAGGAATATGCGCACAAAAGTCGAGCGAATATCCAGAATCTTGAGGCATATTCACTCGAGCGAGGGCGCAGATTCCTCCCTATAGATTCAAGTTGAGATGTACAGCTGTATATGCATATACAAACCTACTAACATTTCTACCACAAGGTTATGTAACGTGTTACCGCTCGTTACCTAATTATGATCTTACTGTTAGATGTTGGCAACGTAACCAATAGTAACACGGTTACATGTATGTTATTTACATGTTACCTTGGACTGCATAGGAAATTACAAGCAACGACACAGTTGCATGTAACTAACCAGTTACCTTACGCGTTATATTTGGTTTGCTGGATGTTACCTTCTAGTTATACAAACGTGTCTGCTGGGAATGTGGACAGTGCGAATGTTTTCAAGGTAGATTAAGGCAATAAATTCTAAAGATATATTCTGGTCCACCGTTGCTAGACCGTGTTGGATAGCAAAGTATTCGAACAACGTACGAACTTAAGTTGTTCGTTTATCATTTCGAACCACTCGTTTAATTCTGAACTTATAAAATCGAAATAAATATATGTAATTCAGTAGGATCTTAGAAGGTAATCACAGTCAGAAAAAACCTACTCTCTAAATTTGAATCAGTGAAAATTTCACTAATTGAATCAGTGACTTGGTATTTCACTGCAGAAACAGTGACTTGAACCCTTTTTCACTGGAGTATCAGTGAAGTCCATTTCAGCAGTGATTTTACCACTGCTAAACCGGTGCATAACTTCACTGTTTCGTCACTGACTTTTGTGACGAACGCTAGGGGCGCCGCGTACGCCGAGTCTCTAGCCGCCATGGAGCTGCCTACTAACCGCCAAATCGTTCGCGTTCATATGTTGGGTGCTGATTTGGGCGTCGGTTCAACCACGTGAACTGTTCAGTAAAAATCGTAACGTAAGTACACATGCGGATTTATAAAATTCTTCACAATTTGGCTTGTTAATTGCAAATAATCAATGAACTGTGTGAATATTGCTGTTCACTGTCTTACATTGAATTCCTTATACTTTTGGTAGGTTAGGTTTTCTCACTGCGTCCAGTCTTGGCTCGCTCCGACAAGATGGGAGACGGAGAAGTTTCATCTGCGTTAGGAGTCTGTTTTTTCTTTACTTGCAATAAAGACTCGCGAAACAAAAATGTGTCGAATATACCATATTGTCTTTCCGTTTCGAGAATATCTTCAACCGGATCAAATATATATAAGAACCAATAATTTTCGCTGATTCAATCAGTGAAAATTTCACTATTTGAATCAGTGATTCAAATTCACTGGATAAATTCGTGACTTTTCACTGATTTCCAGTATACTTATAACTGGAGGCACCAGTGACTATTCGTTGATGATCAGTAACTATTCACTGATTCAAATTTAGAGAGTATGCGTATGTGTACTCATTTAACAACAACGGAATAAAAGTAAGTATGACAAGAAGTATAAACTGCGAGTTGATCAGATCGCACGTGACTTGGTGCTGTCGTTACTTGCCAGTCGGCTCCTCGTGGTAACTTCGCACCCTAGCATCATGGTCGATCGTTTACCACGGCTCACGCCTGTTTGTTCGTTGCTAGATGATCCAGATGGCTCCGAAGGCGACGGACTATGGGTGCAATCTTATTTTTCATATCCAGCAGCCGCCTATCCATATTTCCATTCGAACTGGTCCGTCACAACGCCTTTTTATTTTTTCTAAAAGAAATCACTGTACTTTTTTACTACGGGACCAAGGAGCTCCAAGAATTTGGTCGGAAAGTATCATTTCTTCGCTGTGTTGAACAAAAATGTTCAAATGGTGTTGGAAATGAAAAAAAAAGATCAATCACTAACGAATGTATTGTAGTAAATTCACATACTCAATATTTATGGCAACCCCTCATTATCTCAGGGAGAGATGCCGTAAAACTAATAAACGGAGGGTGTAATGTGTTGGGACACCGCATATATATCTAAACCCATGAATAAATAACAATCTACCTCTACCACTATAGCTACTTCTTCATTATAGATCCCTTTCAGACCATTATGAGTTTGAAATTATAGCAGTGCAATTAATCTGGCTGTACCTACACCTAATATGATAAATAAACAACAATCTATTACACTAGTAGTACCACTACATCGTGGATCCCATTATAACCCATTATAACTTTGGAGTGGACCGGTACAATTAATGGTATGATCACTAAAGTTGGTCTGATATAATATCAGCTGGATTGAAGAAGAAACAATTCAATGCAAGATCGGGAGTAATAAAAGATCTTGAACTAAACACGTGTCAAAACTACCTGTTATAAAATTAAAATAATACAGAAGTGCAGAATGAGTATCGGCACATGAGAAACACCGCCTACGCGGCATCCAACGGATTATGAAAATCCCAAGGACTTTATCCTGCAGAAACTATCTTAGACAGAATGCTTCTATGGAAATGGATGGCTGCAAACTTGCTTCTTGCTTAACTTGCTTCGAATACACTTTATGAACAGGTATTATAGGTACCGTATCAAGAAGCTTGGATTTATTAAAGATAAATTCCCTCTTGAACCAAGAAACGATTATTTTTTTTGATAATCTTTGAGTCTGTCTACATGACTAATACGTTTCAAATGAATACTTTTCCATTATAGAATAAAGGACAATATTTATCACAAAAGATAATTCACTTGATGATTTTTTTTTTACGATAGATAGATAAATAAATAAACGTCGAAACTGCGGAACATTTATTGATGGTCGTACAAACAGTTTTATCAAATTATCTAGTGGGTATAAGCTCACAGGTAACACTCATGAGTGACTGCAGTGTTCAGATAACCACTCAAAACGAATATCCAGAACTCTTAGACAGTAGATACACGTCACATTTGCACAAGGACCTCATAATCCCGAAGAGAAATCTCTTGTCCATTCCACGGTACGTATAAGCAGTTATGGCTGCGTTGCACCTGCAAAAAGAATTGCATTGTCACATGACAAGCTTCATCAACAGCGTTCATTACCAGCACACGGGATTAGTAGTCTTTAGAGAAATATTGGACTTTACGGCAAATTCAATGAACTGTAGGTGTTCTTGATTTCTAAGTTCTGTGAGGCCTGTAACGATTTATCACCATCATAGAGGAAAACTAAGTTATCGCGACTGGCCTTGGTGCTAATTGTAACGTAGGAAGTGATAAGATAAAACGGGAAAATTTACACGCGCTTATCTGTGAGATAGTGCACACTGGGGAGCACGGAAAGACTTGCAGGTCCATAGAAGCGTCGGCAGCAATGGAATCTAAAATTCTAATATTGCCGTGTTTTTGGGGTCGTACATCGAACCAATGGTAACAAATAATCGAACACAGCTACGATAACGAGATATAACGAGAATCATGAACCCCGTGGTATTTAGAAGTAACAGTTACGCTTTCCGAATTCGTTGAAGTGACTTTGCAAATTGGCACGATTTTTACTCTTGATGTGGGGTGAAGAGTTCAGAGAGTACGTATAATATCGGATACCGTTGATAATGTGATTATTCATGTACGTTGAAATTATATGTATATCATGACCCTACATCGAAACAAAAAATGAAAAGGAACCAATCACCGGAATGATGAATCCTGTTTCTTTGAATTTCCGAATCAAGTAAAAGTTATTTCAATGTGAATATGTTTATTCGTTATCATATGCGATTTCATTTGTTCTTTCCTATTGCGTCCTATCCCACGGACGCAGACGATTCGTTTTAATTCTTCATTAAGAATGGAGGATTGCAATTTTCAATCCAATTTAGTTCTTTAGTTTCAGTTCTGTCTGTATGAGTTAATTCTTCTAGAATAATTTCAACCATCCGAACCAGTAAGTATCTTATTTTCCATCCGAATGAATTCTTTTAAATGAATACAAAAGTTTATCGACGAATTAATCCGACGTCTCGTATTTTCGTTGGTTGTTTTCCTTTCGAATCCATGCTTGGATTTGAGAGGAATGAATCCGTTGTCTTCTATATTTCAAATTCAGTTCAGTGATTTAACTGCTGAACCAACTTTTCGAACGTCCTCATTTACTGATCAATTCGTTCGAAATTGGTGTTTACATCGATTCCTTGTGACCTTCTCCATTTTTGTTTGTAACTCCTAGCAACGCGATGGTACATGGTCTATGGATTTTTTTACTATTGCGTAGGGTGTTCGAAGATTCTCGATGTTCAGTGGTGTATTCTAAGTCCCAAATTTTCTCGACGGGACTGAATACCATTTGTCCAGTATCACAGGACGTAGGACAATATCACGTCACTGAATGCGCTGGTAGCCACCGCAGGTTCCGTTCAAGGTCATGCACACATCGATTAGCCTTACCTTTCCAACAACTGGAACGCCTTGTTGGTAACCACGTCCAACGTAGAGGACTTCTCCTTTGGAAGTTGTTCCTGCTTCTATGGCACCAAATGGTACGTTCCCATTCTGACTCCTCACCCAGTGAAAATCGGCAGGCATCATAATCTAGGATACAAAGATCTCACAGAACTTTATTTTGCTCGCGGTAATTTAAAAGTTCCTTGTCTTGGGCGTCAATCCAATCAATCAAATTGTCGAGAGTCATTGGACAGAGAAAACTTACCTCAAACTGACGTTTTTCGTGCTCTGCACCACCGTAGGCCACATAAGCAACGGCGTGTTCAGGTTTGGCTTTGGCGGGCAAAACATCACCATTGTGATTTGCACGACCGACAACGATATTGGAACCGTCCAAGTCTCGTCCAGCGCATATCATCCCCGGGATGGTGGCGCGCATCCCCGTGTACGGAACCCATTTGTAGCCTGGAACATGAGAATGTGGTACTGTAGAAAAAGTTGTATCAACGAGTGTGCTGGAAACGTGAATTTGATATCTTCGATGGTTTAATCGAATCACAGTAGGTTATCGGTGCTGTTTCCAGCTGGTTCGAATATCCTGACTGTTTGGAGCAGTGTTCGTTTATGTTTGCCTTTTTTCGCACACTAACGAAAATGACGAGTTGCAGAACTAGTTTGTAATATACTAATATTTGACAAGAAAGCAGCTCAATAGTAACCTTTTCTAATTTGATTTTAAAAACACATATTTGTGTCTTGGTTTACAGCCGTCATCGACTCTTTTAGGAGAAAAAGTAACAAGCCACTATTCACATCGTATTGAGTCTAATTCCAGGGAAAGTACACCTCACACAAATTTCTGATAAACTTCGACCACCGCGCTTATCGTAGGAGAGATATAATACTCACGGATCCGTAGCGTTATCAATCATTAGTCACATTACCGAGAATTGAATCAACATTTGTTAGTTAGCGGATGCGTATTTATACGGCCTGTATTGATTGATCATATATTCGAATCTAATTTCGGTTCATATTATGACACTGCAGATTGATTACGTTGATTTGCGTAATGTCAATTTAATTTCAGAGGAAGCGATATTTCACTATGAATGCATACAAAAATTTGCGATCTGGAATAGCTTCGTCGATCAGAATATGTTTGTCGGATGTTCTGTATCCAAGATTAGACGAATGTCCAAAACAGAGCCATTATGCCATGTCTGCTATCCATGTAGTGACAATTTAGCTCAATAAATCATATATACATAAGTAATGCTTCGCAATGATTCGTTATCACCTATGTCTATACTAGTGTGGTATCTGTGTGCCGCGGATTGGATCATGCCCGCCGCTCTGATCATAACTTATGCGTTATACATAAAAAGACTTGTGTCATATTGTGTCGTTTCCAGGTACGAATATTTACGAATAATTTTGGTTTTAAATTAGCTGTATATACTAAAATCAGTAGATCTGAAATTCTGAGGTTCCAAAACGTTATTACTGTAATATTCTTATGCCACAGTGAGATAACAGATATCATATGTTATCACAGATATTATGTACACAGAGTTGGGGTAGCTGTATTTCTACTACACATACATGTAACACAGTTTTCATAGGATATTGCATGCGGAAAATTGAGTAAACTGGAAGTTTCCGGTATCGCAACGGAGGAAAAGTTGAAGCTTGATTATTCCGTTGGAAATAAATAGTTTTCGTAATGTAATACAGATATATTTCCAAATCATTTCACAAAGAATCTCACTGTGGGTTATTCAATTACTGCGAAGTATGGTATTGGCAAATGGCCTGAGTGTACTGATGATGATTCGAAACTAACTCGAACCATAATTGAAAACTGAATAAAAATTCGAATAAATATTGAGAAGGATTTTTATGAAAAATTACATTTTGTGAATGATATTCGAAGAAATACTTGAAAGTCACTTTCCAAAATACGACTCATTATTTTTAAGGGGACATTTCAGAGGCCTTATGATACTGAAAAATGTTTAAAATTACTGAAGAATGAAGGTATGGCATGATTTCTACGAAGTCATGATAGTAATTTCGTAGAAATCATGCCATTCCTTCATCTTTGAGTAAATCCGAAATATTTTCGCACGCAACTGTTCAGAATCGCGTGTAGAATTCCGCTGTGTATCTTGTTTTTGCGATTTACTTCCGTGGACTTGGATATTTGGAGATATCTGACTGTCGGTAACAATCGAGTGGAGCATCCCCTTGAGTGATGATCATGAGGGTTTTTCGCGGATTCGTATGCACCATATCATCGTGACGTTGGCCCCATTTTTGCACTACATTTTGCGGGAGTGCTAAATAGAGAATCATTTTTAATTTCCACGACGAAACAGTTTAATCTCGTGAGCTCATAGTCTACTACCAATTCATCACTTCTGTCTGCTGGCTCTAGTAGTCTAGTGCAGTGTGCCAGAAATCCATTAGTGTTTGTGTTTTTTCTGTTTTTTCTTCCGATGTTAACATTTTTTCAACACAAAACAACGATCTTGTACGGGACAAAAAAAAAGTAAAATAAATCCAAAATTCACAGGAAAATTTGAGTGGATTTCGCGAAAATTAAAATATTCTATGCAAAATATGTCACGTAGACTCAAAGTGTCGCAGTTTTGATACTTTCAGTTTTATTAAAAGCTCTGAAGGCCCATAAATTTGTCTCGTCCGCTGAAAATAAAACCACCAGAAACTCACCAGGCATTTTCCGGATTTGACCAATGTATGTCTTAACGTTCACTTTGTACACTGAATGGTCAACGACAACAGACTGAGATGTTATTTTACCGGGACAGCAGTCAAGCAAATATTCCCACTCCAGTTGTTCCGCATTGGCTCTGATAACCGGGCCTGTAGATCCTCGGAACTCTTCATATCAACAGACGGGACTTATCTTGGATCGGAATTTATCACAATATGAGCCATACGCTGAAATTAGTGCTGTGGCCTGGACGCACTAGACTATACGCGAATATTTCGGAACCTTGTGATAAGTATTAGACCGTGGTCACACTTTTCATTAAAAATAGCCATATTGTTTTAAAATTATTTTAACGGTTCCATCGCCGTTTCTTCACACTTGTACATCTATTACGTTGTACGCTGACATCAATTTACTAGAAAGAACATGTTTAACATTCAAAATGTTATTTGAAAATTGGTACTTATCAAAGGTTTTTTGAACCACTGATCAGGAAACAGAGTAAATAATGGTAAGTTCAAAGGCTGGCTCGCATAGCCAGTCCAAACCCTCTTGTTGCTGTCGAAATTATTACTCATTCTACAGTTATAATTAATTCTTTATGTAACGGACAAAGGAAGCGAACTTCCGTAATTTACGTGATATTTCATTTAATATTTGAACGCGCACAATTAATTAGCTAGTGAAATTGATACGGTATTCCCGACAACTTGGATAATGCTATGACACATTTTTTTTGTCCTGACCATTTGTTAAAAATGGTAACCCCTTCCGGTATAGCATTAGCCGTGTTAGTCAGGTAAATTTGACGGCCTTTGTCAACGTACATTGTTTGGTCCAATCTACTTTGTATACTATACATATACGTACGCTGTGTATACGGATTACAAAATTGAGCTACTCGACTGAATATTTTGGAAAGGACACAATAACGTGGTTAAGAGAAAATTCGTGGGAAGTGTAAACCTGCTCCATTATTTCCAGCATTATCGAATCAACGGAATTTCATCCTATGTGTAGCAGTGGTTCGTTACTCTATCTACACCGGAAGGAAATATGTATATTATTATTAAGTTAATCAATTTCCTTGTCGGAATTCACTTGACGCAAGGAAAATTCATTCAATTTGACGCGTTAATGAGCATTATATCGACTACATCTTATAATCCAAGAAATTTCGTATGATTGATTGGTATTTAAATAAATCCTAGTACATATTTACTTGGTAATAATATATAAATAATCCATCTATTCGGCTCAAATCAAACGTCACATGCAACGTTCATGTATAGATATAGATCGGTGCCAATAGATAGCAGGAAACATAGCTTTGGACATTCCTATGAATATATGATTAAAAATTTCGCAAAGATTTGCAAGGCTTTTTGCCGTGAACCATTTTTCTCTAGTCCCCCCGACCCTTTGCCGTGTCATGAGTTTCAATTATATGAGTACAAGATCATTTTTTAGATACCTAAATGAATTTGGTTTCCTGGCTTTATGCTGGTCATCACCAAACCTCTGGTCTCTGGGTATCCGTTGGGTATATACTTTCCTCACAGGGAAACAAAGTCGTATAAAGTGCCCAACGGAATCACGATTATAATCATGCGTTGATGCTTTTCCTGGAGAAGTTGAGGGTATTCAGCGACTGTATCAGATTCGCAGATGAATTCGGACTCTGACAGGGGTAACCCTGATCATGATATCCAAGATGTGACACAGTTGAGACTCGATCGGCGAAACTTCGATTCATTTTTCTGTTGTACCTATTTTATGAGTATTCATATCCTCGTAATACATCTTCGGGCTGGAAATAATCGAAAATCCCGAACTTGGCAGTTCAAAATTTCGCGCATTGCGTGAACTAGGGTCTCACAGAACTTAGGTCGCAGCATACTGTAATATTTCTTTCCTATTTCAAGATAAATATATAAATAGCTAGCCTAAAATGGTGAAAATAGGAAAGGGTACAAACAGAATTTGAATAAAATAAATATAATCGATTTAATTGAGGAAATCAATGATAAATTTGTGTATATTTTCCTTTTTTTGTTTCGTTTGTGATATTTAAGTGTATAAAAATGTATATAATAGTTTAATCATCCCATTCATTCATCCTTCCATTCATCCATACCATATAAAAATGTAATCCGTGTATAAATTAATTTGAAAAATTGTATATAGTGTAAAATTCGATTCAATGTATAAATTAAAATTGTATATATTGTAGTGTCTTTCAATTTTCAATGCTCTCTCTTCAGTATGATTAATTAATCAATAGTCTTTAATATATGTTTAGGTTAACTTGATTATTGTTCTAATTATTCTCTTTACTTCACGTTTCATTATCAATTTCTTTTATAATTTCGTTTTCGTAGTGTTTTTGTTTCAATATTAAGAACTTATCTTTGTTTAAACTTCTTGAGGATTCTCAGCATCGATGTGGTTGTATCATCTTGTTCGGCTGTCTTGGAGATCCACGTTTTCTTCCTTCCCTCTTGATTTTATATGATAATTACAACAATTGATGTTGTTTCAGGGATTCGTAGATGTATGTTTGTTGAAGTCTTTGTTCAAAATTGATATGTGATATTGAGTAGCGAATTTAATACGTTCTTATTGAAACTTTTGGTGTGAAATTAGAACAGAGAATAAAACACGTCTTATTACTACGACGTCCTGAAGAGAAGAGAGAGATCGGAAGCGATTGTCCTCGCCACGAACCGTGTACGAAGCCTCGACACCATACGAGTTTACCTCAATAGTCAAATTTATGTATTCGTCTTTGTTTTGATCTATAGCGGGCTATTTGAATCGTTACAATACCTTCAGCGAATTGAGATTCTTAACCCTGAGGGCATAGTTCTATATCTCAAAAAGCTAATAATAATCTGATTTGTTGTATTCAGTCGAAGAAACTTGTTATTTGAATCCATTAAAGTTTTGCTGCCCTTCAGTGCGAAGCTGAACATCCTATACTCAATCAGAACCACCAACTTTCATCTCATGTTGAATGATATTGACTGTAAAATATTTACAACTGTATAAAAAAAAAAATAAAAATAAATAAGAACCTCCACAAAAAGTTGAGCGGGCTTCTTCTGAATTTTTTTTTATGATTTCCAGTTTTACAAATTCCAATCATTGTGCCAATATGCTCTATGTTCGGGTAAACTCCATTTTCATCCACCTCAAATCCTAATGTTGAATGAGGGTCGAGCTCAGCGAAGAAAATAGAATACTGAAATTCGATGATATTGCCGGAGAGATTTGTGCAAAATACAAGCAAATGTTCGGGAATCACAGTTCATAATCTGTACTGAACATGAATTAATGTGGTTCGCCCGAATCGCTTGAAGTCACTTGCAATCGCTGGAATCGCCTGATTTGAAAGTGGATAGTCCCTCGCGCTATTGAAATAATATAATATGTATAAAATTTCCCCTCACCTCCAAAGCTTGAATTATTACGTTCTATAGGGGGGTACTCTCTAAATTTGAATCAGTGAATAGTCACTGGTCATCAGCGAATAGTCACTGATGCCTCCAGTTATAAGTATACCACTGGAAATCAGTGAAAAGTCACTAATTTATCCAGTGAATTTGAATCACTGATTCAAATAGTGAAATTTTCACTGATTGAATCAGCAAAAATTATTGGTTCTTATATATATTTGATCCGGTTGAAGATATTCTCGAAACGGAAAGACAATATGGTATATTCGACACATTTTGTTTCGCGAGTCTTTATTGCAAGTAAAGAAAAAACAGACTCCTAACGCAGATGAAACTTCTCCGTCTCCCATCTCGTCGGAGCGAGCCAAGACTGGACGCAGTGAAAAAACCTAACCCACCAAAAGTATAAGGAATTCAATGTAAGACAGTGAACAGCAATATTCACACAATTCATTGATTATTTGCAACTAACAAGCCAAATTGTGAAGAATTTTATAAATCTGCATGTGTACTTACGTTATGATTTTTACTGAACAGTTCACGTGGTTGAACCGACGCCCAAATCAGCACCCAACATATGAACGCGAACGATTTGGCGATTAGTAGGCAGATCCATGGCGGTTAGAGACTCGGCGTACGCGGCGCCCCTAGCGTTCGTCACAAAAGTCACTGACGAAACAGTGAAGTTATGCACTGGTTTAGCAGTGGTAAAATCACTGCTGAAATGGACTTCACTGATACTCCAGTAAAAAGGGTTCAAGTCACTGTTTCTGCAGTGAAATACCAAGTCACTGATTCAATTAGTGACATTTTCACTGATTCAAATTTAGAGAGTAAACATAAATCTTGGCAATTCAGATTAAGAGTCTAACGTGCACAGAACACAGACACACACATTATATAATGACGTAGTCGTAAAGGTATAACTCTAGCGTATAGTAAAAATGTATTCAGTTCGATTATCTCGAAATCTGATTAGTATCACCTTACTCCAAGTTGATTTTAGTATTTGAATCAGTCTAAACGAAACAGCTCCGTGCTCTGTTCAAATTTTCGAAGCTGTAAGTTACTATCGCGTTTGCACAGGCACTCAAGAACAACGCGATGTCGAGAACCTCAACAAATGCCTTGAATTGAAACTAATACATTTGGTTGCTCTGTTATACCCTTAGATGCTGAGATTGTTTTTATACTTTTTATGGCTATAAACTGCTTAGTTCGACATCAAGATAGAAATTCTCCGATCTTATGGCTTCTGATTCCGTTCTGTAAATTCTTCGTACATTACGTCGAATGTGAACAAGATCGTTTCTTGAATTCAACTTCCTCACTCCCGTATGAGAGGGTGCAATTATACGTAGCATCAACTGGATATTGTGGAACTGCTGTACAATTTAAATGTGGGCATTACGTTCACTATTTTCCTGTTACACTTACTTCCATTTCTCTACCTCTTACCTCGTCTGAATTAATCCTACAATACCCATGAGTGAAATTCTATCTCTCAATTGATTTTTTCCATACATAAACGGAAAGGCCGATTTTGCTACCTGTTTTCGAGGAGGAAACAGCGGAACACCTTGGTCTTTCTCACCGCAAAATCTCTCCTCGCTTTTAGTTCCCGTACCGATAGAACCACATTGCAGTCACATTACCTAAAATAATGACGCCCCTCAAATCGGTTCAAAATAAATAAATAAAAATCTGAGTGAAATTTGAGCTCTCTAGTTCAATGGGAAATGGTACCTGTAAGCCCTTACTTTTTCCCATTTGATTAACATAGGATTTTTGACTGACAGAATTCATTTTTTTCTTCCAAACCTATCTTGTGCTGGAAAAATCTGTCCCTCGGTCTTTTTATGGCAAAAATCCTATGTTATTCAAATGGGGAAAAGTAAGGGCTTACAGGCACCCTTTCCCATTGAGCTAGAGACCTCAAATCAACTGATTTGGGGGGCGTCGCGGACAAAATTCCACCGACCCCCAAATAAGGGCCACCCTAGTGTACACTGAAATATATTTTATACCTATAGTTATATAAGGCAAGCATGTTTCACGCGATTTGTCCTTACCTGTTTTCGGTACCTAAATTAGCCATTTCAGCCTCGATTTCAGCGATAGCGGCGGTAAGTCGGTGGTGGGGGGTGACGGACTGTACAAATAAAGGCACTTTTAAGTCCTAGTACGTAAAAGTTTCTCCGTACGCATGCGCATCATGTGTTCGGGCAATAATGTAGCAATACTAAGACATGGAGACACGTTTTCGTCTACTGGACGCTTCCACCTCTGAGCTTATACAGTCATACAGGAAGAAGAAGAAGAAGACGCTTCGACCTAACCTCAATTGAAAAACCGCTAAACATACTTTTGTTATACAAAGTGATTCCTAACGACTGTCAACCCGAAATCCAGTGCACATGCGTAATTTGCAATCGACAATTCTGATTCGCAATCAGCATTTGTTTCAGAGGCTACGAGATCCCGAATGGTTTATGATTGGCGGCCAACATCAGCTAGTTTTACTGTCGTCAGGAATTCACTACGTATATAAAGTTTATCGTGTGCAACAGAAAGGCAACGATCTTCTAATGCCGAGCTTGCCTCCTTGTTACACAATATACTATTGTACGATACTGCAAAGTAATTATAGCTGTCACCAAATATTATAAATTAAAATTGACAAACCGGATACTTGCGACTTCGTGAATATTTTCTAACACCCCTGTTGAAATTAATTCAAATATTATCTGTGGAAATGTTGCTGACGCTTCTTCGGCGAGGTAACGTGTTCTTCGAAGGGCCGTAATTGCAAGCATGATCCCTAATTCTTATACTTTTCATTTACATAAACAATTACCGGAGGTGCCTCAGGTCACGCATTTAGCAAATCCACCCTTGCAGAAACGGTACAAAAATTTAGACTGAGTGTTGTACCCGAGGTAGAAATACCGGGACTTATTATCGTCCACTTGTAGTTATTCGCCTAGGTCCTAATTATTGTGCCCGAGTCGTTGGTTGCGATATTATTTATCCTATACATAATTGCCGTCGTTCCTAAAACCACGTCCTTATTCTCCTTCCACGAGGCGGTCGCCCTCTGAACCTGCGATTCCTTTGTCTCTTTGTCACGGACGATACGGAGGTACGCGGTTTCGCACGCGACTACAACCCTCCCACTGCGTGAACCCCAGGAAGACAAGGAGGGAGCGACGAGGGGAAACTCTGCAGTCCTACAGGCCAGTAGCAGGGTAGACGTAGTTCCCGGGTCGCAATTGCGCCCGTTGCCAGGGCAACCTTCTCAAGCCAATCCTGGATGCATTTATACCGGGTGATCAGACTTGAGAACAGTCGCCACGACTTTCAATTGCAATCAAAAGACTATCGAAAATAGAAAATACCATCTCATCTAGACTGAAGCTTTCTGATGACGCAAGGCGAGGTGCATATACTCTGAAGTGAGTTACGCAGACTGTTTTATTGCCTTTATCACTATTCAGGTAAAAGCTGAATCTGAAAGAGGATAGCTTTTGAGCATATAGAAGATAACAAAAGTTTTGGGATTTTTGTTAGGTGAGATCTTACGTGAAGATGAACATGAGTCAAGGGTCTCTTTGACACAGGATCGCTATTTTTTAGTAGACAGAAGAGGATTCGAAAGTACACCAGTTCGGATCGCAATACGTTTGAAGAGATTCCGCCTGATATTATAAGTGGAAGTCGATCTTTAACAATTGAAAAGTGGTCAAGAGTTGAAAATCAGATAAAAAAACAAGAGTACTCGCCATTCTTCACAAATAGTACGGAAAAATCTATCGATGATGATATTATCTATTAGCGTTAGTATTACTGTGAAGTGCAGACAATCAATACAATAATTATGAAATTCGTGGTACCACTTTGTCTATGATTTTTGTGAATCGCACATTTTCTCGGTTTAAAAAGAGTGGACGTTATTTTTACTGCGTCGAGTATAATATTTTGATAAAAGAGCCAGTTTTTTCGACGGTCTGCTTCTTTAACCTGAAGCAGTATTTCGAAATGTTTTTTCGTCGACCGGTTTGTGTGGTTCTTTATCGCGAGTGTCAAGCGGTTCTTTGAGAAGTAAAGTACGAGTTCTTGCATTCGGAGTTGTCCCAATGTCACAGGGGAAAGAATTTTTGCGACTCAAGAAATCGATTTCTTGAATAGTATCAAGTAAAATGTTTCACTAATTGTAAGATCAATTGTGATACACACTTGATTCTAGTAATTGTCTCACTGGCCGTATAGCTGATGATTTCCTTTCATCCACAAGTAAATATTCACTAGAATCGACTAAATACCAATTTACTATTTGACTGTGGTAAATACTTACTTGATTATATTCAAGTAACCCATTTGTTGAGTAGGAAACAACTTTTTTTTCCGTGCCGTCATACACATACATAATCGATCAGTTAAAAAACACTTTTGAGGCTGATTCCGCGTGCTGATTGTTGTTGATAACGAAGTGAATGCAACATTTTTAATATGCACGGTATTAATGAAAAAACAGTGCATGTCAGGAACATATCGCAAGTGTTTATTTTGCGTTTCAAGTATAAAAAACTTACAATTAGTCAACGGACAACGACTCTGCGATCCAAGAAAAATTTTCTACATGAATCGATAAACTATTGTATCTTAATTTAAATCTGTAAAGTGTCGTCATATCATGAAGATGGCCATACATAATATGTATGGCTTCAATTTGGACGTCAAACATTTTGCATTTGTAACTGCCCTGTGGTAGAAGGTTGCACTCAAAATCGACTATGCGCTTGGAAAAAAAATCACCTTCATTCAGTAATATATTTTCCACAAGAGTGCAAAAAAAGTTAAGATAGTTAGGCGGTGGGGAAACATATAGACCGGCAGCCAAACAGTGAAAAATCAGGGCAAAATGGATCAACGGGGCAAAAAAAAAAAACGAGGGTAGACATTGTTTGAGACTGGGAGAAAAACGGACCACCGGGGCAAAATGGATCGCAACTTTTTTCCCGTTCTTTTTTCAAATACGTTAAAGAATGATTCACTTTGACATTTTTTTAAGGAGTTTTATTCCAATGATTCTCTCAAAATCAACGTAACCACTACGTTTGTTATCATCATGATTATTTCCATTTAAAAAAATTGATAGATTCATTGCAGTATTTTTGAAATAATATCCTAGATTGTGAGCGCTGAGATCAATTCTTTCTTAAGGTGTTCATTTTTCCCAATCTTTAGGGCGAGAATTATTATTTCATGCTAACAAGCAAAACTCTTCGTGAATGCCAGAGCCGAAATTCAATACCTATATGGGGACCGAGCGTGGAATCGACAGTAGCGCCAAATCAGCCTCTACAGGTCATATCTGTCCCCAGCCGCAGGGAATTTCCTCTGTCTACGCCAATGCTCACATCAGTCAATCATACGCTACCGGAAGCACAACATGAACCAATCGCAATGAATTATTCTGCCGGTGGCAGCATCTCAGCGGCTAAAATACCTGTTTTCTAAGTATTTCTGTAGATATCTTAACAACCGACGATTATACAAGAACTCTTTTCCTATCATACATCGGAAAAATCATCTTCTTTGGTTAAAAATTCGAGGAAAATACTAACAAATGACCGCCAGTTCGCCTGTCACCGTTGATATAAGGCCCTGCGACTGGGGACATGTTTGGCCACTAATCGGCGCCACTTGTGTACGCTGCGGTCCCTATACTGCAGTGAAACCCCGTTAAGGAGAAAGTATTGCAAATACGCGAGGCGAAAAGTGTGTAGTATGGAAGAGTGGGGGCACCCCGTAGTAGCAGAATCCACCCAGGTGTGGCCCGCTGCTATTTAGGGTGTTGCACTGTACTCGAAACCTACGCTTAAAAAATGAAAAATGTATGCCATCTGTGGGTTCTAAACAGGTCTGATAACAATAGTATAAGTATATCTCCATTCTTCCAGTGTAGGCTTTGAGTATAGGTCTCAAATTTTGACTCGGGATGGCTTTATTTCGGTGAAGGGTTATCAAGATAGCAATCATCCCGAGTTCGCGATCAAGTTGATCGGAAGAAATGTTCGGACAACTAAAATTTCATGTTTTTTTCAGGGAGATACACATCGCATAAGTTTTAACGGAACGGTGTATCTTTACCGGAAGCAATGAACCTTTCTGAAGTGCCTATACGAATGGTACCCTAAAGGGGCATGAACACAATTTCAGGTATCCTGCGAAACCCACTCACTTCAATTCTGCCTCATTCCCAATTTCGATATTTTCAAGGACAATCGATAACTTTTCGATGTGGGGTTTGATCAATTTTAGAGAGTGTTGGAATCTTCGGAATAATGTTAACCGTTCACTTTCCAGAAAATCAAAAAGTCAGATTGACAAGCGTTTGACCTTCGATAGCAGTATTTAACGCAATAAATTCCCTTCACCACCTCACTGCTGGATCTAGAAGTTCAATAGAATCGACTTCTTTCAAGCAATCGGTAGTGTACTATGACGGGCGAGAAGGAAAACTAAATCTAAGGGGGTAGGTGAAGTGAAAGTATAGGGTCACTCGTAAAAGCTGAATAACATTATGTCAAGGATGATACCTTCCACTCATATGAGCATGAACATCAGAACACCCGGTATATCCGCCTGTATCAACTGCTCCCCTCTTAGCCATCGTTCTTCCGCCTCTCATTCAGCATCCACATAGCAGCTGCCCTTCTTTAGGATTGCGAATAGAAGTCTGGGGTCTGGGTAGCGTTAATCTAATGGGATCGCACTCTGGACCAGCGTCGAACGGTGGTGAGGATCGCGTTTCTGAGGGCGTGGAGTGTAGGCCGAAAGATTAGACACCAGGAATTTTTACTGCTTCTCATTTGGTGGTGGATCACGTTACGTCCCAGTGCTTTGCTCGGTTGTTTGTCATCGTCCTTCAATCGTCGACATTTTGAATGTCTACCTTACACTTGCCGATCATGTGCATCCCATTTCCATTCTTCACTGCAGGCGCAATTGATGATACTCTCTAAATTTGAATCAGTGAAAATTTCACTAATTGAATCAGTGACTTGGTATTTCACTGCAGAAACAGTGACTTGAACCCTTTTTCACTGGAGTATCAGTGAAGTCCATTTCAGCAGTGATTTTGCCACTGCTAAACCAGTGCATAACTTCACTGTTTCGTCAGTGCCTTGTGTGACGAACGCTAGGGGCGCCGCGTACGCCGAGTCTCTAACCGCCATGGAGCTGCCTACTAACCGCCGAATCGTTCGCGTTCATATGTTGCGTGCTGATTTGGGCGTCGGTTCAATCACGTGAACTGTTCAGTAAAAATCATAACGTAAGTACACATGCGGATTTATAAAATTCTTCACAATTTGGCTTGTTAGTTGCAAATAATCAATGAATTGTGTGAATATTGCTGTTCACTGTCTTACATTGAATTCCTTATACTTTTGGTAGGTTAGGTTTTCTCACTGCGTCCAGTCTTGGCTCGCTCCGACGAGATGGGAAACGGAGAAGTTTCATCTGCGTTAGGAGTCTGTTTTTTCTTTACTTGCAATAAAGGCTCGCGAAACAAAATTGTGTCGAATATACCATATTGTCTTTCCGTTTCGAGAATATCTTCAACCGGATCAAATATATATAATAACCAATAATTTTCGCTGATTAAATCAGTGAAAATTTCAGTATTTGAATCAGTGATTCAAATTCACTGGATAAGTTAGTGACTTTTCACTGATTTTCAGTGGTATACTTATAACTGGGGCATCAGTGACTATTCGCTGATGATCAGTGACTATTCACTGATTCAAATTTAGAGAGTACACCTGGTGGCATTTCACTTGCATAATGCATATTTTGCATCGTTGTTCAAGATCAGAAATCCAATGACAATCGCTGAAGCCTTGACCCTGGAACTCTTCCATTTCCATAAACTTGATTTAATTCGACGATGTTCGAAACAATACGGCAGTACGTTCATTCGCGTGTTCTCACCAATTAGCTATAACCCTGATAACACTGCTGTAGAAGTGATTCGTGGATGTGGAAATGTGCTCATCAGCTACGTGCAACTCGTTGCCACATCCCCATTAACACGCTTGTTTGGAAATGGGGTATGGGAACGATTTAGGGGAGCGTGAATCAGGCCGAGTAATCTCGGACTGTGCATTAAACATGTTCGGATCGGCCAAAATGTCACAAATTACGTTGCAGTAAGAATTTCGTTCCACGTATGTAATTCAGTCACATCTGGCAAGCATTCATCCGTCAGTTCGATTAACAATATCGATGCATTATTCAAAGTGTGACAGATTTTCTGATACAGGTGACCAAAGTTCATTTCCAGCTAAAAGGAACTTCGGAGGGACGTATATTCTACCACTCGAGCTTGAGTGTTCCGGGTTTCGGCTGTGGAAGAAGCTAATAAATAAAGGCAGATTAATTAAGTCTGGGCCTCCACTGAGTACAAAGGGTGGAAAACTGTTCGGGATTTGGGAGCTATTGTTTGGCACCCGCTCCGCGCTTTGGCCAGCTGAGAAATTAATCGGAAACAGTCGACCGGAAAAGGATGGGTTGTTAGCGGAAGACAGTGATGAAATGACCACCATTTTTTGATAAGAATCCTGCCTCTCCGCCGCCAAAGTAAATCAAAACGTTTTATAAATCTCTGAATCTGCCTCTGGAGGGTTAGGCTCACATACCTACGTAACAAGGTAAAATTGATTTCTCAATTACCGAAATGTAAACAGCTTTCGAACCCTCAAAAGTAAATAAAGCGAAGTTCGAGATGGGCATTGCGGGAGCCGAATGAACGAGTCAGTGCTTTGGCGAGGGTGCGGAATAGCGTTGTTTCACTCCAATTTGTATTAAATTCATAGTCATTTCGAATAACGAGTTCATTATAAGCCAGTAGAGACCGTCTTTAATTACCTCGGGTTCATAACGGCAACGAGTCTAGTACTTGAATACATTGAATCCTTGCACCGCACATGACGTCCGTATCGTGGGAATCTAAGGAGCATAGTTTTTATATTGTAAGTGAATATATCTGACTAAACGAACCAAATTATATGATCCCTACTAAGGAGAGATTCTTGCTCTATTCAAGTGTGCAAACCTTAGAGAGACTGAGAAGTAGAAATTTATACATTCTTTCCATGGGTTTTTTTCGGTCTCTCTGAAGTTTGCACGCTCAAATAGAGGGAGAATCTCTTCGTAGCAGATTTATTAATTTGCTTTGTTTAGTCCGATATATTCACTCACAATATCCTAAAACAACGAACGATAGTCACACAATCAAAGAGAACAGTTTTTGCGTCTGTAAGAGTAAACCCAATATCCTGTTGAAGCCGCGAAAGCAGAAATTGTTCAACGCAATCTCTTCGGTAATATAATTCATTGCTATATATCCTACGTTGTTGTAAAATATAACAATTTCACACTTCCTTGGAACTTGAAACGAGCGATAAAGATGACTGAATATTAAAATTCCTTCGAGACGAGAAACACGTTTGATTGCTCTCGTAAAGGATATGGAGGCCGGGATGACTCGGAAACTGCGAAAAAGGTTGGAGCGAGGAAGACGTTAACGAATTCCTTCGCAGTCTTATCGAGCGGTACTTTGCTCTTCTGAAAAATTGAGTACAAGTATCATAGAATAATAGGCAATTGATAAAAATTTACATAAATGTGAAATCTGAGACAATTATTGTTTCCTTGAGACTGTTTTGGGGGAATGACGAAGAAACGAATCGTTTCACTATATGGAAAAGCGCGGCACTTATTTGCAGCCGCATTGCAGGCAACTCGAGTTACAGGCGGGTCATTAACGCTGCCGACAAATGCTTTAAATTCGCACCAGTGAGCAAGGGCGAGTCAGCCGGAAACAGTGTGAGTTTCAAATAAACGGAATTGCTCCGGAATGTTCATATTACTCCAGACAAGCGACATTGAAGCTTTAGTCTGGATGTTACAGTTGTCGAGGCTTTCAACGCATGTGAAAAAAAAACGGAGGTACGAAATGAAAAGTAATCTAATCATACCCATGTTACCTAAACTGGAGACTTGTCAGTCTTGCTTGGAAGGAATTGGCGCTGTCACTCCGATTTCGCCGAATTATATTTCCGACGATTCCCTAAAAATAAAGTTTATTTTGTCTTAATTTAGAGACGAAAAGTGACTTGTAAGAAAACGAACCCTCGTCCCTAGCGGATTAGACTCTACGTGAATCTCGAGTTCGCTGTTTATTCCAATAATAGGGATTGAACAAGGTTTTAATTGAAACTGTATATGCATTGGAAGGCAGAGAGGAAGCGGGTTTGTATTATACTGAGAAAAACCCGATAATTTTGTCTCGGTTCGGGGTAATCCTGCGCACAGTTCTTTGCCTTCTAAGTATGGACAGAGAAGCTCACGCAAAAGTCAATTCCACTTGAATACTTTTCTGCGGAAAAGACGATTGAAGTTATGTTTTTGCAATAACTATTTGGAAAGATTGGTTTGCGATGCCTATATGCTCGGCGTTCGAAAGGGATACCCCTTTTCAGACGAGTGAAAAGATGGAAATTGGTCGCATGTGTGCATCACGAACTCTACTGTACACACGAAAGCGAATAAACTCGGTACATGTGCACATGGTGAATGATTCATTTCCTGCACCAGCGCGCGTGCGCACTTGGAAAAATTTAGTCCTTCAGTAGCGCCATCGGATGTGGGCGATTTACTAAGCTCTTCACGTAGTGGCTCCATCTGCCGTCAGCTGTGTGTTGAGTGCATTGCTCTAGGTGAGCGATAGTTAGTCGTTTTCTCAACTATCATATACAATTCGTCAGCTCACGTTGGAAACTTCACTCATATGATATTGCCTACTTTTTTCACCTGTTACACAATCAATCTACTATCTCGGGCTGAAAAGCTGGATCAAGCTGTAACACAACTGTGACGAAAATGGGAAAAACCTAACAAATATGGTCTGAACTTTATGTAAAATGTAGTGTAACGTGAACTGTTCGGGTGACTAGTATTTCCGTGAGGGTACATCTTGTCGCGGTTGATTCTGAGACGGCTGATTTTTTGGACAAATAGGTTACATCGGTATCACTATATAGGTATAATTTCTAGCCTCAAAATCGAAATTTTTATTAATTTTGAGGATAGAATCTCTAGTAATACCAACAAAACGGACTTTTCCAAAACATCAGCCATCTCAGAATCAAGCGCGGTGAGCGTACTTTGAATTTTGTTGTACCAAGTGTTTTCGGGTATGCATGACGGTTTGTTCGGTTGCCTACCTCCAGGCTTGTCTGCGTCGCGGAGGTCAGTGATACCCTACCATACCTCGGGAAGTGAATCGATCATATTTATTCTCTTTGTGTTTTCGGCGCTTTTGTGCTTTTACTGATGGACTCTGTTTACTACAAAATCTCTGATTCGAACAGAAATCTATATAGTTTTCAATTATAATAGTAAATACATTTTTTTGTTTTGCGTTCTTCTTCTATTTCCTTGTGCAGAGCATTTCGCTATATCCTCTTGCAATATATTTGAGTTTCAGATGTGAATTTCCTACATTTTCGTTAAATACATTTTCATTCATACATTAATAGTTAAAAATGCTCTGTTTAATTCCCCTTCCGTCAAGTAAATCCATTCACTTGGTAGTTGAAATTATTTCTAAGTGAATTATTTATAAGTGAAAACAACTGAAAACAGGGAACGGTGGGTAAAGCCTGACTCCAGCATGCTCTTAACTGTTATACGTTTTTCTGAAATACAATTCAGTTCAATTAACTAAATGTATTTACCAACGATGACCGGATTTTTCAACTTACAATTGGACTAAGCTCTTCACTCACCACGAAGCTTGGCGAACGTTCCGACGGTAAGCTAGGCGGATTTTGAGTTCATACTGTCGCGCATTGGCCTAATCGGCATGCCGCTAATTAGTATCCTCTAAGTCAAATTCATCGGGGACTTCAAGACCGCTAACAACCCGAAATTAATCTAAATCTCGCGCGCAGATTTAGCCCCTTCGGGATACGTGAAAAGCCGTTTACTGTTCCGGGTCTGGTACCAGAATTTCATGGTTGGTTAGCTGGTTCGTTGGTCCTGTTAATTCGTGTCGAGGCAGCTTCAGGCGTGTATACACGACGGTGTACAATTCTATGTGAGTGTAGGAAGACAGGCATGTATATGAGCATAAATACAAATAGGCTGTGAACTTAGTTCAGCCCAACTTACCGAATTCGCTCGCACAAAGTTTGTATCTCGATTGGGTGGTTGGTTGAGTCACGTGACGCTAATGGACGTGCGTGGTTTGATTACGTGGGACAGACAGCAGGACAGACGATTTCACGAATATTGAAGAGAGCCGAAAAATGTTAGCTGAATACATTAACCAACTAATTGTGTTAGCTAAAAAATCCGTTGTTTAAAAAATTTGGCCTGGACCATCACAGATTCAAATTCTGTTGCGAATATTCAATTATTTGTTATTCACTCTGGCAGACTGCCATTTTTTATGCCAACACAAATCGCTGATGAAACAAATGTCGACTCGACTTTATTCAATGTGATTTTGGGTTAAATTGAATCCAATTACCGGACGAAAAGGTTCAAAATGATTGAAACGGACTGTTGGTTGAATGAGTTGTTTTCAAATCTCTGGAGTAACATCGAATCGATTGACGTACGATCATGCAAGTGAAAGCCGTATTTTTCATATTACCTCCAAGAATATCAGCACAATAGCTAGTTTATATCTATGTCGAGGACCATACTATACATACTATACGCTGAATATATTGGCAGCTTTGACCCATCCCTACTGCGAAGCAATGGTAAAGGTGAAATGTGTGAAAGTTTGTAAAAGCTAAAACTCCCTGGTGAGTAAATGTTTATTTGCCAGAGGCTGAGCACCGATTCACCACGAATTTTCGTGTTTATACAGATGTGTTCCTTTGTTATGAATCTTCACTTCATGCCTCAATGGTCTGGTGCTAATTATAATTGTGTTGAATACCCGAAAGTTTGTGGAATTCTACCTCTTCCAAAGTGCTCAAGCGCCCATGCTCAATCGGTTTTAGACGCAAGAAAGATCTGTCAATGATAACAAAATTTCCGTGATCCAGAAAGTCAAGGTGATCTTTGAGTTCGAATTGAATATCTTGAAATTCCGTTTCCCTGTCATTTTTCAATTTTCGACTTCGTCGTTCATTTCAATCGAATCAAACTAATCCGGGAAGTAACAGAAAATTCGATACATTGAAATGCTAAAAGGGCTGTTGGATTCATCAAACATTCCATTTGTCTCAACGAATAAACTTCGGTTGATCGAACAGTTGGGATTTCTCGGCCTATTGGCAGCAATCAAGTCCGATCCTACTTAAGAGCTGCTTGCGGCCCTTTTTCTATCGTTAGATTGCAAATGAAATTTGTTCAAAAATCAGACAAAAAAATGATGACGCTTTGTGCGTAAATTAGATATCCCCTCCACCCCCAGTTTGGCATTTAATCATTCACTTCAGCCGTTTGACGGCCAGTTTTGTTCCTACCCCAACTAGTCCCAATCTAAACGCGATTTGCATGCGAACGACGGCGTATGAATAGAACGATAGAAGCTGTCATTACGGAAGAGAGACTCAGCGTCGTATAGGGTTAACAAGGTTGGGTTTATCTCGGCGGCCATCTTGAACGAGAGCAGTTAATTAAAATAGAAACGTAGAAAGAGGGTTACCGGAGCGGGGTGGACGCCGCGAGGGGTTCCCCCTTATCGCCCTTCGTGTTATCATTGTCATTATTATCATCGTTAATATCGACCCTTCCGGGTATAAGCCCTTGACCGCCTCCCTCACGATCGGTCCGGATGCTGTCGTCGGTAAATGTCCCGTCTGAAGTACTGCGCGGACGTGTCGATTTGATATCAAGCAATTAGGTTCGCTGGCTTGGAAGAATTTAAGTGCTCTGTTATCGTGCTCGACTAAGTAATGACAATTCGAGTCCATCGATACAGAGTCACGATGAATTCTGCTTCGTCGATCTTTCCGATCGTCATCTGGCCTCGAAATTTAAGGACGAGGGGTTAACCACTCGTCCGTCGACCGTACACCTGACTTCAAGACTTCACGGAGTCAGCTGACTCCAATTGACTTCAACTGACTTCAACTGACTTCAACTGACTTCAAGTGACTTCAAGTGACTTCAAATGACTTCAACTGACTTCAACTGACTTTCAGCTGACTTCTGCTGCTTACTGACTCGTGACTTCAGCTGACTTTAACTGATAGGAAGTGGAAGGGATCGATCAAGTCGAGTCACAAGTACTTACTTGGAGTCACTTACTTGTGACTCGACTCGACTTACTTGGAGTCACTTACTTGTGACTCGACTTGATCGATCCCTTCCACTTCCTATAAGGATGTCGAGTGATAACTTCAACACTTCTAGACTTCAACTGACTTCGAGTGAGTTCAGCTGACTTCAAGTGACTTCAACTGACTTCAGCTGACTTCAAGTGACTTCAAGTGACTTCAAGTGACTTCAACTGACTTCAACTGACTTTCAGCTGACTTCTGCTGCTTACTGACTCGTGACTTCAGCTGACTTCAACTGACTTCGAGTGAGTTCAGCTGACTTCAAGTGACTTCAACTGACTTCAGCTGACTTCAAGTGACTCACTGACTTCAACTGACTTTTCGGCAAGGTGTACACCTGACTTCCAGAGTGGTTAACACCTCGTTTAAGGACTACCTGACGTTAGGGAAGAAAGGTCTAAAGTCGTCAGTAACATTGTAACCTAATAATAATAAATAATAATAAAATGGAGCACATAAAAGTGAGATTTTTGGGACAGTCCATATTAATTATTAGACCACTTTTGAAGGTTCGATTCGTAGTCTAATTTCACTAGTACGGTCGTATGCATAAAAAAGTATATGGTACAAATTTGAGTTTTTTTATTCTTCAAAGAATTTACGTGGATTCATCAAGGGCTGAATTATATTTACTTATCGATCATACAAGCGATTTCAAGTGGTTAGAATGGTGACTGAAAGTAATTTGAAAGTGATTTCAAGTGACGTCATGTAACTTAAAAACGATTTCAAATCGATTGATATTAAAGTTGGGGTTCATAAAGAGTCAGACATTGGTAAAAATTCCAATGAAGGCTCGAGCCTGCTAATGGTTCATTCTGTTAGATCACAAGATATCGACAAACTAATTCGACGAAACTAAAACATGAGTCGATACATAGTTTGAAAAAAGTCTGTATAAAAAATGATAATAACTTGACTCACTCGACAATTTACTCCAGTCTAGATGTAGCGATTATCCTCACGGTAGGACAAACCGAGGGCGTCGGTACAAGGCGTGTTGCTCGTCATAAGGCGTAGTCCAATATTGGTGTCACTGGTAACAAAGGAAGTATTCTCGACTTCGAGTTACGGGTAGAAATTCAGAAGATTTGGGGAAAATAAGCACATTATGGCATTTTGAGATAATTGGGTCTGAAAGTTTGATTACAATGGCATTGATTGTCTGTCGACCAATTAAACTGCTTATCACGAAAAATCTCTTCCTTTGTGTCCCAAATAACAGCCAATAGGATTTCTGAACGTAATACGTATTTCAATTGATTGTATACATACCAGAGTGTACTCAAATCCCGTAATTTTGAAGGAATTGTTGTGCTTTACTGTCATACAAGCATGCAATAATCTCGAGTCCGGTAATATATAACGATCTCGATAGTATTCCACGTCAGCATATCAGGCCATCGAACTTTCTGAAGCGATTCCTTATCGACTGTTTGCAACAAACGGAAAGGTGTTTTGTTAGAGTGCACAAATATTATCGACTCCTCTTCTCTCTCATGGTTCGATGCTCGTCACAAAGGCAAAATGGGGAAAAAGATAGAGGCTGAGAGTGCGACAGATGCGTAGGACTGAGTTATCGATTGCTTTATACTACGCCGTGGATGGGGGTCCGTTAACAACGTAGGGCTGTACCTTTCACAAAGGCATCCCCTTACATCTGCGCGTGTTGGTTACTCGCGCAATATCGACCGGCTTACGTCCATCGAAATGTCGGAGGAATTAATCAACCCTTAGGCCGTAAAGTTGTTATCGCTTCCGGAATTGGGTGTTAAAAAAATCATATCGGTTGTCTATCACCATATTCCATTAGGCGAAAATATACATATAAGAGTAAAACCGTAGCCTCGCCACCTCAAGACCTCAGTGTTTCCGCCTGCATCCAATTTGCTACATTTCTGCAAGGGCGGTCCGCGTTATCCTCGAACAAAGACGGCAGCTAGGTAACTGCACGCGCTTAATGCACCCTATGCTCCTTTTGTCATGTTAATTTTTATGCGGAGCTCAAATCGTAAGGGAACATGTGTGAGCGATGGGCATTGAAAAGCGGCACCACGGCAACTATTATAGTTGTTGAGAAGAGTGGCACGCGCGTTGATTATCATCTGGTCCCCTTCGACGGTGGATTATTCGAGAACTCATAACGTACCGACGTGGGTACAGGAGCTTGTTGCAACGCATTGTTCAGGAATTTTGATCGAATAAGCTATTTTTTACATTTGTCACTTCCAGGTGTGAAGATTGCGGCGTTGAAATACCGGAGTGTGTGTTCTAATTGAAAAGAATATACTTCAACACCGTATCCGGTACCCCAAATTGCGCCATTTCACGTTTGACATAACCCGCACGTGAAAATGGCGGCAGCTTGGAACGTCTGAAACGGCTGTTACGCCGACGTTGGGGAGGGATTTATTCGCGGAAATAAAGTTGTTTTTTCACGATCTAGTACGTGCTCTGACGGAAAAGGAAAACAGGGAAATAGCGCGCCCTTTACAACCGCATTTGTATCTACCATTTGACGGGGTCTGATTTTGGAGGGTCTTCTCATCAAACTTCACGAACACGCTGTAATGTCGTGGGCTTAACGAACGCAGGGAAACCCCAGTACGAGTGTTGGCTCGAAAGAGCATGTGTGTGACATGGCAGATGGTCGCTCCGGTCGAACTGCCAGAGGAAGGGTGCAGCTGCCAAAACGTGCGTGGTCCGTGACACCATGAAACCATGGGGTGAGGAACTCGGCACCCGTTTCAGAAGCCAACGTAGCTCGGCGCCGATGGAAACCCGTGGAACTAACAAGTATCTACGTCGAACCAGTCTTCGGCGTGCACCGAAGGGACTAGGGGAGGTCTGAAAGGAAGCCTATTGTCGACGGGAATGAGCGGGGAAAACTGAGCTCGACGTACGTACGCCGGGCTCGTGCCACGGGCAGACCCAATGTCATGCATTCAATAATTGGTGTTGCAGTTAAATTTCATTGCCATCGGAAATTTGAACCAAACAATGTTGGGGAGTCGACCTGTGAGGACTCGGATCAACCTTTATATGATTGAAGCTTGGAAGACATGCTTGAGAGAATTTCGTCCATTCTTGATAACTAGTTGGTTAACGTTTTACCTGGAATCGGGGGGAAACGAGAATGGGAAATTGAACCCTCTCGTCCCCGGAGGGCAGGGCTCATTAATTTCGCATGAAAATTGGTTCATTCAATCTATTTCTTAGTACAGGATTTCGGAGAGCTCGTGCGAGAGGTTCTTCAGAGATTGAATTCACGATGCATTATTTTTAGTACAGATAGTCACTTTATCACCAGACGTTCCAACTTCTGTTCAGAATGAATGGTTCAGCCTTGTCAAATGGAGCAGACACACTTTTACTGCCTCTTTCGAATAAAGTGAGAACTATGGCTCTTCTAACTTTCAGACAAAAATGAAAAACCTTATTTCTTTGCGAAGACCATGAGGCCAAATCTCAAAGTCAGGCCAGTATTATTTCAGTGGTTTCTACTAAAATTAATTGCTATTTAATACCGTTCACAAATTATTTTCAGGTTCGTGGTCTTACTGTTCTTCGAAATTAGGCCAAGTGTGGAACGAATCGATAAAACCACTCCCACATGCAGCATAATTAAGCTCATGGGGATGTTGGGGTTGTTTATACTAGGCAATCCTTTTAGCAGTGTGTTGAGACAGTGTAATAGCTGACTTTCGTTGAACGAGTGTAGTTTTGATACGAAAAAGCGAGACCCTAGGATCACAGAATGATTCGAGGGCTTCGCTAAGTGGTTCTGTTCGCCCTGTGCAGTGGAACGGATTCTTTGGCGGACGTGCAGGGCCAGAAGTAACCATTGAGAATGTGTCTGATGAGGCAGCTGTAGCTTCCTGGCCCCAGGCAACCGGCGCAGCTGCCTCCTGGTTAGAGGGGCTCGTCAGCTGTGCTGCCGACAGACGCGTGCCGTTTCACCTGAATTCTATACGGGCCTAAGTGACCGTTCTAATTTTTAACGGCTCTTCCGAGTACTTCCGGTATTTTAATGTTGCCGCAATTGTGTATAATCCGCCGTTGAAACAAGAAGCTGCTACTCCATTGCGGTTTCTCGTAAATTTGTTTTCGAAAATCTCTGATACGCGACGTGTCGTTTGTCACTCGTTTTATGGTGATAAAAGAGGGAATCACCGTTGAGCGAAAAATTACGTTCTCGCGGATAAGCAATGCAGTCGGCTCGAATGTCTCTCGGCCATTAATCGTTGTGTCGCTAAACCGTTATCTGCGAGCTGGATGAAATAGTGGCGTAAGTAATCTAGGTTTGATCGCAAATTGGAAATACGACCGGCCAATTGCCGACCTAGGCAACAATAAGCGAGGATTTATCGAGCTTTGAATCCCCAGCGGGGACCTGCGAGACCTCGGCTGTAAATATTGAAAAACATAAATGTATCGGTCCCAACCGAGTAGGCATTGGCAAACTCGTACAGTTTTAGATCACAGATCAGATCTTAGCACTCCGTGGCCTCACCTTCCAACTGTAACACGCTGGTCACGCGGGGTCACGATGACCCCGGCGATATTCCAATGGCTGTCGCGTTTACCGCATCATCCCGATTGACTCTTAAAAATTCAGGGTAATATAGTTTTAACGTTCCGAAACGTGGAACTAACGGCATTTTACTGCAAATTGAGTTTGAAAATTATTTGAACAAATTTGAAAGGTGTCAATGCGCAAAGAATGCACTGATTCACTGAAAAAACAGCTTACAATCTCCCATTTTTCCCATCAAATTAACATACAACTCTGCCCAATTTCCAGGGTTGATTATGGGGTCATTTTGAGGAGGGGTATATACAAATAGGTAGTAAGAGAAAAAACGTAGTTTATTCAGAGATTGAGCCACGCGAATTGATCAGCTTCCAGTAAGATTCGTCCTACAACTGCGTATATATTTTTTGGTGGTGACAAATAATGTCACTATTCTTAGACATATTTACATAATCGTGGCAATTGTTGCCTATCTAGACCCAGAATTACTGCGAACACAATGTTTTGGCATTTTTTGTTCTCTATTCCGACGTTGGGTGCAGTCGCGACAAATACTACAGTGAGCACCTCGCCATGCGCAGCTACGCATGGCAATGCCTACTATAAGTTGGGTCCTTTTTAACCTGACTACCCTGGTGGCACAGCCTAGCTGATAACCTTTGCTTAAACATTAGAAAATCGACTTATAAAACACATTTTGAGTATAAACGTATTCAAATACTGAGAATACGTCCGACAAAATTAACATTTGAACATTTGAGTCTACAACTTATTCTGCTCATTCCGTGAACTATTGGTACCGTTGTGAATGTATCACCTTATTATATAAGCTTGCATCATCGATTTCTTCGATTAGGAACCGCATGATTAATTGTAATTTTGAGCTTTAGTCCGGTCTCACCCACATGTGGTCGTGATCTTTCATTCCATCGAGCGATCGTAGTTCCGTTTCTGATTCCTGCTAAGAAGACTCCGTCAACTCACAGAACCACAAACTTCGAGATGATGAAAAGTCCCGATTGATTGCGGGGGCTTTTCATTCCCAGGGGGCGCTTCCGCGAGACAATCGTCGTTCGCTTTGCACCGCCAATCGGTGTACCCTAATAAATTCGAGGAAATCGGATATGCCCCCGGGGTAAAGGGTCGGGTGACGGTGTGCAGGGGACGGGTACCCCGGGTGACCCGTCGACCCCGACGACCGCGACGCCACGGTACCGTCCGATTTCGACGCGTGGATGGATGCCTCCTGATGAAAATAGGGACACGGCGATGTCGGCGTCGTGGCGGGTCTCGGGCCCCAGTCTAAATAACAATAGCCGGCTTGCAGGCGACCACGTGCCCGTTATGGGAATATAAGCCTCCGATAGCCACGTGCCAGTTGCAAACCGGGTGTCCTAATAAAAGCCGACTAAAGGGAGACCCGGTCTGATCGCTTTGGTATCAAGCTGAGAATCTGTTTGGATGGAAAAAATAATAGAACGGAATAGAAAAATGCGACCTGGGGTTGATGGAGGTTTGCAAAAGCCCCTGCAGCAGCCTTGATATAGTATAATCTCGGTTTTCCCTTCATTGTGTGTAGGTATACGTAGACAGATGCTCCGCGTGCTTGTGGCGTTTATATTCGGTATCGTTGAAAATTTGGACCGTGATGCACGCGGCTGTATTCAATTTATTCTTTACACTTTTTCTGACTAATTGGAATGCAGGCAGGGAACATCCGCAGAACTGTGTTCAAACGTGTGTTTGTTGAAATGGGAAATGTGATTTTATGAGAGACGTTTCAAACGATTTCAGCTTTCGGATATAACGAATTTTGAAAATTGATTAAAAAAAGACCAGACACTGTAACAATGGGACTGCATGCAAAACGATTTTATAATCCTGCAATCCATTGTCCGAATCCGTATTCTGATTACACACTGTGTATCATTTTTTCAAAACTTGTTGAGAGAGGCTTATTCAGTTGATATAATTCCATATAAAGTACTCGATGGTTTATTTCCCACGATAAATCATAAATACTTCGGTTGTTGTTATGCTATACATTTCATGGAAGCAGAACAGCGATCCCGACTGGCTCTTCACCGCTAATGAACTCTGAGGCTGTGATGAACTAACAATGGTGGAATTATTCAGAGGATATTCAATCTCTCAGCCGTAAATATTACTTGACTACTTCTTCAAGGATCCCGCATATTTTCAGGAATAGTTTGAAGCCGTGAGAAAAGATGAGGGGAAAATAAATGTTACCGATATTCTGCTTCCTAGTGCTACCTCATATTTAAGGCATATCGTTACTCAAGAAGTTTTGTTTATGATGAGTTCCACTTGTTATATATATTTGCTGTGAAGTAATGTTAACTTCTTGGGAGTTTGCATAGCATATTTATTATTCATTACTTTCAACTTTCCGAGGCAGCCTAATATATAAGTAATAACTTAATATTTTATGACATGTAAGTCAAATTTCTTATTCTCAGTGTCAAGTGAATGAATATTTCCAACGGAATAGGGAAGACCATGAACAGTGGACGCTGGTATAAAATGGGACAGTCTGTGAAAGGTTAAATGATAGCCACATTTTGACAAGATGGTCATCAGCCTCCCCTATATGGATCTTGAAATAACATGTTTCGTATTACCGATTAGGATTCTTGTTCACTTTTCTAATTAGTATACCTACATTCCTGTGCCAAATTATGAATACTAAAGTAGTTGGAGCTTACGCGGTTATGATTATAAATGGGATGGTCTTGAATTTCAGGACACATATGGCGCCCAGATGTAAAACTCTTCCGAGAACCCAAGTCTCCGAAAGGAATTTGCCAACACAAGAAGACCAAGATTATAGCCGACAATATTCAGAAACTAATTATTCAATTGTGGTTAATGGTTAATGTGGGATTTACTGAAAAGTGGGGTCAAGAAAGGTGCTTTCGAAACCTAGACTTTCTACAGATTTAGACGATTGATCATCAGTTTTATTAATAATAGTTCACAACTATGAACAGTTTTTGGTTCATCGAACTTCTTCATCCTTGAGACTATGTAATAATACTTGGTCTACATTCCGAATAAATCAAAGTAGGTAGTGGTTTAAACTAGGTATCCTTTTCAGCATGAGATGCACGGAAACAGATTTCGATTCAGAAAAATTAAGAAAATCTCTTGCAAAGTACATACTTTCATTGGTGCAGATATGGGTAGAAAAATTAATTCACATCCGGATGGAAAGTCTTATCCTTTTTCCGAATTAAATGTAGCCTATGGGTGCAATAACGGCTTAAGTCGACTTAAGTTTCGGCAGAAAAAAAGCAGGTAAAGAATCAACAGTCAGTATTTCAATTTTTTCAAGGCATTTCTCAACGAACATTTATTTTTTCACATAGGTGGGGTACCTAAAAATGTTAAACAAACGTGATTAATATTGAATATAGTGTACAATGCAGTGCTGTACACGGAAATGCGGAGTAGGACTTAAGTCGTTTTTTCGTAGAACAACTTTTAATTTTTCAAAACACGTTTTTGGGATAAAAAAAGTATGATTACAATTATAAAATAATGTAAGAAAATTAAAAATAGTATACAATGCTGTGCTATACATGTATATGGGGCATTCCATGTCAACTCGACCAATGATTTTTCCTCACCATTTTTTAATCGCTTCATATTTTTTATACGATTTTCCTATCTCAAAATGGCACTCCCAAATTTTTTCGGATTTTTTCCGCAATCCGTTAATTTTGTATTAATATTCCAACCCATCTCAAAAAAGTTTTTTTTTTTAAATCTCAAAAAATTCTCAGAAATCTAGTTTTTCATTTGAATCATTCTGCCACCTGGCCCATGGTGGGATGTTTTTATTTTTTTTATTTTTTATAGCATTTTAAAAATTGTCAACAATCTTGCAACGTTATGAAAAATCTTCAAAATATTCTCAAAAATCTAGTCTTTTATTCCGATCATTCTGACACCCGATCCCTTATGGGCCAATTTTTTTGGCTTTTTTTAGCATCCAACACTTTTAACAAACGAAACGCCATCTTGCAACGTTATAAAAAATCGAAAAAAATTGGTCCATCATGGACCGGGTCTCAAAATGATCGGAATAAAAGACTAGATTTTTGAGAATTTTTTAAAGATTTTTCATAACGTTGCACGATTGTTGACAATGTTTAAAGTGCTATGAAAAATTAAAAAAAAAACATCCCATCATGGGCCAGGTGGCAGAATGATTGGAATGGAAAACTCGATTTTTGAGAATTTTTTCAGATAAAAAAAAAACTTTTTTGAGATGGGTTCGAATATTAATAAAAAATTAACGGATTGTGGATTAAGTCTGAAAAAATTCGGGAGTGCCATTTTGAGATAGGAAAATAGTATAAAAAATTCTGAAGCGATTCAAAAATAGTGAGGGAAAATCATTGGTCGAGTTAACATGGAATGCCCCATATACAGAGTAGGACTTGAGTCATTATTTCATAGAAAATATTAAAACTTTACACGATTGACAAACAGGCATATAAAGTGTAGCGGTATAGCGGAGCTAGGCGCGTGGATTAGCTAAGGTACTCGCTGCGCCAGCCGAGTTTCGGCTGCCGGCTAACTCGAGCACGGTGCGCGCGCCGCTTGTTTTGGTCACCACAGCGTTAACAAAAGACGAGGACATCCAAGACTTACAGCGTACGTAGCTAAGATTATATAGAACGCCTAGAGCCGCGTCTTTGAAAAAACGACTTAAGTCGACTTAAGCCGTTATTGCACCCATAGGCTCAAATGTAGATCTATCTATTGATCGCTTGGCTGCCCAAGGCCGTTTGCAAGGGACTGCTCTACGGAAATGACGTGGCGGTGCCAAGTGTACAGACCGGAACAGGATGTGTCCGACTGAGGATATTGGGAGAGGGTATACCGGTTGCTTCGACCTATAGCACACACGTTACCTGGTCTGAGAGATCCTGAATAAATATATTTAACGCTGGTGGGACTTGAGTAGGTTGGGATGATAATTCTAGTTCATATGTAAATAGCGTATATGGATGAAGTCCGTATCCATCTTGGAGATATTTCAATTTGGAAATATTTGGCGCGGGTAGTTATCCTCAACAAATTACTGTTCATATTGCTAACATTTTCGGGTGTAGGTAATTTCTTTTGTTAGCGTAATCAGTGGATATGATGAATTTGCGGAAGATCCGGTCTTCACTCCGTATTCGTTAGCGAGGTTGGTTTCTTTTATTCCGAACAATTGGTATTCTTTACATTAAACGTGACATAAAATTGTTCCAGGAGAAGGAAGTTTAGCATAATTAACATGAAATTGGAGTGAACGTCACAATTTACGCTTGAAGAAGAAAACAAAAATGTAAATAGTTACTTACACGATGGTAGTACAGGTATCGTATGGAACCATCAATGACGTAAGAAGTGAAACTAGGAAGAAGCGGTCATTATGATGTATTGCTGAATTGACTATGGCCGGATGTAGTTTATGTGTTGCTAATTATCACAGATGCACGATTACATTGTAAAATACCTGAACTGAATCACGTGTATAATGTAGGTACGCAGGATCCTAGCGTACAACATACACATTTATCACATACACAAGGATTAATGCTAAATAAATTGATGATAAAATCTGAGAGTTCTACAAACATCTACCTTCAAAATACTCTGACTGGTTTCGACTATTTGTGAAGTAGAGGTCGCCTTAGTAAACTGCTAATTTCCATGCGAAAATCCAACTTTCCTGATGTGGGGTATTTTAAAGGATTACGCAACGAATCATCGGATTATAGGAGGAATTAGGAAGTATTTTCATTTGATTAAAGTCAACGAAACTCAGTGATAGGATTATCGTTTTCAAACAGTCTCTACAGAGCGTGGAATAATTTCGTGTAATCAACAGGGTGGCTCAAAAATGTATTTTCCATCTCGAAACGTGGATAAAGTATATCCGATTTTGTTCACGTTATAGAATGGGCCAATCCTCTTGAATTTCGCCCTGGATTTGGATATTAAGAAGTGGAAGGTTTTAGGTTATTGGCAGTTTGCGTAAATCTAACATGTCAGCCACTCTAAATTGAGGTGAATAATTAGACAATCGATGACGGACAGATTAGTTTACTCGTACTTAAGAAATAATCCCAGCTCAATATTTTCTTTCTGGCAGGCTAAAACTCTAACACTTATACTTTATTGCTACATTTTGTATTGTAGGAATATTCATTAGCATAGTACCCCAGGGTGTTGGAAATCATGAAGCAAGTCATCTTAATAAATTCTGAACATTTGTGAACATTCAGACGCGCTACGTAACGGAATCGCTTATTTATGCAACGTAAGCAATGACGTTCTGATAGGGTGCAAAAGTCTTGTGAGAATTCATGGTCAGTTGCGAAGAGTTTCGGCAAAAAAAATTTCGATTACTTCGAATTCATCAATGTTGATGATCGGTATAAAATACGCACAGTATATTTTCGAGATGTCAATTTCGAATCTTGCTCCGTTCTGATTCTCATTTTATTGTTAACAGAAATGTGATCTTACGGCCCAATCATTCTACCCCATAATTGCACAATTAAAATATAGTGACTTCTCATTTCATTTGACGGTTTAACTTGACCGGATGTGACATGATATTTTTCATCAGATTTTTCAGTGTATCTCTTACGATCAGGGAGAAATTTTCAGAATCTTCGGAAAATGTTTCTTGACTAACAACAAACGAGCCGACGCAGCCTTGATCCCGAGTTAAGAAGAGAGCAAGTCTAACTCTGACACTGAAATACTTAAAACATACTTTTACGAGAAATTCAATGTCAAAAATGTAATTGAAGATGATCCATGAACAACTTATCTGTCATATAAGTCAGTATCGCTTAACCCGAGCCGTTCTTTCATACTCTCTAAATTTGAATCAGTGAAAATTTTACTAATTGAATCAGTGACTTCGTATTTCACTGCAGAAACAGTGACTTGAACCCTTTTTCACTGGAGTATCAGTGAAGTCCATTTCAGCAGTGATTTTACCACTGCTAAACCAGTGCATAACTTCACTGTTTCGTCAGTGACTTTTGTGAGGAACGCTAGGGGCGCCGCGTATGCCGAGTCTCTAGCCGCCACGGAGCTGCCTACTAACCGCCAAATCGTTCGCGTTCATATGTTGTGTGCTGATTTGGGCGTCGGTTCAACCACGTGAACTGTTCAGTAAAAATCATAACGTAAGTACACATGCGGATTTATAAAATTCTTCACAATTTGGCTTGTTAGTTGCAAATAATCAATGAATTGTGTGAATATTGCTGTTCACTGTCTTACATTGAATTCCTTATACTTTTGGTAGGTTAGGTTTTCCCACTGCGTCCAGTCTTGGCTCGCTCCGACGAGATGGGAAACGGGGAAGTTTCATCTGCGTTCGGAGTCTGTTTTTTCTTTACTCGCAATAAAGACTCGCGAAACAAAAATGTGTCGAATATACCATATTGTCTTTCCTTTTCGAGAATATCTTCAACCGGATCAAACATATATAAGAACCAATAATTTTCTTGAATTAGTGATTCAAATTCACTGGAAAAATCAGTGACTTTTCACTGATTTCCAGTTGCATACTTATAACTGGGGGCTTCAGTGACTATTCACTGATGATCAGTGACTATTCACTGATTCAAATTTAGAGAGTAGGTCTTGATAACAGGGCAATGAAAAAGAGGTTCCAGTAGCGGACGAAGATGCATCTTCGAGCCTAGCTTGATTTTCTGAAAATCATACGTGGCCGGAATGCATTTTACGTCTGATACAGAAAAATAAACAATTCATCGGATGCGCCCGATTAATGAAAACCCCAGTTTTCAATTTTATAGGTAAGCGAACGTCGTGTTCCCCAGTCCGAGGAGAATCTAATTGAAATTCCGCGTGGTTCGGCAGTATGGATAGGATGCTGATGATGTGGCAAGCGAAGGCCGACGAGACTCGCGCCCTTCTGGATCCTATCGATTCATTAAGTTATAAGCCATGAATCATTCGCTTCAGATTATACATTCAAGCGTACTTTTCAAGTTAAACACGCACCTAACGATTTTAGAGATGAATATAAATACGGGTATCTTAAACGCTATGACCTGTTCCCAGGTAGGATTCTCGAACTATTCCTAACATCCAATATCATATGACCTATTTTGAGTGAACATATAGTCGATAAAGCACCGCAAGCAACAGTCTAAGAGTCCAATAACAGTCAGGTTTCCCGTATTGTCTATCGTTTAACTGTTTAGAGGGACGTTCTTGAACCTCCTGAGAGTCAGCGAACAGTAAAATATTGGCTACATAGGTATAGAAAATAAAACATTCCAAGCAAGTGTTACAAAATTATCAAATGCATCAAATGGTCCGGAATCAACGATTCATATGATTGAATTTGAAACTGAAGCAATCGAAGCAAAATGTATAGTTCGTATTTCAAGTGGCATCTACATTTTCATCAGCCGTGATTGAACTCAACAGTTTCATTCATTACATCGATTGCTAGGATCTAATGAAAATTAATAAAAATTGACTGGGCGCCTGTCATTAAAAATTGTTGAGATTCCAATTACATTATTCTTTGATTGGTAATATGATATGAATCGAGAAGTATTTCCAGCTAATGAAGTCTTGAAATGTATAAGAGGCAATCAACAAGCATGTCACTATACAGTTTTGACTTTCAAATACACAAATTTCCCCTTCCAAAGCGTTAACTAACGAAGTGTAACGTAATTACTGAAGCTGTGAAAAGTGCCTCATCAATAGGTCTGCTAGCTTATGTAATATGTAAATACGGTAAAGTTTTGATACAATACCAAAAAATTATACCATTCCAGTTCACCAAGTTGGGTATAATATCAGAAGTGATCGATCCAGTCGTGTGACTTTTATGATTCTTCTTCTCTTTATTGTTTAAAAAAGGTTGAGATGTGTCTGAACGTCTTTGTCTTACGGAGTATATTGACATTGAAAAGTAGCATTGACCCCTCCGAGTCTTCCCACGCACGTTTTTACTACGTTAAAGTGAAGAAGTTCGGGCATTCAAAGTTTTTTTCGAACCGTCTACCACCTCCCAATATCTATCTCCTTTGTTTCGCTGATCCCACGAGTCCGTTAGGTGCGTCTATATCGACCATCAATTTGATCAATCAACTCTCAAATTGAATAACCCTCGGACTCACCAGGCCGGTCCCCCTTTTCGATAGATACTTCGTTTTCACGGTATGCCTCCAGCTCGTCTGGAACCCCCTGAAGGTTTCTTTGACGGACGAGGGGGGCCAGAAGTGGCCCTATTTTCATGGGGACCATACATGCTCCGAAAATCTACAGTTGACAGTCTTGCGTGCCAGTAAACGATCTTGCGGCAGCAATTTTCTTGTTATAATGGAAAAACTGTAACGTGTGTCGTGTATGATGTGAGTTTAGGTGATGGGTGGAAGATGGAAAACTCCCGAAGACATATTCCTCACTATCATCACTGAGAAAAGAAAAGGAACCTTGCCACCTTGCAGACCTTGGCGAATGAATATTACGAAGATATACTGTTATACCCTTAATGAAACAACGCAATTCTTGTCATCATAGGCCGTTGATACTCAAGTAGGGTCATCATACACTTGGATGATTACTCCTTCGCTGCAGTTTCATTGCGTACTTGAAGTATACCCGGTATTGTCGCAGATTACGTTGGTTTTCTAGAATTCACCAGCGAAGATTGTTGAAATTCCACCCCTGGTTTCAGCTCGGATTTTCGTTCCATCTCTACGACCTGGCAAAGTGCGCGGCATACCCAGGGTATAACGGAGAGGTCGACGCCAAGGCTAACGCTATCTCGATCCCAAGTGTTTTCCAGTAATTGGGTATTTTGTGGAACAGAACAGTCGAGAGTTTCGGTTCGCACCCTTGTTTTTCCTCGCGAAGCTCGATAATATCGTCAATTTCTAATGTGAACTGCGACCCTCAGCAATACCAAGTGTAGCACCACTCTCTCATCGACCGACGAGTTTCCAAGCCTGTTGCGTCAGACAATGAACGAGCTTTGCGATTCGCTCGGTTAGAAATGATGCGAAAAACCGTTGACTCACATTTTCACTCAGGAATCTGAAAATCGAGGGAAAAATTCGACCTTTGGTTTTTCCGTTTTCGAAACACCGTTCAAGCGACTGCCATGGACCGAATTGAATCTAATCTGGTCCGTAAAGCCGCTCTTCCGGAACTGCTTTCCTCCGCGTCAATTTCCACCACAATATTTTCAAGGGTTCAAACATCGATTTCCAGGAAGATACCTCCCTCCGCAGAGATCCGTGAGCATCGAGGTGTCAATTGCCGGGCTTTATCTCTTAGCCAGACAAATAGACAGGCAAAGCGAGTTAACCGGGGTTTAGGTGCAATCTGGTTGCCTTAGGCGTGTGCCACGATTCGCGTGCGGATGTGTACTTGCGAGGGGTACTTCCGTGGAACAAGACCTCTTTGTTGTGAGAGGCACGCTCCTTTGTCTGCTGGATGCAGCGCGGCGTAGCTCCCGCCTAAAGTCGGCTGGAGTCGACCACGGGGATCGGAAAGGGTCATGGTGCAGGGTGCAGGGGTTCGGGGCAGGGGAGCCCGCGAGCCCTGCAGATCGATAAAGCCGAAGAGGGAGAGGGTCGCAGGAGAGGAGGGGAATTTCGGGTAAGAGGGGAGGTCGTGTTATGGGGGAGGCTGAGGCGTAATACATGGGGTTACTGCCGTTTCACAGGGGGATGAGCCCAAGGGCCGACGAACCGATGGGGGAAAGGTGGCATTCAGACATCCCGTTATATATGTACACGAGATAAAGTAAGAGAGGATGCGAGAACGGATCTCTTTGCCTCCCAGCTGCCGCTTCCCTCTTTGTTTCAGTTCGCTAAACTTTCCTGGGGCGTATTTGCAGTGTTCGATGGACGCGTCACTCGCGGGATTCGCAAATACCACGAGAGCTTACCAAATTGATTGAATAACGGAGCTCCTAAGAGGCCTTCGGCACCGGATCATAGTAACGATTGATACCAAATCATGCGTCAAATAACCAATTTCCAATTCATCCAGCGTCTATCCGAAGTTCGATCGGAAATATCGCACCTGTAAGCCGAGTCCATATCGAACGAGTTTTTTCAAATACTTTCACCTTGCGATACACATCATCCTGCAAATATTGGATATTGGAAAAAAGTGGCCAAATCTAATAATACACGATTTATCTCGTGATGTCTGATATCAATATGAGTTCATATGAGTTTATATGTGATAAAATATGTTCAAACGCATGATCAGCACATTGTATGTGAAATTATATAAGTATATAATCATACATTACTATTTCTGGTGGGATGAGGAAACTTTTCGTTGCCATATCGGTGACTGTGGAATGACGATAGTTTCGTGTTGGTTGAGGAAAGATAGCTCTGAGCATTCTGCGGGAAGGTTGGAAGTAACAAATTACATCCTCCGTGTCCATACGGTCTATAATTTGAGAGCGATTTTTCTAATTTCCATAAAATTCTAAAAAAGGCATGAAGAAGTTATCGAGGACTTCGTGACTGGTTCTAGTTGGTGCTCTTCAATTAGTGATTATCCGTGTAAACCAGAGTCAGTTCTGCTCTAGGCTCTACCTGGGTACACAGAAGGACATCATCCTCACTGCAGATTCACGATGTAGAAGCATCCGTTGAACCATTCGAGTCGAGCACGACTCGCGCTCATCTACCGAAGTACCTAGTTGATAGTTGGACTGCGTACACTTGAGTGGCGGTAACAGTTTCAGTTTTAATGCGAGAAAGTTTGTTTGCAAAATATGGCATTGTCTGAACGCGTGGCAGAGGATGCGGAACGGGTTTTACTCATGGATTCAAACACCTGCGTCATCTGCACCTGTGCATCGATTCACTAGGGACACGTACCTGCGGGCTAACGCCACCCTCGCCCCGTAAAAACTTTCGAGAATTGATAGCTGAGAGACTTGAACGTTCTTGAAACTCTCCTTAATCATATGATCAAAAAAATTTCATCAGCCTTGCGGCAAAATAGCCTAAAATCTCTGCAGTGGCCTAGGAGACCATTCGGAGCACCCTAAAGTGAACTTCAGTTGAGTTTCGCGGGACTTGACTGCTGACAATCTAAGACAAGAGGCTCCAGTCATCCGAGAGTCTTACTACCTCGGCTGTATGCTGTTGAAATACCAACGTGACATAACAAGTATAGAAGGTAGATCATGTGATTTTGTGTCATGAACTGAGTGTAAGGTTCAACAGCTGCATCGTAACTCGTGAGCTTTGTTTGATTTTGAATTGTAACTAGATGAAGCCCACGCGAATCCAAACAAACGGTTGGGTTACTCGTGCACACAAAGGTACGCGGTAGTTTACTCCTCTTCAATTCCCAGGCTCCGGATCTTTCATCGAATGCAAGCGTTTTAGGTACTTTGGTCTGTGTTGAATTTCAATTTCATTTGAAACGCCTTAGCAAACCTGCGCAGAACAAGAATGATGAGAGCTGCTTTATCCTAGTTTATCTGTATCGTTTTCTGACAGGTTTGGGAATGGCTATAATTGTGTACCATTTCTGCATGTTGTCCGCAACGCCAGTACAGACTGAGAAAATGAATAAATTCGTGTTCTCTTCGCTTCGGCTAGTTTTAAATGATGCAGGTAAGGGATCATGAAACTATGTTTTAGTACTCCTAAAATCCGAAAGGTACCAGTAGTATCACTGTTCGCTTGGACGAATGTGGAGCGGCAAAGGTTAAGCCGCGTCCCCATTGCATCGTGGGGAATTGTTATTTTATTTTCTACCGACGAAGGGAACTTCCGGTTGGTCTGTATTCTAAATAAATGAAAATTTCACACCATTTTTATTATAGATAAGTCAGAGTGCCGAACGGGGCTTGATCCTCTTACCCTTCTGCCCAAATCACTCTCTCGTTGATGAAATCTTATTGTTTGCCTCGGTGGGATTGGTGGAAACTCTCGAAGAGCCACACCGCCTTTATCAGCGGATACAGTGTTTGTTAAGGGCTAAGTCTTTCGAGGGAGGTCTGCCAGCGGAAAGGATTGCTTAAAAAGCATTCATTACAAACTTCAGCAGCCTTTGGCATCATTAGTGACGATCGAATATTGGATCAGACATCATATAATGATGAGTATCCAGGTGGTATTTGTTCAAAGTTTTCCAGTCGTTAATTTTTTAATTTCGTGAAGTTTTGAAGGGTCGCTTTAACGTTTTTTGCGAATAATATTTAACTCAGAGGCTGGATCGACTCGCGACTGACATTCTTATTGTCAGTACATGAATACTGCAGTCCGACTTGGTGCCCGAGGGGAGAATTAAATGATAAATAATTCATGAGGTTCGTTAAAGCTCTCACGAAGCGGCAAAATTCTAGCGCAAGTCAAAGTTGCATTTGAGTTGTTTGCACCGTCCCTATGCAAATTCGAATTATCCGTCCAGCGTGAGAGAAATTTCATAATGCAACTTTCTACATCATAAATGCGTCGGGATTTTTCTCCACTTGTTTTTAGCTGCAATGTAATTCTAATATAAATTCCAACAACTCCAGGAATAACTTTAACAGTAATTTGCGAATTTCGTTTCCTGGTTTTCAACAATTTTCTCCGACCCCTACGTCTAGTAGTTTTCCTCTGACATTCAATACAGTCATATATATGTACTCGTCACGGTGACTAGTGGTATCTCACCACGTAGTTTCAATTAAAAATTCTGTCAATCACACCCGGAGTTCTCAGTCTCTAGAGATTCATGAAACAAAACGCATTGGACCGCCAAAAGCTTCCGTGTTGTGGCTCGTGCCGGCTGGCAGTGACTGACACTCGAACGCGCTACAGCCCTGTGGTTCTACGCCATACGGGATTATTATCATTTTTATCACTGTTATATTTTTTATTTGCAGAATCCATGTGGTACCAATACGACTTCGGTATCCCTATCTCAATAATCAATACTGAATTTTCATGATTTTTTTTATTCACTTATCCGATAATTCATTGATTAGGATTATGAAACTTGTAACGTCCAATTTTTAAGAGCTGGTTTTTACGTAAATCGAGTTTTTCAATACAGCGTTTGTATTCCGCGGTCACGTTTGACGTCACACAGTACCTTTTACGCAAGAAAATGTCGGCCGAGGTGTTCTGTGACGTCACCTGGCATTTGAAAGCTTCTTAGTCTTCAGAAATTGATTTGATCATTTTGATAGTTTCTGAACATTGTATTTAATTACCACGTGCCTATTTCTTATGGATATTTGTTAATTTTCAGTCTGAGGAAACTTTCCTATTATTATATCCACCATGGCCGAAGGCCACAGGTCCTAGCCTTGTGTATAGGAAGTTCATACACGTTTTGTGAAATGTACATTATCCCCAGGCGGTCTCAGTATAAACCCCGGGGATGACGCAAATATGTCACTCCATGCATATCTACTGCAACAATCAAGAGGCGTCGAGTTGCCGGAATCGTGCCTACAGTCCGCCACGCCAAAGGCTCTCTCGATCGATCTATCTACTTGATTTCATCCACCCGTACCAAAATCTACCGAAATGATTGATCGAAAATAGGCGAGTATTCGGCAAAAGATGTCTTATTCTAACTTTAGTAACTATTTTTTCCATAGCATTTCCATAAACTTTTTAAGAACAACATTTCGCGAACCAAATATTCAAATGCAAATGGTCGCAAGAATGTATTATAGTCTGTCTACACATTCATTGAATGAATCCCTCTTTATATTCCCTCAAGAACTGTGAGCAGATGAGTTATATAGACTCTTTGGTTTGAGGGTACGTTTTAGTAGATTCAGATTATGGAAATCAGACGATTTTAAATCGTTTCAATGCCTCGGTGCCGAATATATCTCTTCAAATAGCTGCCTACCAGATTTTACTGGCCATAAAATCATAAACGAATAAACGGAAAAAAATAACCAAAAAGATATTAAAAACCTTTATTATCGTAATTGCGGCGTCAGCTGCGGGAAGGGCGTCCCTAACCATGATTAGGCCCTTTTTGCTAACAAATATTCCGAAGGATGGATCTTAAGAGTGCAACATACTTTCTGGAGTTCTGGAGTTAGTCTCCATTGATCGAATCATTTCATAGATCTACTTGGACATAAGTGACGTCCGACTGAGACTACTCTCCGAGTATTATGGGAAATTTCCCAACCTTCAACTGACTTCCAGAGATTTTTAGTGACTTCCAAGACTTCCAAATACTTTTTTAAACCTTCCGCAAGATTGCGTATTATTTTCTGTTCAGAATAATAATGATTTACTTTACAAACATAGAATCAAGCACCCGACTTCATGCACAAAATGAACCCCCAAATCATTCATGGAGTGTTCATCATTCCGTGATTGAATTAGACTATGCGCATGTTGTCAACAAAGAGTCGGTTTGGTTTCATTGAGGCAGGGTGGTAGTTTTTTTCACCCAGTTTCTCTCACAGAAAATCCATGGAAATTTTACGAAAAAAAAAAAAAAAATGATAACAAGCAAGAAAAGCATAGTTACCGGGTATGGGATTTGTGATAAACTGCGTGTCATGAAAAGCTGCTGGTTTACCAGTTTTATTCGTTTTTTGCAACGAAGCTTCTATTTTAACCCAATTTTATGCAACAATGGCTTATACAGCTTTGGTTCCAAAGTGATTGACTCGAACAGTGACATAATTTCGTAAAAATTTCAAATCTGTTCCGTCATCGCCTCTCTCATGCACCTCCACACCTTAACTATCATGATTCCAATAATAATTTTCCAGGTATCATGAGGTTTCGTATCGACTTTTCAACCAAGTTATAAATAATACTGACAGTCGAATTTTCAGGCCTCTTCAACCATAATAGATGTGTTATTGTAACTCACAATTATTAAATAAACATCTGCTATTGCACAAGAGAGTTTACGTAGTATGCTTGTTTTGGCGATGACATTTGAAATGAAACCGTAATCCAATCCAAATTGAGTATGACCAAGTACTTGGTCACGTTGTAGCCACTGCCGGGAATTCGGTAACAATTTCACAGTAATTCTATGCATTTTCCTTGTGGTTATTTGCGGCATTGAGACAACGGCGGCGGTCCTCCTTTTACCATGCAGCAATAATTATGAGCAAGCTGCCACACAGTTTCCAAGTCTGTTTTACACTTTCATCTTCATTCTACCATTCATGAAAGGGAACTCGAATTGTTCTACACGGTATGCCACAAACGAACAATTTGCGTGTAACGAATACGGGCCTGGATTCAAGAGGGGAACATACCTTTGCCAATGTGGCAGACGTGGAGGAACACACACCGCATGAAGGGGCTTTTACTTTCCATTTATATCCCGCGAAAACACCCTCAGCTCTTATTCTCTTTGATTCTGGTTTATGTGAATAATACAGCGTGACTCTCTAGTTGATTATCGTTTCCTCCAGATCTTAAGACATGATTCATTCATACTGAGGAATATCCGCCTATATTTGCTCGGGATTTTACCAATGAGATAATTTTAGACTCGTCGCAATAACGCAACGTAATAACCACCCGTTTCGATGGTTATGTCGACCAATTGTTTCATCCAATATTATTACCGTCATGTCATAACATTTGCGACTACTGCCTTCTTTGGAACGTCAGTCTCGTTCATCGTTACGGAGTAATTATTCCCCGCTTGTCATGAGTACTTACAAAATTCCGCTATGTAAATATTTGATTTACTCTCAATATCATCGTTGCCTTCATAATGTACAATCAAAAGTATGTAGGACAGTATTGTCAGAGGCACAATGATCGTTCTTACGTCTAGTACTTAGGTTACCCAAGTTTACATCTGACCACTCTCAACACACGATATAATCATGACGTAACTCCATTTTATTGACCCCAGGTACGTCGTTAAGAACAAGTTCGTAGACATGTATGCCTCATAACCCGTCATAATTGTATAAATGATGTTTTCATGTTTTGGCGGCTCCCCTCAGGACGGAATGAACTTGATCTGTCGAGGACGACATTTTTCACATAGTAGTGTTTCAAAATATAATGATACGACTAATGGTACATTTGAAACCCAACCTCAAAAACTATTTTGCGAAGAAATCATTCATCTCAAATCTAAAATGAATCGTTATATCGACAATATTCGATAAAAGACACTATAGAATTGGTTTTCTTGGATATCAGGTAATTGAAACACGTTTTTCTATATGTTGACGTTTCGGTTCTGATGACGACCCTCCTCAGAACATTATTCATTTAACATCTGTTTGACAAAAGGAGACAATGAACAACAGTTTGCATGATCAGGACCGAAACGTGAACATATAGATGAGTTTCAATGACCTGATATCCAAGAAAACCAGTGAAAATAATTGTTGGTGATTAGAGATTTGCCGATGTTGCGCGGTCTTCCGGAAGTTGACTTCATTTCAAGATACAATCAATAGAATGTATTTGTCCAGGATATATATTATGAATATATATTATATTGAAACTGAATCAATTTCTCACGATCTGTATGACTTATCCCAAAACTGACAGTTACTTCTATTCCTTTTAAAGTAACTGCAGTCCTGAGACAGTCGACTGAGTGATCCCTCGGATAATACAGGACTTCGAGCTAATTTCAGTGTATCTATTCGATTTGATCCCTTTGAATAATTCGAATTTGAAATTTGATCGTAATGATGGAAATATAGATTTTTTGGAAAATACCTGAAATACATCCGACCGGTGCAGAAAAAAGGGGAGGCATGCGCACATCGTAAGTCGAACTGTGCTTCAGGCATTAGTTTTTCTTTCAAGTACGCACACTTGCAGATGACTAATTTCTATCGTGCCTGACGATGAGTCGTGTATGATGTGCAACCTATATCATTGTCTGGTTTTAGATTGCATTGGCCACTTTCTCAACTTGTCAGCTGTCAGATATTCATGATCGTCTGCTTCCAACATCAAACTTTCCATAAGAGTTACAAAAACTAGCTTTCGTTAGACGAGCGGTATCCATCCAATGTGATTACAACACTCACTAATTACAGCACCCGCTGTCGGCTCATTTCGCAAACCACACTCGTCGGATATCGCCAGTTACATCGCCAGTGGAGATGATTAACCACTAATCAGTCACCAAATCTGTTAAATTGGTACAGGAATGGAAAATTTAGCGATTTTGCTCGAAGTGCACGAGAAGAATACTATATAACATAACAGAAAAAGCTTCATTCGAAACTGAGGACTCTCATCCTTTTTTTTCCGCAAAGATTGACAATTTTCTTCTGCAGATCGCTGCTCTCTTTATGTTCCCCGCGAATGGAACCACTGATATTGCGCACCATTAAACAGATATTATTATTAGCGTATGTCCCTAACCGTCTGGGCTCCGATTCTAACTTCAATAAAGTGAAGAGCAATACGGTATACTCTTGGTAAACATAAATATACGTTCCATCTAGACCGCCCGACGATTATCTCACCAATAATATCTTTAAAAAATCCATTCCAGTCACGATCCGGTCATTGCCGTTCATATTTATAACCTACATGAAGACAACCGTGCCGTTAGCAGACTGAGGATGGAGGATAATCTACTTAGAAACGTTTTCGGACACGCGATTCAGCGTTCAAAAAAATTCCCCGCAAAAATTCTTGCCATTTGGGATCATGTCACAGCTAGAATCTCGAGTTAAACTACGAAACTTGACATCTGCAATGGACTGTGAAGGGGCTCGGAATCATCAGTTTCCAACTCGTCCTGTGTGTCCATCATGGTTGATTGCGGTATAGATATTACAATTGAAGACATCTCCGAGAATGAAACGAATTCCTATATTTCAAGAGAATTTGTTGAATGTGGGAATTCATTACAGTTTATTAACGCAGATACAATATCTGCACGTAGGATCCGAAAACGACGCAAGTCATCTTGGTTCACTGGATCGCAATTTCCGTGCTCTGCATAGTTACGAGCGTGTATTCCTGATAACCACGCTTTTGCTGTTATGCATCTATGCAGGTCCGAAGACCGATGTAATAGCACCCAATGTACCTACGGCTAGTCGGGAAGCCGTTTCCACTCTCCTATTAGCTAAGTGCTCAAACTGAATAATCAAGAGCCGCAAGGGAGATTGATGGGTTCGCTGGGTCGTTGGGCAAGTCTTCAAATTAAAATGGACCAAAGTCAAACCCAATCCTAATTAATACGTTGTCCTGGTGGTTAATAGCGCTCTCCTGACTTGCTCTGCATGAATTTGCTCATTACGATTGCGTAAATCCGACATGAGGGTAGGAGAGTTTTGACTTCCCTTATTGTTGTATTCCTGGATTCAATTTCGTTGAAATTTTTCATCAAAAACGTCGTTAAGGCGAATTCTGTCACGGCCGAAGGCACGTTAGGTTCTACGTTCAGAACTGATTCGGAACAAATTTGATTTCCTCTGACGAGGAGCATTGTGATGTCGATCCTGGTGAAAATACACAGTCCCATATAACCTCGCTCGAGACTCTAGATCAGAGTTTAGCGTGCCGAGTGTAAAGTGCTGGATCCTTGAAGAGACAGCGTTGCTTAAATTTGCATACAAAGCGGCAGACTCTGCGGTCTAGGGTAGAAGCTTGCGAGTTCCAAGGTCAATGCAAATGTGATCGATTTGAACTACTATAAAGTATTGTTCCTCGAAGGAACTGGACAGCTCTGGATGTGTCCATGCATTCGAAAGTGCAAGGTAAACGGACACGGCAAATTGTCAAGCGCTGAACAATACACAGATTCTTAATTAGGTTATTAATCCGTCACCCGCGAGTATCAAGCGTCACGTCATCCTGCCAGCAAGCCAATAACAGTTTGAAGCTACCTGGCAGGTGAGTTGGCTGGCTGAATGCTGGATTGAGCAAGTGGGCCTAATGCTGGATTCCTATTTACGAGCTATCTCGTCCGAATCACTGGCTAATTCCATCAGCTATATGTTCAACGTCATGTTGTATCCAAATACAGTTCGGTTTCTGCGTAGGATACAATTGGGTCAGCTGGGTCATGCCAGGATACAACCCAAGGGGGCTACGCGCTACGCCTGGTGTGGTGAAACTTCTATGAATGCAGAAATTATTCACAATTGGGGGAGAGGAAGTTTCAAATTGTATGAAAAAAAAGTGTAGATATAGTATGTCCATTTCTACCCAGTTGCCAATCAGCGTTCAAAAATCAAAGCAGAGTCTCGTTGGGTTAGTCGAAACAGGGAGAGCTTTCATCTACGGTTCAAAGGAGAATCAGCTGAAAGTCTGATTTTGCAAAGTTGATTTTTGTACCGTTGAAAGGGTCAAAAGCACTCGTCATTTCTCTCGAAATGCGATTTACTTGAATGGAGAAAAATTTCGTGCTTTACTTTTTTCGTATTTTACTTTTAAACCAGAAAATGTATACGTTCGTTGATATTAAACACTGTACAGAGGTCCTGTGCACTGAGAAAGAGGCTGCAAGATGGTTAATGACGTATTTATGTGTAATATAAAAAACCCGAAACTTTATGTTTTGTGGGGAGGAGAAAACTATTACATTTATCTCCCGTTTGGCATTGACAGTTACTATAGAAAAAAATGATTCATCCACCGCATGCGCATTACGTGTTCTAGACATATTCACAAGTTTGTGTTATAGCCATCCTCACTGCGATCGACTGACTGACGGAAAGTACACTCGAGTCCACCACATCGAATTCCACGTGTATAATTAATTTCACATTTCTGCATCACGACACTAAAATTGGAGGATTTTTCCAGCGCCCAGTCGCTGCTAAACTGGGTGCAGGGCATTAATAATGGAGATAACTGCCGGCGGGTGATAAGACTATTTATTAACCGTAAATAACGCTGCGATTTCGCAGTATTTGTGACTGAATATATATTCCCACGATCATTGTCACAGTCAACCATTTGTCAAATTTAAAAGTGGTGTTTGAATATTGAAACATGCTATTAATATAAAGTTCAGTATATGCTAATTCACGAGTAGAATTGTTCCGAGCGATTCTCTTTCGAATTTTGTGACTCATGTCTAACTCTCATTAGTTAAAAACTGCGCAATAACCCTGACATCATTAGATTGTTTCAAATCGGCAATCTAAAACCAAGATGGTGGGAAGTTGCCAAACGGTTCTAACACAGCCATTTCCGGTTGTCATCAGTCATAACCTCAGTCCGGAAAAAAATTGCTCAAATACACTGGGGGACATTAGGCGTTTCGAGGATTGCTTAATTTAAAATCTCATGGTGAGAAGCACCTACAGGGATTCCGCGAGAAGATTATTCACCGGATTCTCTTTGCCCATCAAACAATCTGCGGCTTCCGTTTCTGTGAATTAACAAATATCCAGCTCATATTTCAATTAGCGAACTTTGAACGAATTTTTGTCTCCCTCTCTCCCCCCCTCTCTCTGTCTCTTTGTTTTATGAATCTGATCCCCCTCCGACACTCTTTGATTCAGAGGAATTGGACATTTTCAACTAACGAGAACTTGTCGTCAATATTCCAGGATGCGTCTGTTGTAGTTTTTTTAAATCGAACAAGAGCTTGAAATCGAATTTGAAACTCGTGTCAAACCTTCAATCCAAACCGGCTTCAATGTTCAACCGAAATCTGATTGATGCTCGGAATTTGGTGATTATTTACAAATTCTCAACGTAAATAATAAGGAATATGCCGAATCGTTGAAAGTTCAGAAAATTGTTAAAGTTTCACAGCGATCGATTGCGTATATCCTTAAATTAAACTTAATATTCATAAAACATCAGCCTTTCTCATTATAAAATCGTTTCCAGTTGTTTTTTTTTTCCTTTCTGTGAAAGACCAGCACTGAACAGCTTATTAGCATAGTACGAAGTGAAGTGCCTTTTAGTACAATACAACATTTCTACAACATGCAGCTATAGTTGAATCATCAATATCGAGTATGAATGCTCTCTAAGCTCCTTAAAACTCCTACATTAATGAAAATATCCGTTAGGAAATTCCGTCTAATTCGATTACGAGACTCAAAGTATCGAGCTTGCAGCGTTGAATGCAGTGATCCGGGAGTTCCGGAAGTCGGTGTCACATTATCCTCAAAGAAGACGTGTAACGAGGGTATATTACAGAGATCAAGGCACGCGGGCCAGGAAAGGGGTTTCCGGTATTGAGTATCCTCTTCAGCAGCTCCGCAATCACAGCCGGTTCACACACACTGCTGATATAATCACTCTTACGCAATATACAAGTTATATCGACTGGCATGATCGATGAGAAATCGAAAGCGGTCTTCTCGCTTGGTGGCCACCGGCTCTGCTTCTTGGCCATGTCTGCGTTCAGCCGACACGATTACTATGTAACATTGTAACGTATGTACTTAGCCAAGTGGTATTTGTGTATCTAGCTTCATAAAGTTCATTTGGAATCAATGACATTTAGCACCGAAGACCTCAGAATCGGTTGAAAGCCTAAACGAAAGGCAACTCGCCAACTTAGAATCTGTGAACATCCGCAGATTGTCTGTAGACTCGATTGATTCGTGAGAATAGACGAATAAGTGACTCACATTCGATATGATTGGACTTTTTCATATTCCGTTTGTCAGGGGTTTTATTGATACATCAAGAATCTCTATTCGCAACGAGAGGCGAAGTGAGGACTGAAGGAATCCTCAATTGATCATCGATTTGGATATTTACCTGCCCATGACGACAAGATTGCAGGGATTTCAAAAGATTCCGAGATAGTTAGGATTTCCTTCGCGTGAAACTTTAAAAAGATTTACAGATTGTTTCTCGTCGCGTGTAGTGGAGCTTTTCTATGCTCACCATAATGAGGAACGTGTTCCATTTGAGCAAAAGAAAAATATTCTTTTTCTAGTAATCACTCTGCGTTCTTGTGTGGAAGTAAATGACTCCGAGTCGGTTACTTTTGACTCGAGATGTAGTCAAGAAATTACGGAATTCTGTTACGTCATCTTCGATCGTCTTTACACAAAGACTTCTACGTCACTTGAACACCGCCGAGTCATATTCCCACAGTGTTTTCTCTGCTCGAGATCACCGTCCTCGTTCAGGCTTCCTCTGTCCGTTGATGAACGGATATTATTTTCACTCAGGGACAACAAGCAAACGTTTTCTATCTCAACACTTTTTTCGATCAATAAATTGCAGAAGATTAAGGGAACTGGAAGAAAATTCTACGTAACTGTATAACAAAATTGAACAATGTTGAAATATTTGTTTCTTCTCTCTTACATTGGTATAAGAAATGAATTATTTTGAATACGAAACACTACAGGATATAAAAATCGTTGAGTCAGTGAAATAATATGAAGGAGTGTATCTTTGGAAAATGCAACATGATAAATATTTCTATCAAAATTCCATACACATATCCGTCATGCCTAGCAGAGTTTAAAATAAACTTCCGAACGAAGATTGAAGACGTGCGCTATTTTCGATACACGCCAATCCATACGTTCCGACTTCGTATTTCCACAAAATATCCAAGAATGATACTGATCCAAACTATTCTCAAGCTTTTATCTCCCGATAAAAACAAGCCGTGAAAGATAGTTCTCAGATAATTTAGACGCCGAAATATTGCAATTTCTGTATTGCAATATCAGTCACGTAGTAATTCGTACGAAAATTAACCCTTTGACAATGAGTGTCAAGCAAAATACTCCCCTTGCGGTCTGTCCCCTTCTTTTTACAGCTGCAACAATTTTTCGTGACCACTCCAAGGATATACTGAATTAGAAGGCGTCACTGGTACTTGAGGATGTACGTAAAAACATCAAATGTTGGGAAAAACATAAATCCGCTCAAAAATCTCAAATAATGGTGAAAATAGATGAAACAAGATTCCCTAAATGTATAATTTGATAAAATTACAATTGAATACCAAAATTGAGAATTAATGAAAGAATTTAAACTGTTTGAATATTCCAAAAACCCCTTTAAGCTCCTCGGATTGAATCAGATTCATTTTCATGACACCCAGTGGACAATAAATGATGCAATAATATCCCTGATTGAGACGCAAAAGATGCCACGTGGCCGTGGGCACTCTTTTCTGTTTAATATTTAATCTGGCTCCCAGTACGAAACGGTGATTCAGCGAAGTCCAATGACCTTCACCAGCTAATTCGAAGTGAATCACGCCACTAGCGCCGCAAAGTCTCGACCACATTTGAGCATTTTTACTCCCGGCGAGTTTTCCTACAAAGGTTGACATCAGTCGATCAGTATTTTCGAGGCACACGATTCGTGAATCATTCCCATTGCGGCTTCCACCGTGACTAACAATAAAACTTCGTGGTATTCCGGGTTCGAATTGATTCACAAGCTGAACATGATAATAACCCGATAGGTGGTGCCACTCATCTTTGCAAGAAAATAAGCCCGTTTATACATGCACAGGCATTCCGGCATTCGGGGAATTCAGAATCGACGAGACTCGGAAATCGATATTCATAACAGATATAATAAACGTTGTGGAGGCATACCTAAGTAGATTAATTTTATCTTGCTCTTCCTTCTTGTATTCCTCAGAAGATTATACTCAACTATATATTCGTCAAGTTTGACCAACAGCGCTCAAGGGAAATCTTTGTTTTTTAATCCGGTTGTTAAATTAAAAGAGGCATGGATGACGATGATGAAACATACCCGGTAGAATGTTTAATCGTAACTTGAGTAAGATAAAAGTCTTCGTTGTAAAATGTTTGCTCGAAATCGTTCAGGGCTTGAGCAAACTTGAGCTCGAAATGAGGTTCGCTATAATTTTTCTGATTACGTATCTAATTAATTAAAAAGAGAATGCTGGGTCGATCCCTCGCAGCTCGTATTCCTCTGAATACCAAGTTGAAGCAAGATGGGACCGTAATTAATTGAAGCAACTTGGATGAGGCAATTAGAAGAAAGTTCATTCAAAGAAATTCGCTAGATCTTGTTATCCCGAACGACCTCATGGCTCGGTAATTTGTAATCGGTCGTAAGTTTTCCTAAAATCCACGTAAAGCCATGGAACCTCTCCTTTCTAAATAATGGAAACAATCTTAGACAAGAATAAGCTTGCGTAATTTATAATGCATCTTAAATCTATCGCCGTAGCAAGCAGCCATTTAGGCCAGGGTAGAAAGTTGATACTGCTTTAGTTCTAGAACGTCGTTTAAGCGATTTTGTGGGGACTGTCTCTCCTCGGTTTACCGCACTCAGAAGGCCCCTGAATATTCTTTACTACACGATCATCGAATCTACACACACCTGTAGGTAATTCCATATTTAGACTGATCACACACCGCAGTAGACGCGAATGTATGGGTGGATAAATAATAGCACGCCACATCACCGCTGGTTAATTTGAGCTTGTGAACTCGGCAAGACACTGGTTCAATAATTCATAATTACTGAACCTTGTTTAGCAATTAGGTTCACTGTTTTAATTAACCGCTAGTACAAGTTACCGTGGTAATATCAACTATAAATCGCCATTGCTTACCTACCTACACAACTATTCATAAAATATTGAAAAGCTAATGCAATCAAGTTATTCCGAGGTTAAGCTTACTTTTCCTGAATAAATTATTAGCAGAAGGAATTTCAGGTAAGCAGAAATAAGTTTGCTACGAATTATGAACTCTCTCTCTCTCCATGCACAGGAAACAGGAAGTGAAGATAAAGACTCCTGCACACGAAGATGTGTTGCGGTATAGCAACTCCAACTTGCTAAAGCTTACGTAAAGTTGTCTGAAGAGGCGCAAACGCTTCAGCGAATTATGCCCGTATATACACATTACATGGATACTTTCTCTGTTACTGCATCATGATGTTCATGGAAACGCTCGTTTATCCGGATCGTAATCGTTAGTGATAAGGAAACGTTGCATATTAGCTTCAAACAATGGAAAAGATGTTTACTCGATGGTCGGAATGAAATTTGACCCTTACATATTATTTATATATACATAAACAATTCACTTGGCTGGAAGTGGAATCGGGAGTTACAACCCTTTCACTGTACACCAGGCCACTTCTTTTTCTGCTTTATGAATCTCCAGAACCTGGGATATGGTTTTCAGAGTGAATTCATTTATTTAGGAAATTGTGAAAATTCCTGAGTGCTTCTTCGCTCTCTCAACGCTTGTTAGTTATTTTTCCCTGTGTCACACTGTCATTTATGCTGGAAGATTCGTTTGCTACTGATTGTGACTCGCATGCTAGCGGACGTGCATGTACATAGTACATTGGTCATTAAGTCGGCAAATACTACAGACGAGATGGGGCGCAGTAATCAAAATGCTCTTCTATGAACCCACCGCAAAACTGCCAATTCTGTTCGACATGTTGGTAGCAGGATTTTTTTTATTTATTATATGCGGTGATACGCCATGTGAAAGAAACTTTTCTGCACGCCGTGCGTAAAGTTCGATTTTACGCACGCAAGCGTGCGTGTAATCGGACTTTACGTGCGTTTGTGATGAAAAATGTTGTTCGATACATGTGCGAAAGTTGTTTTTCGCACTTGTATCGAAATATACTATTCCTAACAATGTAGTAAGAAATCCTCGTCGCGTATTAGCTGATAAAACGAAGAGATTGATTTGAGGAGAGTGTTTCGTATTCCATGGTGGGATTTATGAGCGTAATTCATCAGTTTCTGACAATCGGAATATCCATTGGAAGATATGGAAAATGATTTATTCACATTTCACTTCCACTAATTCAGAGTCATTTCTCAAACCCGTAAATTCTTCCGAGATTATGGCTCGAATATATTCATATTCTGACACGATCAATTAACCAAATGTGTTAATTTTATCACCAAGCAATTAGCTTCGACAGACTTCAAGATCAGACCAAAATTAACATTCTCTAAAGTCTCTAAAAATACTGTTATTCTGGATCACGTGGTTAATTTTCATCGACATGCTCCTTCGAATTCAGCGAGGATGACAATTGCAGGATCGTAATTCTAGAATTAACTTTCACATACAAGTATAATTGAAGATCCGACAATATAACAGAGAATCCAAACTCAGGCTGTTAACTAGACCGGTAGAAGCAAATTTCACAATTAATCATGAAGAGTCCCTGGAGTTGAATTGGTCCTTGAGATTCTGCAGGGAGTTGGCATAGCTACCTCAACAGTATCCTCGTTGTTGTGTGGTACTGGAGCATGTGAAGAAATTTCTGATTCAAGTATCAGACATTGTTTTTAGGTTCATGCACAAGAAGAACCGAATAAAAAACATGTCGGTTTTTTTATGAAAAAAAAAAAAAAAACGGCAGAGGAACTACATAAAAAGTGGCGATATAACCGTGAGCACTAAATTGTATACTTTCTAAGTCGTTCAACGAGTATACATCAATTTTATTGCCGGTAAATGTGCAATTATGACTTCATGCGAAACTCCACGGTCATACTCACTACCTACCTACTGTGCAACGCCTAACCACTTACTAAGATTAGTTACGCTAGAGTTTTAGAATGATGAATATCGGCGCGCTTTTTTTAACGACTAGCATCGAAAACCTAAGCTTTATAAACTGCGTGGACCGAAACGTTGCCATTTACGGAATCAAACATGTGTCCGGAAAATTGAACAATCTGATACATCAACAAATAAGAAATAAAATTTTTGTGCTTCGAGGCACCGTAAAAAAGTGGTTTTTTGTTGACCCAAAGAATCGGGTGAGCACTTGAAACGGTCTCAAAATTCTATGCGAACCCTTAAGCCTCGAGAGCTTGCGAGGGTCTGGGGGTTTTTACGGTGCTTTCAATAAGGCTCTGTGCTTTCCATTCGCTGCGCAATCGTTTCATTTCGTATTCCAGATCCTTGACCCGGGTGGATGATCCCAAAACCAGTAGCACCCACCGTGCCAACGATAAGGGTGAGCTTACGCCACATTCCTCTTTCTCTTTGGTGAATCTTTTATTCAGGAAAATATTTAAGCTGTTCATATTGAGGCTTAACGGATCGCTGCTCGTATAATAATATATTCAGTTGGAGAGAATTTCAAGTTCGTTGCGTTACCAACGACCGCAGTGCGATAAAATGGGATAGGTTACAAATATTTTCTCACACCCGGTCGCAAAATGCCACTTTTCATACCTCTTGAGCGGGCGCAAAACGGAACTTTGCGCCCGAGGGCAGGAAAAGAGTCGTTTGCGCCCGCTTTAGGCGGGCGCAAAGCACATTTCCGCCCGAGGGCCGAAAAAATCGTGTGCAACACGGGCGCAAGGCTATTTTGGCGAGTGTGATTGCAGTACACTCGCCTTCGGCTCGTACTGCAAATTTCACACTCGAAAAATAGTGTTTTGCGCCCTTGATACACAATGTACTATTCCTTCACCGAAAGAGAAAGAACGTTCAAGCAACCTAAACGAGGGAAAATGATATCATTTCACAAGTTTTATCTCGTAACACAGAGAAAGAATATATAGAATATAGAAAGAAATCAACTATGTTGAACAAAAGAAACAAATGGGAGGGCTCGATGTAGCCTACATAGCTTTTTATTCATCTATCTTTTTATTTATTTACGTATCATCCGGCTGAACTCACCGGAATAAGCTTTACCCTTGAATTATTTCAGGTTTTATCCTGAAAAAGGTGAGTCTGTCTACCCTATGTGTAGGGACGCAGCGACAAAAAGAAAAACAAAAAAGGAAAAGCGAAAGGAGGGTACGAAATAATCAAACTGAAGGAGTAGTCCACGTGCGTGCGTTAGCGTTACACGTACAATACGTCAACGGATTTGAATGGGAAAATAAACAAACGATGGTTCGTTGAAGCTTTTATTTACCTGTTTACGTTATTTATTTTTCTTCTATTTTCCCTCGCCCGAATGAATTCAAAGCTTCGAACCGTTCGGGGGTCGTTGCGAAAAAATGTAACATTGTTATTATTCGTAAGGTAAAAAAAAAAAATTAGAGAAGAGAGGAGTAGGGAAACGAGAGGATTGAGAGATACAGAAAGAAAGAGAGAGCTTTCAAAGTGACGAGAAGAAAGCGCGAGGGTGTAAGCCCCAGATTCTTTGGCTCATTTAAATATTTTATACAATTTCGTCGAGGCGTAGAGCACGATCAAAAGCAGAACCCGCACTGTCAAATTATCACTGAAGTTTGTAATTAACTTGAATTTCATGTCCTCTGTACCTCTTACAGCCCTTCCCAGAATTGTTATAACGCCTGCTCCAGTTGAAAACTTTGGGAACTTGGACCGGTAGCGTTTTCACAATTTACAAAAACATTAAAAAAAAAACATCTTGAACAAATCTGAAGGGAAAATAAATTTATATCACTCCGTGCGTGAAGTGCGACTTTACGCACGCAAGCGTGCGTATAATCGGACTTCACCCACGTTTGTGATATAAAATTTGGTTCGATACTAGTGCAAAAGGTCTGTTTTCGCACGAGTGGGAGGTTTGTCGCCCGAGCAAAATACTATTTCTCAACATGCGTCCGTCATGGCCTTAATCTTCTTTTACTTCTTATAAACCACCAACGTTTCGGAAATTCACGGTTTCCCCCACCTTGCCTGCGTTTGAGCGAGTTCTTAATTTAGCGCTTATTTCATGAAAACCAAAGGCTCCAATAATCAATGAATTGCACTTGTGTCATATTATAATGGACTCGCACATGCGATGTAACACATAAGCCACGACATCTGTTCGATCAAATTTTACGTATACAGACAGTTTTCTTATCGATATTTTGAAAGCAAGACGCTCGACTAAGTATCATTGAACAAATTAATTAGATCCCATAGTATGGTCATCAATTCACGAACGATTGGGTTCAACAGTCGAGTGATTAACTGAGTGTGACCTTTCAGCTGTTTCAAATAGGTATTCGCTAAACCTGTATCTTGGATGAATAGAGGGGTAGTAGGTATATCTTATAATTGACTCGATCAATACCACCGTCTGTGAAAAAAACGTAATTAGGCTTCAAAATTTTTCACACGTACCAACACCGTGAAACAAAGTTGAGTTATTAATTATTGTACACAACTCGTCCATTGGTTTATTCATTCGTGGAAAAAAATAACAGCTTTTTGCTTTTTCCAACAAATTACACACAACGTACAACGAGGGAAAGTGTTTTCGTGACAACTGGAAAATTTGTTTTGATATGCGAGATACACCCTATCTCTGATGACGGGGAAACAGCAGGCGCAAGCGTACAGCGTAAGTGATACTTTCTGCACTAGGACGAGGAAACTTGCCTCTTGTTCCTAGCTTCACACTCATCGGACATTACCTATTTTTCTAAGTTTTCACGAAATCTAATACCTCGTAATATTCGGCCAAAATTCGTAGAGTCCCGTTACTATTAAATTCAATTATTCCTCAGTGTATCCTGATGAGACTTTCCCGGAATTGAAACACCTACGTTCTGAATGTTGATAGAAATATTTTATCAAAATTTACATACCTGTTCAGAAAATGTTATCAAATATTTTAGCTGATTGAAAGATCACGATCTGTTATCGGTTTTCTCATTATTTGTATAATGAAAAGTGAAAACATACCATTGAATATTATTCGTGTTTATTCAGATGCCTACAGCGAGTTCAGCTTCAATAAGGAAATCAGTCTAAACATTGGAGATTCTCGTTTCCCTGCTCTGTCTTCTTTAATGAGTTCAATTGTCACAGCTGTAATTCACGATCATCAATAGATACTATAACTTCAAAAATGGTACTACTATTGGCGTTTCATTAGACAATATCATTGTGCAGGCCTTAGGCTAAAAAAAGCTGAGATGGCTAAGATGATGTGGGCGCAAAGTAACAGCGTCGTAAAGTCAGTAACGTCAGTGTAAAGTTGAGCAAACGGGGGTCGATTTAACGCCGAAAGTGGTACGTTTGCATATTCTCAGTATGTGATAACATAGAAATTTTATTCGGCTATAAAAATGTTGAACAGTTATTATCGTTATTTTCCTTTTCTCATTTTCTCAGAGCTGAACTTTCTCTGATAACGGTGAAACGTGATCTGCAGCTACTCAAATAATTAGCATTCCATGCAGAAGCAGAGAGCAGAGAGGTGTGGATCATTACGGTGGACCAGTAAACCAACGTTTTCTAGAACGCCAGCTGCTGTACTAGGATTTTATGATCAGCGTACACACTACCTGAAAAGCTACGACAATTGTTGCCAGTTTTATGACTTCTGGTAGAATATATTGAATGCTCACTTATCGTTAGTTTCTCGGTCTTGACTTGTTTAGCAGCACGACACTCGTGCATTCCAAGTGTATCTACTCAGCGAATTACCAGAAAAAAATTATTGTTTGGAATCTCTAGCTGCGAATATGGTCGACTTGGAACCGGAAAACAAAGGGTAACAATAATAAAAATGCATACACTACTTTCTTCTTGCCCAACTTTTTCCCAATACCTCGCAACATCTGCCAATACCTCCAGAAATCTCCCAGTATCTTCAAATTTGAGTTGACATCATCCAATATCTTCGAACATCTCCCATATGTCCCAACATCACCAAACATCTTATAATAGTGTTCAATATCTCTCCATATCTCCCACCATTTCCCAACATTCCCCAATCAGTCCCAACTTCTCACAATGCCTCCAAAAATCTCCCAATATATTTCAACATCCCCCAACACCTCTCAGTATCATACTTTTTGAATATCAGATCTCTGTTCTCAAATCATCACCGCGAGGAAAAGTTCGAAGCCTATATTTAACACCGTCCATAGTGAATCAATCCTCGAACACGGTTCGACCGAACCACTAATCTCCCCTCAAGATGTTTCACGTTAAACCGTGCATCGTGGTCATTGACACACCGCCATCTGATGTCTTCATCGTGCCACGGTATCTTAATTTATTCAAAGTATCATCGTTATACCAACGGATAAGATGAGCATGAAGTCGTTGACTCTTTACGGCTCCTTGACGAGGGCTATAAAGCTAATGTAGTAGCATTAGAAAAACAAAATCTAAACTCATTTCCTAACCTTTTCTTTTGTACGTTTGGTATTCCCGGGGATATAGTCAGACGTTTCTTTGTTATGGATAACTGGGAGTGTATCGTATTAATCCCGTACGGAGTGATACCCAACGATATATCAAGATTTCGAGACATGTGTGATGTGTGTCTGACTGAGTGAAGAGGATGTGACCGAAGTCTTAGGTGCGCAGTGGAGCGAAACTAATATTCTGGTGAACGCCCTGACTACCTTGACCTCCGCTGACCTCCGTCACACTCCGGAGCTCAGGGTAAAGCCACTTCACAACCAGGTCTCGGCTCTATAGAGACCACGGAAATTCATAGTGAAACAAACAACTTGGCCTGGTCTTTCTTTCTTATCGAGGGGACCGACTCGCCAACTGAGACCGCATCTCGGTCCATTCCATATTTAATCCTTGTGTTCGCATCTTTGCTAATTACTCTGTACCTAAAAAGTAACTAAAAAGAGAATAATTGAGAAACATTGACGAAATTGTATATTTTGACGAAGTTGGTGAACTTTTCTAACCGCTACAACTAAATGTAAAACGTAGATGGTTATGCCACACGTGTCACCGAGCGTTTGTTGAAGATGATTGACAGATACTCGTAGAACGCATCTACTCAGAGACAAAAGGAGTGGGTGGATGGGTACACAGAATAGGAGACTCGAAGCTTGAACAGGCCTTCGAAATAGCTTAAACCCTGAACCCCGAAGTTGCTCCTCAGAGACAAGCTGCGAGTTCATACGATGCAGCAGTTTGATTGACTCAGGTAATCGCAGGATGTACTTTTCTTTTACTGGACGGACTTTACCTGTTATCGAGAACTTGGAATCAACTAAATGCACTGTTTCAACAACTTAACAAATCCTCTTATCCGTGCATCGACAGGTGCGCGAGTTTTATGCAACTTTCTAGTCTGCCAGCCAATGGAAAGAAACTATCACGCTTCACTTTGTGTCAAATTGCGCAATTCCGCGTTAGTTTCACCCACGTTACCAAGATGAGATCTTATTTCCAAAGAATACGGAGTATTACGAGGTCGAACGATAGAGAGTCTGAAGAGAGAGGCGAGTGTGCAAGATCTTGTTTCATCCTGTTTATCCGTCTAATTGATGATGGTATTACGAATGACCCAGAACTGCTAGTTTCAAAAGCGAACCACAAGATCGACGAGCGACTAATACGAATCATACCAGGGTTTCTTCGTACGGGACGAAAATGGCAACTGGTTCGTTGAACACCCGATATGTAGTTTCGCCCTAGACCGTGACACTGAGAAACGGGATGGAGTGTGAGAATGAGAATGTGTCAGAAAAGAAGGGGAAAAATGGAGGGGTACATAATTTGGGGATGATTGGTTGAGGCGCGGAATTGAATTGACGGCTGTACCAGGAAAGGGTTTGGCATATCTCACCCTAGCGACTAAGGGTGAATCAATATAGGCATAGATGAATATGTATGACTAAAAGATGTCGATGGTCCGGGACGGGACTAAGGGAGCTAGACGATGCTGCTAGAGGTCGCAGATGCGAATAAAGCGCAGGTCAGAATTCTCTGCACCTTTGCGATGAACGCCTCACACCTCTGCTAGAAGTAGGATATTGAACCTGGTCGATCGCGTGGTCAACCCCATTACGATGAAATTGTGTTTTTTCACTTGAGAAAAGGCGGATATATTGATCCACGGGAACCGATCCAATCCTTGAGAATAGCTTCATTAATACACCAAGGAATGGGACCGACAAAATACAAGATACATAAGAAGACACAGATCGAATCCAAAGTTATTTCCATACATCGTTGACCATTCTCTTTTAGATGAATTTTCGATTCTATATGGCCGACGAATAAAAAAAACCTGATCTGAAAGATCTGCCTCAACTCTGAGTACAACCGGAAATTGAACAATTATACACTTGTAAACCGATAATATTTTTATGATCAGCATTTAGAGAATTAGACGAAACTTTTGATCTGCCGGGAAGAAAATAATGATATCACCTAAACCTCGTCTCTCTTTCTTATCCATTATCCAATGTCAAGGTTCATCTTTAGAAGAGGAAAGTCAAAAAGAAGAAAAGCTACGTCTTCCTACCTGTAGTTTAACGGTTCAATTATGGATTTTCATTCCGAAACCAGTTAATATTATAATTAATTACAACTTTTTCGAAAGAACCATCGATCTGATCGTAGGCATAATTTAATTCCCCGCTACCACCTCATCAATGCTGCGTAATTACAACTTGTATCTGATCACCAGGAAGTGAGATCAAAGTGTATTTTCAAATACATACAAATCCTGTAGAATTAGCCAATGACCCCAAGACCACAAAAATCTCCATGAACCTGGATCCGTAGGTTAACTACGGATTGATTATTGCATCATCGTCTTACACAAGTATCTGAAACTTGTTTGGAGAAAAACAGCAAGCAAGAGAAGGATCCAACGACATTTTGCGAGGCAATTAGCGACGCTGCGCCGAGGGATGGCGAAAGAATAATTCAATTATTTTTTTCCGCTACGGTAGATAAGTAGAATAGAACTTCAGAAGTATGCAGTTGACTTATCCACATGAAAATGTCCATCTTTTATTTTGCTGGAAAAAGAACAGTCAGGGAGTTGAAAGTTTACATAAAACTTTACGAAATCAAGCTCGAATTGATTAGCAAAACCATGTAAATGTAAGTACATGGAATAATCAGATATTTGGAATATATTCGGCGTTAGCAGTTAGATTATAGCTCGGATTACAGACCCCTGATCTGCGCCTACACTTCGATAAGGAACGAAAAAAAGGAAATTATAGTCGCAAACGAGCATCTTAATCACCTTGAGAGAATTTGTATAGGCAAGTGAGATTTACGATGACTATAAATTCGATATATGGGAGCAAGAACTGCGCGTTCTGGTTCAGGCTTGGATATTACATGTATACGTTTACCTTCATTGCCTACTCCACGACCATATACGATGCGATTCAATGAGACGATTAATCAACTCTTCAATTACCTACAAAATTTATTTACAATCTCTGCCCTATTCGAAGATGAGATAAATCCTCTGCGACTTGGTTTATGTCCTGATAATATCATCGAAACACGATTACTTGATAATTAAGACACTTTTTCACATTAAATTAACACTAATAGTGTTTACAGCCGGATGTTCTCATGTCAGCCCATTATTTTTTGCACACAAAAGCGACAAACATCTGCCGTATAATATATTGTATTATCAGAGCATGATTAATGTCTATTTGGTATTCAATGCAATCAACGATTCACAATTAGCAAGTTTAGCAAACAAATGTTTCCATTCTGCATTTTAGGTCAGATCTTCCTTTCTCAACTAGACTTGGGGTCGCCTCTTGTTACATTGACGAACGTCAAGCCTAATCATTTGTTGCCAAGCTATTGTCTGTCGGAATATTCAAACTGGTTCGTGAATCGCACCGCTCCTTCACTCAGCTCCAATCTGACGGTAAAGAACGGAGACCTCGAAACCTTGATACCCAGCTGCACCTTTTTCTTGAAACCTTGCTGAGTAGAACGTCTGGTTACTTCAAAGCATGAAAAATTGCAAATTGCAGAACACCAACCCTCCGCAAGATATTCCAACAAACCAAATGAAGAAATCTTCATTCCCACAGACATGACGTAACAGAACATCAGAAGCCAACCATCGACTGGCGCAAAAAACAAAACACATCAAATAAAAGTACTCTACATTGTGAGCCATTTAAATTGTTACCGACATCGTTCAAAGCTTTCATTATAAGCGGGATCGATAAAGAACTTCATTGCTCCTCAATCTTTGCAGTTTGAACAAGCCCTTTACACACATCAACATATGTTCGCAATAATGAAACTTAATCGGAGAGAGTAATCTGCAATTATTAAGAAGAACGCGTGGTTCCGAATTTCGATCAATAATTTATCGGCTCAATTTCACTTTCAATGTTGAATTTACGCGTGATGAAATTCGGTTCGCAAGCAAGGCTGAACCCACGCCACCATTACATCCTCGAACCGGGCTGAGAGTGAAAGTACCTTCTGAACCGGTTGAACGGTAAACGCTTGGCTGATATAACTATACATCTGTAAACACACTTAGGTAAATGCCTGTGTACGTGTGTATAAATGTATTTGCAACTTTCCGCGCACGTACAAGAGGCTTAGGTGTATTATGTCGGTCGATATGCCTACCCACGTGCAGATTATCAGATTTCAGACTAAACATTGTCATCTTTTTTTATGTATCTCAGCGCTGAAGCTAATGAAATTGCGAAAAGGGTTCCCAGGGCCGATTTCATGTGCCTATGGGATAAGCCTAGCTTACTTTCTTGTCATTCTGTTCAATGGATTCGTTGATTGTGGCCATGATTGAATGAAGAGAGAGAGGCATGAATATTCAAGGGGGAATTACGTTCGAAAACCCTATTTTTAGCCCAACTTGAATTCTGTCAGTTTAGAAGAGCTTGGGACTTCCGACGGTTAATATTTGAACCGTTCACTCGGCACGCTCCTGACGGTATGATTAGAGCTGAATATTAAATCTGTGCGACTTCGGACGTGAATAATAGACCAAGGATTTCTCATCGCGTTATGAGATTCTATTTTTGAATAGCCTTTGACAAGTTACAAAGGCAGTCCACCCCGAATAAACCGCAGTCAATTTCCAAGTTTTTTCGATCCAGAAGAAAGCGGAACTAATGATGTCGCCCTGAAAATAAAAAGTAGAGCTTTCGCTAGATCTTCACGTTTTGAGGTCTGGATAATCACCTTTGACCACTGGAGAACAAGTGCACAGATTCGACGAATCTGGTCTGAATCACCGCGATTTTTCAAAGTTTGGAATTGCTGAAATTTCGGATTTGATCAGTCCAATGGTTTATGAGTTATTCTGAAGAAAATTTCAGAATATAAACTTCCACAGATCGTATCGCATGTCGAAAACGGATGAAGTGATTTATGGACGAAAATTGCAATACGGCACCCGGACAGCTAATGCCGAATCCGAGGTCAGATTTCGAAAATTTGAGACGATTGGATCCAACATGGCGGTGACAAATATTCAAGAAGTCAGCCTCTCAGGGAAACCTTCGGGTACTATTTTTTTATTCACAGTCTTATCAGTTTTCAATTTTGAACCTTGGTTTTCTGGTCACAAATTTGTTTTATGGTAGTATCCAATTGTGAGCTACGACGAATTATCCTCATTCGTCCTCATTCCTCTTTGTCTTCGTAATCATATTATACTGATTTCAAATTGATTTTGCGCATTTTCTGAGTATTTTCATGCGATTTCATACACTTTTGTTACGCTTTACGATCCCCAAGGGGTATGGCGAAATATACGTATAAGTGCGAATTACGATCAAGTGAAATACTTTAGTACTGATATTCTAATCAGATGACACATTTTCTTCATTGATGAGTCTATTGGCATTGAAACCGAAAGAGGTCAGAGCAGACAAAAGACAATTTGTCAAATAATTGATTGAAAGTACTTTACGTAACGCGACTATCATGATTCACACGTTTCTCGATAATAGTTTTCGAGACAGAAAGTAGTCATTTCCATGCGCATGCGCATAGTACAGAAAAGCATACTTTGGACTCCTCGGACTGAAATTTGGTCATCACTGTACTCAGATGGAGACCACGCATGGGCATTCACAGTCCAATGTCACCTAACCTCTTCAATACTTGTCTTCGCCTCGCATGCACACTCGCCTTCCGACTGAACAGACCAAGTTTGCTTCCTTGTTGCACCAGAAAATACGGATTGTAGGTTCTATTAGAATTTCTATAATCCATGAATTCGAAAAGTCGATTTACATTGCAGTCAGTCCGATAGTTAGTATTCAAATTTCTCGACGACCGTTATATCTCCCGTAATGTATAAACAGCTTTTTCTTTTAAACATGACTGTCTCCATTCCAGTCCATCCCTGTAGCTAAAATAAAGTCTCACAGCTTCTAAATACGTGTGTAGAAGCGGGAACTGGTTGCCCTTCGACAGTGGCACTCCTAGCCCCAGAGCTCAAACATGTGTAAATGTTTACGTCAGGCCTAAGCACTTGGACCATCTTCGTGGGTGGCTCGTCGTTCGACAAGAGTTTGACGATGTGACTCGAACCAATATCTGCGGGCAAAAGCATCCCAATTGTTCTCAAATCATGTTTCAGACTATTGTTTACGCCACCAAACGGAATACGATTTTCATTGCCACTTGTCACATTTCAATACAATCTGGGTTTAAGACTTCGATGTCGCTATGCATCAATCAGCACTTTCAACGGCGTTGAGAGAATCGCTTGGGATTAGGTAGCCAGTGTTTACTTTGCAAGGTGGCAAAGCTTGGACAATACGTGGCTAAGCTGAGGAAGAGGAAATGGGAGAGAGGTGCTGTCAAGACAGCTGCTGGTGCAACAAGAGGACAACAGCGTTGTCCGTTTCAACGGTCCCCGGCCAATACTGCTTTGGATCATCACTTTGAAACTAGCTTAACAGACTGGATAACCTCACTGTATTGGAGAATGCAATTACCGTGCATAACAGCGAGTTCATGCTTTTGCGGGGATTCTTGCCGACGAAGAATCTGGGGAGTTCGACGTAAGCGAGTTTCAGCTTTGAACGTCGGGCGTCCTCTGGTGTGGTGCATGAACGTTGGATCGTTCAAAGTAGATGTCGGATTCACTGATTACGGATCGTATAAATTGCGATGAAAATATTATAGCGAAACGAGACCTTCGTATGAAGGAGAGCGAGACAATAGATGTTTTAATTATACTGTCAACTGCAGTTACTCGCTTTGTCGGTCTCTGCCAATGTTGAGGATACAGAACGACCATGGCGATACGTTTCAAGCAATGTCCGTTTGTATTTGAGTTGAGAGAAATATTTGAATATAATTGTGGAGGATCGCTGCAAAGAAAAGGGTGAATTGAATCTAATTTGAGCAGTTGACTCGACACACCGTTGATCACAGCCGCCTTAAATCGTGTGTTCCCGAGTCATTTTTACCAAGGCCCACGCAGGACGGGGTCGGGGTTACTTAAGGTCTAAGGAGGTGTAATTAATGCATGCACGGCTACTCCGTCTGCTCACATAGAGAACAGAGTGACAGCCACTTGTTGCTAGCTGCTCGGTTAACCTGCAGGCCCTAGACGCTTACAGTGTTTGTAGTGTTTAGGTTACGCAAGATATGAGTAATCCTGGTTGTCGACAACTGCCGAGCTTCTGTACAATTACGTGATTCCATGTTTGAATTTGCAACATGACTCTTTCCAACGACCCCAGGTTTTTACGAAAAATAAACTGATCGTGAAAGTGCAAAGGACTAGAAATAAATCGATACGGGGTCAAAAGGCTCTCCTGAAAGATGCCCGCTGAAATGGAACTCGGTCCGATAGTCAGTTTAAATTCAGTTCGTCGATTCCTCGCTTTTCACTTGGTCAGGAACAAACAATTTGTTTCAATTATTCTCACAGCCATGCTTCCTGGAAGACGGACGCGATCCTCGCATGCCAAAAGGCGAATCGGACGCTCTGGGAGTTTCTGGAGTTCCGGATGGTACCCAAGGTACCTTAGCTTACGAATTAAGAAGATTCGAGATGCGCGCCGAAATACTTTTCAGTCAGTTTTAAACGCACAAGATCGCATGAAACATCGTCGCAAAGGTCATCGCACTTGGAGAAAAATGAGAAAAGTGTAAAATGTGAAGGAGCGGTCGATTCAGATACCTTTTATGGCGGCTTTCGGACACTAACCTGATTAGCAGTAGTGAAGAAATAGAAATTGGTGGTTTTAGTGATCATGGCAATTATTAGCAACAATAAAATTAGAATAATAATGAAGGTGGTAACCAGCAATGGAACGAACATGGCTGTTAATAGTTTGTAACAGTTCATTAGATAATATACAGTTGAAATCACTGCAAAAACACATCGCATGCTGCAAAGTGACGCGACTGAGAAAATCATGACATATGATAGGAACACGAAGTGACCATTTTTCAACGTGACAAAAGCAAGCATCGCCCTTCTCATATCGTCGAGATGATATTTTTACGACGGCTTATCTCGGCGGTCCACATATTTGATCCGCAAAATATTACCATTCTAAAAGACAATATCCCTTCTTTTAGATAGTGGCAATTGAGAACACGACTCTCCCTGCGGCTGCATGGGTTGATATATTCTAGGCACCGTAAAACCCGTGAACAATGAATCTCAGCGTTTTGTACTACCTCCGCTTCATTCATCAGCACATTGACTGTACTCGGAGCAACAGTTAGTTCGAACTCCGCATTGCCAGAGGGATGCCGACTCGACTGAACATTCGTCTTTGTTCTTTATGGATGTACACAAGAACACTTGGAAAGTTGGTTCCGGAATGCGAGTGGATTTTGTTTGTAATGTAGTTTAAGTGTTTCCCGGAAATTTTGTTTGGCTATCACACGATCATTCGCAACAGCTTGTTCATTTCATCGGATTTCGTGGCACCATCGTAATCTGCTACATCACAATATCAATTTGCCCGTCCTCTGCCATAAAGTGAATAGCAGTAATTCTCTTTCATATATCCCAGAATGGGGAGTAGTACCACGGTTAAAACGTTTTTTCTTTCAAGATGGTGAGGCGGTTGGGCCTAGGTACGTCAGGAATCTGAAGTGAAGCGAAAATGACGATACCTAAAATGTCTAACGTCTTGGATGTTGTTGACACTTGAACCCTTCGGCGTCGACAGAGCCCTGTGATAACCCTCTATTTCTGAGAGCCCATTTCCTGATTGATATGAGCCAAGACCTGACCGAAAAGCTCGACGATTTGCTCGTAGTATAAGATCAGGACTCAGGAAGCTCGAATAATTCCTGCTTGATTTAAAACAATTATTGTGCAAATCGATTGACACCATTACCTTTATGAAATGTGTTTTAATTTCTTACCGTCGATGATACAGTCGGCTGAGAATTCAACTTTACGAGCTGGGTCAGACAGTGGCTTTGAGGTATAACGTAATGAAGTTTCGAAACTCGACGGTTAAATCGCAAAGGAACAAACACCCGATTGAAATCAATCCGTTACAGCTACGTTGGTATCGAAAGTATTGGATTTCGGGTTTTAAAAAGAGACATCGAGTGGCAACCCTTTTTCTTGTCTACTTGACAAAAAAGCTCCTCCTCGCCGTCGCCCTTTTCTCTACCTTGACATTCCTTTATTTATTTCCCTTATCTCTTTTTCTCATCATCAACTGTCAACTTTGACCCAGCATCTCCTTCAACTGGATTCCTAATCGATTGGAGCCACCCCGATTCACCACGCAGCTTCAAACACCCACTCCTCCCCGAATATTTCATCCACAAGGAACAAGGGGCGAATTCGCTGTTCTTTCTGCGCCCGATTTCTCACGAAATAAAAGCGAAAGTACGGAAAGAGAATCTTTCTGAATGGTAATGCGCACCTCACCGAGTACAATAATTAAGGACGTACCTAATGCAGGCGTTGCCATCTTTGTCAAGAATTCTGGAAAAGTGGAAAAAATCTGGAGCAATGATTTCCAGACCAGAAATGTTAAATACAGATGAAACGCCATTTCTACTACGTAGTGAAAATGAATTTGACAAAATTCGAAAAACACAAGCTGCTGAAAATCTTCGCCACGGATTTTTAAACATTCTTTCTCCATTGCGTTTCAAGACTCAAGTTCAGTGATGTCGTAGAAAATGATCCAAGTCTTCGCAATATTATCGACACGATCGGTGTTCGGACTGTGATAATGATAATCATTGTGGCCACTGAGGTTAATGTGCAGAGACCCAAATCCCTTACAAGTTAATGTTCTCTAATACCTGTGTCACGACGAGCTAATTTCCCTCAGGAGTTTCGCAGAGCTTTTCAATGGGGCCGGAAGCCGAAAGAGCCTCGGGATAAGCAGGGTTTGTGAAAGCTCGGGGCGTTGAAAAAAGCCAAAAAAATTTATACGATCAAAAATTCATTCGACGAAGCTTGGACGTAACTCCGAATCTCCAATAACGGTGTCTAGAAATTCCATCCTACATATTAATTCAAGCCTTGTTTTACGCGAGATGGATTCTAAGGCGTTCTTCTAATTATTCATTGATTCATTTATTTCCCCGGAATAAAGCCCCTTGGATGGAATCACATATAGGATATAAGATGGCTATAAAAAGATAAAATCGAAACATTATAATCAAGAATCGCATTCAGAATATGAAAAAAAATATATATATGTGAAAAAATTTCAGTGATGAATAGGTAAATATTCAATAACAATTATAAGAAAACGATTTAAGCGTTGAGGCGAGCGTTGTCTCCTAATTGTTTTTATCGAAAGAAAAAGATAACATGAGCACACAATAGTAATTTGTGTATCAAGGGCGGAAAGTACTATTTTTCCGAGTGTGCCTTTGGCGGCACGAGCCGAAGGCGAGTTACTGCGAGCACACTCGCCAAAATAGCCTTGCGCCCGTGATGCACACGATATTTTTCCCATCACCTGGTCTGCAGATATGCCTCTTTTCAGACCGAGTGAGCGGGCAGAAAACGGGATTTTGCGCCCTAGGGCAGGAAAAGTCTCTTTCTGCTTCTAGCGGGCGGAAAAAGACGTTTCCGCCCGCTCAAGAGGTATGAAAAGTGGCATTTTGCGACCGGGTGTGAGAAAAGCTCATTGTCTGCGCTCATTGTCAGTCTAACGAGACCGCAAAGACGACTTTTAGTGGTGGTCTTTTACTCGTGAAGAAAATGACCCCGAGTGCAGAATAAGTGAATGTAAAACATAACCCCCATAGATTTTCTTATCGTGCGAAGTTTACTTTAATTCTTCTCAATTCCCCACGGACAAGGGGCGATCGGTGGGTCACAAGGACTAAAAATTTCAGCCCTAAGCGACCCTAAGTCGAGTTGAAACCGTATGAAACCAAATAAAAGTCTCCGAAGTCAAATTATAGGCTATAGGGTGGTGATTTTTTTTTATTATTATACCAGCACAGCCATCTGCCTCACGTTTCACTCTGTCGCCAGGGTTCCTCTTCTGAACTCGGTTCAACCCCCAGGCCCGGCATCACTCTCTCACTCGACTCCGACTAAACCCCCTGAATCGAAGACCGGCATTCTTGCGTGCATGTGTGCGATGACAAAAGCAATGAATTTAAACCACCCTGTCTGACCTGAAATTAAGACGCATTGCTTTCCAGAATTTCGTCTAGAATCCTAATTTGGGCGTGTTCTTCTGCCGCACGACCCAGGAGCTCAAATAATTTAGCCAAAAATTTCTGTCACAATTTTTTCAGCCGATATAATAATTCCCTTGATGAAAATAGATTCTAGCGCCAACCACGAAAGTTGTGAACGTAGCTTGAAAATGTTCACACCTGGGTTCAACTTTCCCTGTGAACGATAAGCTCGAGCTTTTACAGCACGATTTCGCGGAGATTATACGTTTGAGAAATTGACGTCAGAAGTTTGGAGACCGCTGTGTGAGCTTTTATGTTTTCGTTCGTTACTTTACCCTGAACTTTGTGTTGGTAAATATTTTCCGTACACACAGCTTGGAATCTTTCGGCAAGTTTATTACTTGTAATCATAGTTGTTTGAACCCTTTCTGTGTACCTTCGTTTTGCTTTTGAAAAACTCTAATTGCACGCATTTCTTTTTATAGTTTCCAGCTGGGGGGAGAAATGCACAATGAGTATCATTCCTGGCACCCATGCAGCGATAATCGTCGGATTTAACGACACCTGATGGCCATTTTCCTGCGAGGCCCCGGTTTTCCAGTTTTGCCGTCTGGTCATTTGCCTATTTGCATTCTAATGACCAGCGCGCTTAATTCCACTGATTATTGTACCCGTTATTGGATTATGGGAAATCCAATTAATGCGCAAACAGCCGATGCTGAATTACATGAAGGATCTCGTCATTCAAACGTGAATTGTTATAACGCGAGAGGAGGAAAGATCCTGAAAAATAATTCTTATACCATTTTCATTGATTTTCATAATCTCGCCAAACGATTGAAGAGTTCATTAGTCGTGAATGGGTAATAAAGAATTAAGTTAATATTGTAATAAAATTTTCAGTGTATTTTGACTTTGAAATTAGAAAGATGCTTGCTTTAATTTCAAGTGGGTAACTAATATTCTTTTCCAAAAATGTGCGACAATCGTTAAACTTTCAGGATTGAGAGGAAACTTTATAAAATACTTTCCTCTTTGTTTAACTTAATTAATTTCAACCCTGAACCAATAAGTAATCCCCCAGATTCAACGCAACGTGTAAAAGTTCAAATTATTCAAATAAATTAAAGCACCGAAAGGAAAGTTTTATTTTCTGTAAAAGCACAGAATTGACTGAATAGAGTGTCGTACCAGCGACTCGACAACAGCTGCCAACTACCTGACTTGAATAAAATACAAAAACGCACACTTGACACCTGCGACCGAAATCATCGATAACAGCTCAAACAGATCGTCGGTTGGAAGCGGCACGTAGAGCATAAAAATTGATGGAGTCGCCGCGAAGACGTTCGGTGATAGACTTATGTATGTACTTACTGTCAGGGAACGCGTCCTGGCCATAGCTAAAGCCCAAGGCTTGTGTACCCAGGGACAGACTTTAGAGTAGCGAAACGATTGTTGGTCCCCTTATTTCTTGTCTAAAGTCATATTCTGTCGATGAGATATAAAGTACTTTCCTCTTCTACGCGTCAGCTTACACCAGTTTCCAGGTCACCCGGGCTTATAGTTCGAGATCTGAAAAAAAGCACCTAAGAAGTTTGATTTGTCAGCTTCAAAATAGGCATTCGACATTTGATCTTTACGCTTTTTCACCCCGAACTCAATTAAAGTTCACGTGAGGTGAACTTTGAATGAAAGTACTTTGACGGAGTAATCTCTTTCAGATTCGTTTTTCAATATCTCCCATCTGATTTCTCACTGTCAAGTTAGTAAAGAGTGTGTGAAAAGAATTAAGCAGTGTGTAGACAGCAATTTTGGGAAGTGAAATCTACAGCGATTGTGTTGAGATTTCTAATGCAGTTGGTGAAAGGATCAATTCAGTTGAAGACCCCGCTGAGAGAGACAAGTTGCAAGTTGCAGACAAGCTACCAAAGAATGAATTCCGAGGTAAAGAAATCCATATGTCCTACTCACACGAGATCTAAGGTATTCGTGTTCCCGTTTGAAATTGAATATTTCAGCAAGGAAAAGCCGTATAACAGGTTGAACTCTGTCGCGCTATACTCTCTAAATTTGAATCAGTGAAAATTTCACTAATTGAATCAGTGACTTGGTATTTCACTGCAGAAACAGTGACTTGAACCCTTTTTCACTGGAGTATCAGTGAAGTCCATTTCAGCAGTGATTTTACCACTGCTAAACCAGGGCATTACTTCACTGTTTCGTCAGTGACTTTTGTAACGAACGCCAGGGGCGCCGCGTACGCCGAGTCTCTAACCGCCATAGCTGCCTACTAACCGCCAAATCGTTCGCGTTCATATGTTGCGTGCTGGTTTGGGCGTCGGTTCAACCACGTGAACTGTTCAGTAAAAATCATAACGTAAGTGAACATGCGGATTTATAAAATTCTTCACAATTTGGCTTGTTAGTTGCAAATAATCAATGAATTGTGTGAATATTGCTGTTCACTGTCTTACATTGAATTCCTTATACTTTTGGTAGGTTAGGTTTTCTCACTGCGTCCAGTCTTGGCTCGCTCCGACGAGATGGGAAACGGAGAAGTTTCATCTGCGTTAGGAGTCTGTTTTTTCTTTACTTGCAATAAAGGCTCGCGAAACAAAAATGTGTCGAATATACCATATTGTCTTTCCGTTTCGAGAATATCTTCAACCGGATCAAATATATATAAGAACCAATAATTTGCGCTGATTCAATCAGTGAAAATTTCTCTATTTGAATCAGTGATTCAAATTCACTGGATAAATGAGTGACTTTTCACTGATTTCCAGTGGTATACTTATAACTGGAGGCATCAGTGACTATTCGCTGATGATCAGTGACTATTCACTGATTCAAATTTAGAGAGTAGTGAAATGTATTTTTACCCGAGGCCGCAGGCCTGAAAAATACAACTATTTACTAATTCTCATCATTTCGTGGTATATTCGACGGGTTTTAAATGAACTAAAAGTAAATAAAATCGCATTCACTATGCACTATCCTCTTCTTCGTTACAGAAACGAAAAAGTTCATGCCATACCGACTTCCATCATTGTTCTGGGAACGATTTTATGAACAATAAATCATTCGTGAAAAAGTGTATACCCTTCCAATGGATAATCAGAACGTATATGCCTGCACAAGTAAGCCCCATGCCTGAGGTAAGTCCTGTCTGCGATTCAGACTGTGAAATATATGTATAGCAGAAAAGTGAAATCGGACAAAAGCGATCTATTTGCTGAAGCGAAAGGTCCCGGGTGGCGAGTGAGGTAAATAATTCATGATAGGAACAGATACTACGGGGTGATAAGTTCGTGTCGCGAACGTGAGGCGTGCAAAAAGGTGTTTGCGATTCAACCGTTAGGGGATCCACCCGGCACTCAATGGGATTAAATGCCTTGTATCGTAAAGTACATCATTATCGTTACGAATTGATTGCTAGTTGTGTAAAACTACCTACGGTATAGCCTACATATATGGGCTACCAAAACAGGAATGAAAATTGACATATTAATAATAAAAAAAAAATGTATCAATATCGATCATGTAGATTTTAGATGTCTCGTAGAGGCAAGTTTTTAACAATCACTTCGTATGCACTTCTATATATAATATTTATTTGCACATTTATCAGCCTCACTCAACTTATCGATATTCTCGACACATTCCAGATTTCGTGTGATAGATTCCACTATCTTCATCAACTGTCAAACCGCCATGTTTCGTTTTGGCCTATCGGGATGGTATTCGAATTCAGCGGCCTCGAACCCCTTCAGGAATTGTGTAACACGGTACATTGGATCTGTCCCTCTCCGAATTCCAGATTTTTGAGGTCGCTTCCGAGGGATTCACCGCTTTCAGAGTCAGGTGTAAATTAAGGGTCGGCGAATCCCCTGTACGATTGGTGGAGTTATACCTCGAAATGATGGAATTCCAAACCTCGGTATTTTGGCATACTTTCCGTATAGGAAATTGTATCGGTATAATTGTGGCGACCCATTGCTACAGGAAGAAATCATTGTACAGCTCTGTACACTTCTGAATGGGTCCATATCCTGTTCCTCGTTAATTAGATATTTAAATCGTTTACGATAAAATAGCAAACTCTAAAATTCAGTTGTCTACAACTTTCGCATTTGTTACTTTTGACGAAAAATGATAAATATACGCCCTTAGTATTTCGTAATCACTCTACCGAGTGTGATTACGAGGAATCAAACAACAAAATATAGGACAATGGCTAATCGTTGATCATAAGCCATTCACACATTGGACTCAATGGCAGCATGTGACACTTTCAACTCGATCGAAGAGATGCAAGTTCTTTCTTCAACAATCAATTTTAATTAATTATACCCACGTAGTATGTAGGATGCTTATGTGGGTGTGATATGTTTTATTTACGACGTTTCGACCGGTATGCATGGACGGTTATCTTTAGGTCGAATTCGCACTCCGGTTGCGCCTGAGGTGTTATTGGAGAGGCGCTCAGCGGCGAAGTGGATTTATACCTACGTGAAAACCATATGTTACCACCAGCAATCCACGCCTCAGAGAATTTTACTCCACCGACCCTGGGTGTGTGATTCTCGCTGGAGTCACCCAAAATCACCAGAAATCTCTCAAGTCACCTCAAGCTTGGTGAAGTCATGTGAATTCATTCAGAGCCACGAAGTCATGTGCGGCAATAGACAAGTCATTAGTTTCTCGGCCAGATTCATCCAACAGCTGATGAAAAGTACAGTTCGTAAAACGTGCGTGAAAATTGGGGCATTGCATGGCAGTTTAGCGGGAAGATAGCGACTGATTGTATGGCAGGATTGTGAAGTTAGCTCTGCTATACTGCCATACAGACCCATCTGTTCATCATTATAAAAAAATATGGTGTGTGGCAGGGGCGATTGGCAACTGCGAATCGTGTCGTTGGTCGATAATAAAAAGAATTAAATAAATGCACAGTAGTAGAAGTTTCTTCAAGTTTTTTTGAATCCTCGCACATGTCAAGATATCGTATTCTGCATTGCGCGGCTCTTCTGTGGCGGCATATCAGCGCAAAGTATTGCTTGTGCGAATGTGTGGGTATATATATCTACTTCCCGTGTTACGGGAAGGCGTATTGTGAAGAGAGATTGTGGTTCTCCTGTGCCTATACAGGGTGCGGGGATTTAGGGGTAAAGAAATGACAGAGCTATTGCGACAACGGCTGAAATAGTAGTAAAGCAGGGATTGGGGTGTCCTGGCGAAGTAAGTAGTTGGAAAAAGGATTTGTTTCGTTCTTTCTTCGAGCAGCTTTACCCAGAAAGATCAAATAAGAAATACATCACGACAACTTAGCCTCAGGCAAAGCAACACTCTAGCTCTCCACGTACGAGAACGGAGAGTGTTGGTGCAGATCGGAGAATCCATTCAATTTTTCACTTCGAATACCGACCCGCATACTTTGCATCGAATCGTTTCATATATCGCCGTACAGAATTGGAAATAGAGTTGAACTCCGCGTATGTTGAGTTCACTTTTATGAATACCTCACTCACATAAAGTTCTGAGCTTGATGTATATGAATTTCATAGGAAAACCCCCCAGCTCTTAGCCTCTAAATTTCATTGCATGAAATTTCCACTCTTCTTCAAGTTTCTATGAAACGCCAGAGAGACTGCAGATTACAAATATCCTTCTCACACACACAGCACAACGTAGTGACTGATTTTGGTGTTTCGATCTTCTGCATTGTTGCTCCCATTACCCTTTTATTGGAGGATCTAATTCACGATCACCCTGTGTAAGTGAAGAAGCTCCGTCCAACGACTTTATATGCAGGGTACAACTGTACATTGGGATTTGTGTGATGGTGTTTTTTTTTTTTGTAAAATCACTGATTTCTAGAACTACAAAAATGAAATCCACCATGCTTACCATCTGGAAGTGTACTGGGGGTCGACGGAACTGTAATGAGACATTTGTTCGCACAAGATCGTGCCTCATATAACCGGCACGATTTCCACCACTTCGTCTACAAAATTTACGACGTCATACCGTAACGTTGACGCACTCAATTTTTTCGTCTGCAGTGTGGTGCAGGTTGAGATCTAGTGACGGCAAGGCGGAGAAGGGGGCCAAATGAAACGAAAAGTCACGTAATTCCGCAATAAAAATATGACGTTCAGGGATTACGAGGGCTGCTGCAAAGGCAGCGTAGAGAAGAAGCGTGGGGCGACGGGGATGGAGGAAAGCGAAGGGTACAACTCGATCGATCAGCGAAATGCGTGCACGCGCTCCATCCACCCACTGTCGTGGACGTCACGGGGAGAGTCGATAGGATGAGATGCGAGTTCGTGAGTTGAATTTTAAACGGACTCTCAACCACGCGTTTTTATGCTAGGTAGTGAAAATTCTCTAACCGGAACCTCCGGTGACACATTTTTCCCTTACACATTATATAATCTCAGATTTTTTTTCAGCTAGCGTGAGAAATTCAGAAAATATCTCCTGACAGATATCCGGTGAAATTCCTTAATTCTTCAGCGTGGAGTTGAAACGTTTGCGGTGATTGAATGGAGGAACCAAAATTCCCGTCGAAACGAAATGAATATTTTTCATGCGTCAATTTTGCGACCGATGCTCTGTCTTCGAGCTACGGCTTTATGGCGATTTTAAGGGACGAAGGTGTACGGTACGAAATTGCTTGTTAAAAAAATTTAGTAGCAGCGTTTTGCTTCGAAAATATCATCCTGACCCCTTTTGCGTGTGAAGGGATTTGATATCGCCGAAGAGAGAAGCAAAAAAGAGGGTATATATAAATACGTCCGGGAAGGACTCCGTTTGAATCCTGAAAATGTTTACCCACCTGAGCCTGGCGCCAATAAAGGTGCGATTCCGGGGATAAAGAGCAGGGAAAGAGAGAGAGAAGAAAGATAAATCTGTACTCACCGTGAAAAGTTAATCCTGCAGTTATTGGATGAAGCGTGTCCGGGTATTACCCTCATGTCTCACGTCCTGGAGATTTATTTCGTTATTAAATCAAAAGTTTTACGATTCACGACGACGGCCTTTTATCCCTTTTTGTGCGAACAGTAGCTCAGCTGCAATATGTACTCCATTCGCGTTTGTTGGTCTAACAAAGTGGGTATAATAGGCTTCAGGTTCACCAAGTAGACTCTATACACGCGATCGTCAAACCGGTGCGTGAGACGATGACATATTCGTGCAATACCTGCGAACACTGTGAGCATAATTGCGCACACTTAATATGGGAATATAATTCTACTATTCACACGTACGAGGAAAACCGTCATCACCGAAGGGCCGCGATCTCTTGAAATTCTGCGAAATCTTTCCAAGTCCCATGAAGTTGCGTGAAGTCCCGTGAAGTCTTCATAATTCTCTGGAGATTCATAAGCCCCACAAATTCCATAAAATCCCGTAAAGTCTTACGAAATTTTGAACTCCGGTGGACGCCATTTTATGGAGTGATAAGCCACTCGATTGTCATCTGAGGTTGAAAAAATATTCATACAACACTCCATCCATGATCATTGGAGATTGAATGAAACTCAGGGGCTCAATTACTCAGAAAAATGAATTCATCGGATTTTATAAGACTTTATATTGGACTTCGTCATAGTAGTATGTACGTAGTATGTACTTCTTTGAACTCCATGGTGCTTCATGAGGTTTGATAGGCTCTCATGAACTTCACGGGAACTTGAAATATTCCCCCAATCCAATTCTTCCAACCTCTGGAATAAAACCGGACTGACAGAGAAAGTCTTCACAAAATCGTATCCGTTTTGTGATTGTATTCGTTTATTGGTCAAGCACTATCTGCGTCTACGGTATATGTCAAGTTGACGGTGCTGAAGCAGCATGAGTACTTTGAGTGGTTAAAAGTTGCTTAAACATATAAAAAAAAAATACTTACACCAGATTTCTAATAATATCATTATTTCACATTCCTGTCCTTTTTTATCCTCTCATAACAAAATGGTTGTCTTTTTGTATCCAGTACTTATGTATTACGGGATACAGTCAGAATTTTTTAGTGGCATAAATCGCCCCAGAATCGTCATTAACCGAAGCAAGCCCGAAGCGGTGAAGGTTATCCGAGCGAGGAGATAGGAGTAAGACTTGTTCCATTCTTGACGTTTTCTTTTTATTCGAAGATAGGAGTAAAAAAAGGGTACAAGGAACGCTGCTGGTTGATAAAACTAACCTAACCCAACCCAGGGCAACTGGTAATCTAATCTGATATGATCTAATCTAATCCAAACGAGTTGTAAGGTTAACGGACCGAGAAGCACGCACATTTTTTCATAGTGATGCTATTCAAGTGATTTGCTCGTGAGAATATGAGCCGAGATTACGTAAGGATACAGATTGTTTAGAAAGTGGATAAATATACAGGGAGCTCAGAGCTTGAAGCCCGAGCGAGCGGAGGTAATATTACAGCTAACGCTGCAGAAAATATGTGAACAAGCGATCATTTTTAGATCAATACTGGAGCATGAGTACATCTTGAAAAATTCAATCCAGCTGATAGAATATTGGAAGGATTTTCAGCAGCACTCTGTCGTCCAAGATGCTTTTTTGCCCGAGATACGACAAAAGCAAATGATTATTAAAACTTGTGATCTAAAAATTAAAAACATTACTTCAGCGATGCTTGAACATCTTCTAATGGTAGAATGTATCAACTACCTTTGAACGTATTTAATTAACTCTAAAAATGTCGGTGGCAGCATTCGTATTTTTTGTCTAAACCAGAAGTGTCAACGGTTTGCAGAGTTTACTGAAACATGGTCACTCCGATAAGTACAGTATTTCCAATGACACAATTCCTAAGAGATAATTACCGTAGCGAGAAGTCTCATTCCCAATATCTTGCAATTATCTCCAAAAGTTGAGGAGTTGAATATCTTTTATAAGTTTCAACTTCCGCGATTTCTCAGTCTGATCTAAAAATAGTCTGAAATGCTCTGAATTTCTGTAGAAACTTCAGCCAAATAGCTTATTACAGTGGTTCGCCTAGAATGATTGCACAAAAAAAAAAAAAAAAAACTGTGTGCGCACGCAGATACATCTCTTTTTGCAAATACTTGTTTCTTCTTGGTGTTACAGGTTTTGTAAATTTGACGTTTTTTGCGATAACAAACATTCACGAACGGTTCAGTCGTGCCTACAAATTTCAAGGGTAGTGGGTATACTGGGTAACGAATGAACCCACACAACAATGAAAAGTTGATACAGTTCTTACCATCCTGAGAAAAAACAAGCGGGTTTTGGCTGACTGTGAGCTTCGAACTTCCGGTTATTTATTTTGTTTTTTTGCCATTCTGAATTTTACGAATCCGAACTTCAAGTACCAATTTTTAAAAGACTTCGGATGTTATTAGTTGTTTTCCTGGCAAACTGGATCCACCATTTTAAATTTCGCAAATCCCACTTCAGATTCGTTATCGACGACCCAAAAACCATACGGTACCAAATTTCATTCAAGTTCGTTGACCCGTTTTCAAGATATTGTCATATAACCTTATTATGTATTCGTAAACATATAATAATCGAAGAAAACAGAAAAAGGATAAGGGAAAATTAATACTCCTGGATAAATTCAATACCTGTGTTTAGTTATGAACAATATCTTCATGTAGTCAGGCTCTATATTCCAAACCCATTTGTCACTAGAAATTAATTCGAGTCACTATAGTTTGGTAAAACTCCCGAACGGAATAATAAGATACAAAAAAAAACGTTGGTTAATGTTACCAAATTATCATTTCCATTATTTAATCCAGCTGCAACCCCGGTCTGTTTTAATGCGAAGAGCCAGCCCACCCATGTGTCCCACTGTTTCCCGTTATGAGAGTGGCCAACCCTCTGGACCATTATCGTTAATATTTGACGCTTTTGCTTTACATCTTCCATCATCAACAATTCCACCATCAAGTCACGTGCATCGGATTGCTACGGGTAGCGAACATTATTCGAATTAGTTACGACAGTACTTAAATTCGTATTACTCTCTCTACATTGGTCCAACAGTAAATTATCCGATCGTAATGACCCAGCAGATGCCACTGCAGCACTGTATTCCTTTCTCGTTCGCGATTCTTGAAGGTCTTACAAACACTTTATTTTCATTTCAAGAGAAGGTTTCGCTCCTTAGCCAAAAAGCCTCACAATGCTCGCAAGCTTCGTTGTTCTTTACTATTATCACTAATTGGCAAGCACTTCCAAGAAAAGCATAATTGTCATCAACGGAACAAGAGGGGATAAAGATTCTCGAAGCAATAGGTTTTCTCAAAATAGCTCACAATCAGACATAGCTCTTGAAATTTCAATGGAGAAGTTAACAAGTGGATGAGCGACGGACACGAAATTGTTAGGGGCGTACGAATAAAGCTTTTATATATTTATATATATATCCTATCTCATTGTTTGCCGAGTCTATAGCGCTATTCACCAGACTGATTGGGCTGGTGAAATTCCCACTCTCACTTGTTGCCCATTCACACAGTAAGCGTCAAAGCATATCTACCACGATTAAACAATTTTGTTACGCATTCGATACAAGAAGATCGCTCCAGCTGTCAACTTAGTCAGTCCCGAGCTTACGGAAGGTAATCGAGCACGAAACATTTCCACGACCTTCTCCATTCAACTCGAGTATATTTATCTAGGGGCGACGGGTGCCCTTCGTGGATTCTGCGAAGACCTTTTCGGTCATCATATCACGTTTATTGAAATGTTTTCTGATGGAAGAATCGCTCGACTGCTTCTGATTTTTTGGGGAAAAAATTTACCGAGTAAATTGGCCGAAGACTTCAAAGGATCAGTCCGTCACTCAATACTGGTCTCATAACTACACCGTCGAACGTCGTCGCGTTCTAAAGGCTCCCTACCACACCCGATATCCTGGGGGTTCCTGGAAGCGAGAGAGTGCGAAAAAGACAACTGTGGCATCTACGGGCTGGTGTGACTATGAGTGAGTCTCACTCGCTGGAGTTAGGGGTTGAGTTACGTTTTAAATTAACCGAAGCCCCCCGAAAGCTTCTACCAATGAAAAGGCTAAAAAAAACGAGAGAAAATAAAAAAGAAGGATCGTTAACAACCGCTGAGGGAAACGAAAGCGAGAAAAAATTGTATTTATAACCATTTCAGTCTGGCTCGCAACCACACGCCGAGCCAACGCAACGAGGCAAATTCAACCCTCAAAGCGGATATAGGATATAGTCTCGACCCTCCACTGGAGAACACATTTTCGATTATACCACCAGCTCGAAGGAAATGAGCATAATTTATGGGACAAATATTCGTTCTCTCTAAATTTGAATCAGTGAAAATTTCACTAATTGAATCAGTGACTTGGTATTTCACTGCAGAAACAGTGACTTGAACCCTTTTTCACTGGAGTATCAGTGAAGTCCATTTCAGCAGTGATTTTACCACTGCTAAACCGGTGCATAACTTCACTGTTTCGTCACTGACTTTTGTGACGAACGCTAGGGGCGCCGCGTACGCCGAGTCTCTAGCCGCCATGGAGCTGCCTACTAACCGCCAAATCGTTCGCGTTCATATGTTGGGTGCTGATTTGGGCGTCGGTTCAACCACGTGAACTGTTCAGTAAAAATCGTAACGTAAGTACACATGCGGATTTATAAAATTCTTCACAATTTGGCTTGTTAGTTGCAAATAATCAATGAACTGTGTGAATATTGCTGTTCACTGTCTTACATTGAATTCCTTATACTTTTGGTAGGTTAGGTTTTCTCACTGCGTCCAGTCTTGGCTCGCTTCGACGAGATGGGAAACGGACAAGTTTCATCTGCGTTAGGAGTCTGTTCTTTCGTTACTTGCAATAAAGACTCGCGAAACAAAAATGTGTCGAATGTACCATATTGTCTTTCCGTTTCGAGAATATCTTCAACCGGATCAAATATATATAAGAACCAATAATTTTCGCTGATTCAATGAGTGAAAATTTCACTATTTGAATCAGTGATTCAAATTCACTGGATAAATTCGTGACTTTTCACTGATTTCCAGTGGTATACTTATAACTGGAGGCATCAGTGACTATTCGCTGATGATCAGTGACTATTCACTGATTCAAATTTAGAGAGTTCGTATTAACGTTAGGTGAATGTTGATAAGAAGAACGAGACAATATTTTTTTTCTGCATGCATCGACGTGATTCACCAGCCTTGGAGTGACTAACGAGAAACCGAACCATATAACAGGCTGCTATGCATCTTTTATTTTGATCGCACTGACAAAGCAATCGTTGGAGATAATCACGCTGCTCCATACATGGGGGTTTGTCGTCCGTGATAAAATAAGGTGGATCACTAATCAGTTTTCACCATCTTACAGCCAGCGCGACCGACGAATTTCTCGTATCGGAAACCTGCGTTCACGTAGGAAGTATGCCATTCAGAATTCTGACGTGAATGGTTACAAACCAGATGACGAATGGCAAATTCAGCCCGATTTCAATGAGGATCGTGAACATGAAGTCTGTACAATGTTTATCTTGGAAAATAAAGGTATGCCGTAGCTACAACAAATTCCACAGATATAAAAAATTCTTTTGCGTTGCAGAATTTATCTAGAAAACCGAACAGATCGATGGAGTATGCGGATATTCAAACCTACGCGAAATAAAAGAATCAGTCTTCATCTTCTACAGACTTGAAATTTGTACGTCCTTTCCTTGTCCAAGAGAGTCAACGGAAATATTCCTGTCAATTTGACATATTCCATCGCTGTTGAACCCCATATCACTGAATAAACCTGTTCATTATTTATACTATCACCGAAAAGCAGTAACAGGGGAAAAAATACACAAAAGCCTAAATTAATCCGAACCGCGTATACCGCATAGAATTCTATCATAACTATAGTCGATTTTTTCTGAATAACTGACGGGTAAATTTGACGGTCGAAATAGACGCACAAAATTGACACGACGCGTGTCGCATCAGGTAGTGATCGATAACGACCATCTGGTTGTATACGCGGTTCTCGTTTGCGTAACCTGCAGCTCAAAGGCTGACCGATGTTATAGCGGTAAAGATAAAAGAGTCACAAAAAAGTAAACTGCAGGTGATATCGAACGAGCTGCAGTATTTTCTGCGCAACAATAATTTATACCTGCGCACGTGGTCTCAGAGCAGTTCAGGTCGATTGTTGCGCCAAGAACTTTTAAGTACCACAACCACAACTATGCAGCATGTGTCGGTGATTGTTTCGTGGAAGAGACAAACCCTGCGACATGCGATTCTTTTATTCTTTGATAATTACTTTCCGCAATTGCAGCAATTTCTGTTCCTCGATATTCAAAGTTTTACTTCCTCAGTCAAAACAGTGCTGCAGTCCTATAATTTGCACGAAGATATTTAATGCGACGTCAAAATTACCTGAGCGACACCTTAAATTGGATTTTGCTCCCGTTTCTCGCCATTGAACTCTGCCCCGATCAAAGCGGGTTGAAAATCAGTTAATTAACGCATGACAATGAGCCTCCATCTGGTACCAAGAGAAAACAGGCCACGCCTCGGGCTCTCGCTGTATTCGTTACCCGGTACCATCGCTTGACGATGTAAAGTGCACCCAGAACAGCTCAGTACCCTGTGTACGCCATTGTCTCCGACGGTTCCCACGCATATATATGTATACATCATTCTCCTATATTTATAGATATATGTAGATGTAGATGTATATCCGCCGAGTTGAGTCCGGAGCAGAGCAGAGCAGAGCAGAAAGGAACGCTTGCACCGGCGTCACGGTACCCCGTAATTGTCAAGACACGCCTGAGAAGGTCCACCAACGACTTCAGAAGATAAAATGCCTCCAGCCCAACACTCTATACGCTATGAGTACCGGGATATTCTATCAGGTTATACCGAGGGTCAAGATTCCGAGTCAAGGATCACCACATAATCTACATCAAACTTGCTCCGCATCGACCAATAAAGTCCAGCTTGTGCAACTGATGCACGTTCTGATGTGAATTCTACAACAACGAAAATTGTGCTAGGCTCTTCCGTATTCGATCGGAGACTGCAGCTAGCTACAGTTTTATTTGTTTAGCATGTTATGCTACATCGAAGCTCAAGACACATACTTACTAACATGATTAAACAGAGTGTGTCTCCAAAATCCTGTACCTCTCTGACCAAATTCAAGCACAAAATCTGTTGCGTTGTGGATGTGCGTTGAAAACGTTTTTAACAAAGAATATATGATGGAGGCAATATGGCTGAACGGCGTTACCGAAAGCCAAGGCTTGATGTAGGTATAGAGAACTAACTTTTCCATTCAGGGTGCAGACGCGGCTTTTGAATGGTATTAAATCATCGAGTCTTGGAGCACGTCGTATTCGAAGGAGAAGGACTTATCCAAGATGGCAAGAGCTGAGGATATAAAGACACACTATCGAACCGCAAATATTTTATGCCTTGTGATGGAGGAAAAGATAGCGAAGGAGATAGAAAAAGTTATCAGTTGCAGATGGCTAGGAATATTTTATTTGTTTTTATCGAATGCTATTTCGAGTTTCCAAAAAACGTGTCGTAAATTCAAAGATAAAAGAGAAGTATTTAAATCTTCCTGATTGTTTACAGATTCGACACTAATTGTTCGCGACGATGAACATCCACATCCAATCTGAGCCCAAAGCGAAAAAAGACGTTTGAGCTTACCATTAGTCGATTCTCACGATTCGGCACGAAGGCGAAATTCCGTGTGTAAAAATAAGAGCAAAAACGAGTTGAGACGTCATAAAGGATTACAGCAATCATCACTCTTGCAGGATAAAATGTGAAATATTAAAAATGTTTGCACAGGGAAAAAAAATAATCGGATATTGAATTTCAGCCATTAGTTTGCCGTGGTGGATTATTCAGCACTTATAGAGAAACGTGAGTTGGAACTGTTGGTGCATGAATAGATATCGCAAATTTACATCCGCGAGGAACTTAAGTACTCTGCAGTCTTTCACAGATGGTATACAAATGGGTTACGTCCACACTAAGGTGTGCAGTGTCATCGAAGAAATTGCATTCCTGCATTTGCAATAGATCTCAGGTTTGTTTTGATGAAATTTAAGCAAACACCTCTAGAGACACGGTGAGATGGTTGGAAATTGCATGAAAATATTATAATGCACTTGTTTCACCGTCATTCTAGAGCTACCATAATATTTCCACTTGCGGGGTAGGTAGATTTATTGTTGCGAAAGGGAATTCGAGAATAATGTACCACCGTTATTTCTGCTTCGAAAATTTCATAACAAAGCCTTTGAAACACCTTAGTACCACCCAACACCCACAAATAAAAACTTTGTCATAGTCCGCGGAACAAAGTTCATCAAAATGAAATACCGGGACTATGACGTTCCCTCCTTCCTCTACCCCATCCTTAAGGGTCGGGAAAATGTGATTTCAGAAGCGTCAACTTCGAACTCAGGAGTCTCAAGTTTTCCGAACAAAAAATCATACCAAACGGCGATATCTATTTCTTATCCCTCCGATTGTGAGATCAAAAAGCGATTCGTGAGTAAAAGCAGAGAATTTTCAGCATTGAATCGTAGAAGGTAATAAGAACTACCTCAAATATTGAGACTCTTGTCTCATTTGTTTTATCCCGAATCTGTTCCTTTATAATCCCCTGAATATACATTTAAACGAAAAGCTGGAATTGAGATAAAACTATAAGACCCCGTCTATACTAATACTATCCATCTCTACGGTCTAGTGGCTTTCTAATTCCGCCAACAGCTCCTCTCCAGAGCGTCGGCGGTCCGTGAAAAGCCTCTGTCTCGTTCACTCAAAAGCCTTTCTCTCTTTCAAAGTCGTCTATTTACTTTTAATGCTTCACTTTGGCTTAAAGGCACTTTAATTCTCGCGGTTGTACTCGGTCGCAAGCTCGACGAGCAATCCGATGCGGGAATCGTTACCGTGTTAATTGATCCTGTGAAAGCAGTTTCTGCCATTGTACCCGGGTGGTGATCCTATCGATAAATCAGAAGATCATTCCTGACCGAAAACTTTTTTGTTTCGCACCATGGTGAGTTTTTTCATTCGAAGGGAATCGCTGCTATTCATCGGTACGTAAAATTTCAATCGACGTTATATCAGAACTGTGAATCCACTCGGCCGTAGACTTAAATCATGTTTGGAAAGCAGCCCTTTTCAAATGTGACACGCCAATCCCCCGAGGATAAAAATACACATTCAGGGGCACGTTGGCCTTTGCTTGTATCCGTACACGTGTATCCAATATCGACGATACAGCTGACAACATGAGGTAAGCTACCGGTGTATGGGATTCGACGGAAGAGGCGGCTCCGTCGGTTCTCAGTCCGCCCTGGTGACCAGAAAGATGAAACATGATTTAGGTCGCGGGAAATGTCAGGACGCATATTTGTCACTGCTTAGATTGCAGCGAGCTCTTTGATGACCCGAATCATCGATGAATACCACGCTTTGTGATGGAGGATCCCACGCAAACCCCAGTCCACGATTAGGGTTTGGGTTCGAGGTATTTGCATTCCTCACTTCTGAACTGTCGCCAAGAGCAAAGCCTAATTGTTCATCGTCTTGGTATAATGGGTTCTGTTAGATTGAGCAAAAGCCATTTCACGATTAGATCTTATTAGACTTGATACCACTCAAATCCTCGCCGTCAAGTTTAATCGCTCTTAAAGACACTGACGTCTGAAGTCCCATGCAATCCCGCGAAGTCCTTTGAAGTCTCTGAAGTCCCACAAGTCTCATGACGTCCACCGACATTATCAAATGAAGTCTCCAAAGTCTTTACAGTCCCGTGAAGGCTTTGGAGTCTTGGAGTCCATTGTACGCAATCTTTCAGAGTGATCATAACTCCTCAGTTCCTGCCGAAATAAAAAAAATTGGTTCAGAGTTGAAAATATCCAACGCAGCAGAAATGACAAAGCATGTCTATTGGCATGAATGTGCCGAGGATAGGAGGAATGAAATTTAATAAAAAATATTATGAGATTAAAAAGCGCGAATCTAAGCTATTTGAGTAAAAACAACGTACTGAATTTATTTATTTATTTAGTAAACTTGTGGTTATTGTATGAGGGTACTGCAATACATCTCAATACAGATGCACAATAATCACCCCCTAATTTAAATATCTCAAATTGACAGCAGGTCCATTAAATGGCACATCTTATCGTCAATTGAGAATTTCAAGAGCAACTTTAACGTATGTGAAAGCCCTTTTGCATACTTTTTAGAGATTTCAAATGTAATGTCAACTCGCACATTCACACTGTTCGAATGGGAAAGTTCTTTCATGTGAATGTAAAAGAAATGTAACTTTACAAAGAAAAATATTCAACATTATTTCATCACCTATAATGTATGTTCATACATACAGTATATGGACTGTCAATTCAAAGTTCTAAGTACAAAGTATCCTTTGAACCCACATGATTTATGGAAACTCACTTGTCACTCTGCAGCTTCGAATCTCTTGCTTTGCGTTTTTCATCGGATGATAGGTTAGTTTTTTTAAGTATGACGTCGAAATACTGAATTCTAACGTCACGGCTAGTAGAAAAAGGTTCCGTTCAATTCACATAATGCCCAACTATAGTTCATTCTAACTTTATTGAAAGATTTACCGTTTGAAATATTGTTTTAACTCAAAGAGAACCAAACGATATACGATTTTCAGGCGGTCATTGAAAAAAATTTCATATTCACGGGATTTTTTCCCCATGAGGAATATATAGTGTGAACCAGTTTTGATGGATATAAGATTGATGCGAAGAAATTTTTTGCCAATTGTTTTCTTGCCATTTCCACAAAAATGGACTCAACTTTATCATATACTCCCTGTCTCTTTTGTTTGTCCCGAAGGTATTTCGGTACGAAATTCCCATTGAAAATCCCTTGTCCCCACGGTTATTTGCTTTATATTTTGTGCTATTCCGCAATTTGCCCTCAGCCCTGAAAAAACACAAAAGTTCCGGGTACAATTTATTTACTCGCAATTTTTTTTCTCTCGCTCTCTCCCGGTTTTTTTTTTCTTTTCTTTTGTAGCCAGTGCCCTGGTTTCCTGCCCATCTTATTAGAAACAAATATTGGTGCGGGATGTTCGAGAAGATCCACTAGACACGTGCCCTTGTGTTGAAGACACCCGAACACCTCGGGCATCAGGAAAACTTTCCAAGGTTTGAAACATTTCCGTTGAAACTTTTGCTAGAAATAATGCCCCGAGGCGTTCTGTTCCATCACCCAATTATGAGTTTAGAGTGCCCTAGAGTTCGCCTTCGCCTCACATTGTCATATTATTATGCTGCTTAAAAAATCGAACAGGAGAGCCTATCCATCTATAATCCAGCTAGGCAAAGCATGGGCGTGCATTAATTAGCTGTAATTGACACTCTTTAATCCTGAACTGGCGGAAATCTTGAATAACTCATCACTTTGTTTCAATTAATCGGATATTTAACAAAGTTTTCAGAGTAAGATGCAGCTGAAAATCCGGAAATATAATTCACGCGATAGCTACAGCCCCCGTCGACGGAGGGCTTCGAGTTACCTGGAAGAGGGTATGGACTTAATCTGGATCCGGAGGGAATAACCCTGTTCACCCAAATCAGTTAAGCCATTGATTATGCGCGGGGAGTTAGCACACCAAAGGGGTTTCACTGTGAAGCTTATCAATGCCAGCTGGCACGGAGTTGCAGACGAGACAAAGTCTAAAGATATGACGGTCACAATTATCTCTAATTAGAGGTTTGAACCCTAGTTTTTTTCATCTCGTATTTCTCTAATCAACTTCAGTCGCCTTGGCAAAGAACGAGGATGCTCCGTTTTCCCTTTGCACCCAAGGCGTAATAAATACCGAATGAAGCAACTTGTCGTGTCCTTTTATAATCGTGGGATTCGCGACTGAAAAAAAAGTCTCACACTTTTAATGAAATTATTCCAGGCCCGAACACCAGTCAAAAGAGCTTAATTAATTCATCAATAATTCAGGTGAGAGATTTTATCAAATGGAAATAAACCCTACCCCGAAAATGTCTCCTCATTATTTCGGAGCACGAATTTTCATTCCGCGAATATCTGAAAGCGATCATCAAAGTCATGGTTTCCATTGAAAATGAAGAACAACCCAGAATCTTGATGGACGTGCCGAGATTTTACGCAAGTTTCACAACTCTTATCCTCGGGCAACGCGTTCCTCTATAGTCAACACGAGGTTTACGTGTATCCAAGAATCCTTCGAGGTACTAAACTTCCGTGTAATTATGATAGTTTGGCAGGCGGTTTTGGTCCTGTCTTGTAACTCAAGCAAAATGCGTGCTAACAATTAGTCTTTACTTCACATTAGGTATGCACGTAGTACAAGACACAGTCAGTCGGACGTCCATCGAGAGTCGCATGTCTGTCTTCCTATGAGGGAAGCTGAAATAATAGCTTTTAGCTGTTCATGTACCTCCGCAGAATTGCGCTCCTCAAAGCGTTAAACGAAGTCGCGGTGTTGCGCCTCGCAAAGGAAGACAGACAGCTATGAGGAAGCCAACCACCCAGCCGGACAAAAAGATAACAACGAGAGACGGACAACCGTTTAACAAGTTGGGATAAAATGCGCTGTCCAATTCTGAAACATGCCAGAAGTCTAACTGACAAGTTCACCCGAACGACGGAATTTTAAAGAACCTGTAATACCTGCAGAAAAAGGTTCAGATTTCAACTTACCTACTACAAGAAGGAAAAATATTCGTTCTTTCATCAAATGAATATTTTTCGGATCGATTTGTGAGTGGAGTTCAATCACCGGTTCCTGGTCCAGGAAAAGAGGAATATTGTTAGCTCCCGAATTATCACGGGTATTGACATTGCACGTAAAGAAAATTTTCGAATATCGTACCCAGATATGATTGCAAAAACCGAAAAGAACGACGATCTTATGTCAAATGAGCAACAACCTTCTGTTCACCGATAATCGAGGGGTTTTTAATTAGAGACGGAAGCCGCTGTACCCAATTTTATTTGATTGAAAGAAAGAATAAAAACGCTTCATTTCTCTGGTTGAATTAATCCTTTGACAGTAATGAAAAAAAAAGTCTACACTGTTATTATTTTGTTGAAAAATACACACTGTCGCGTCGGTTCGTTCCGAACGAAATTACCATTCCACAGAGAGGTTTCGAATCATCTAGTTCAACCCGAGGTCGAAAACTCCCCCCTGAAACGTGTTGCACATTTGTTATGAAGGGTTGTTTTTTGAGGGACATACGTCCCCTGCTCGAGCATGAACTATTCAGTGGAAAAATACTGCAGCCGGTCGTCCATCACGCGATTGCATACGTGGGTCGACCATTATTCAACATGAAAAAAATTCTGAATCATAAGTCTGATACGGCGTGAGATCTATGTGACGGCGACTGTCTGGTCAGCACCGACGCCGCGCCACTTCCTTGACGGACAAAGTCCTTGGCCTCGCTACCTCGGGTCGACCTGCCACCTGCTACCCCTGGCTTTCCTGCGGCACGCGTCAATATTCAGTGCTCGACCCCCGCGCCCTGAACTCCTGCGTGGCTAGCAGGAGGACGCATGCGTCGTCCGGACCTCGACGCAGCCAGAGCTTTCGGAGAACGTCGGGGGCCGTCGAGCCTCAGGAATGACGATTGAGAGTCGGTGCCCAGGGATTTGGAGATTAAGTTTTTCGGACTTTCCAGGTTTTCGAACTATGATACACCACCGGGGATTTTGAGAACAAGCTTTGTCGAAATTGGTTCACGACGATATGGTGATATTGATAACCGCCTTCGATGAATTTACGCTGCTCGAGTTGAGGGTAGATGAAGTGGGTGAACGTTCTCCGCTGGGCTCATTCATCTTGACTTTCGACCCTCTTATAGGTATATACTCAAAGAATTGGCGGGGTGAGCCGCATTTTTTTCTTTTTGTTGTGTGCTTTTTTTTATGTAGACGAATTTTGTGTAACCGCGGTTGTAATGAAAACAAAAAGAAACCATGAACCTGAAATTGGAGAAAAAAGAAATTGTAGTGAATTGAAGACAATGGTAATTCGACGAGGGTCTGCTACCCCCCCTCCGCCAAAAAATTGCGGTCTAATCAGAAGTTGCAGTACCTTGATCAAAGTTGAGTGAATCAATGAACGAAGAACCTCGTAGTTTGGGATAATGTTAGCTTACTAGAATTGGAGTAGTGAGTCTAAAGAATATGAATTACTGAATAAATAGTTTTAGGAAATAGTACATTGTGTATCAAGGGTACAAAGCACTATTTTCCGAGTGTGAAATTTGCAGTACGAGCCGAAGGCGAGTGTACTGCAATCACACTCGCCAAAATAGCGATGCGCCCGTGATGCACACGATTTTTTTCTCAACACCTGGTCTGCAGAAATGCCTCTTTTCAGACCGAGTGAGCGGGCGCAAAACGGCACTTTGCGCCCGAGGGCCGAAAAGAGCTGTTTTGCGCCCGCTCAAGAGGTATGAAAAGTGGCATTTTGCGACCGGGTGCGAGAAAAGTACTTTTTCTCGGTAAAATTTGAACTGTGCTTCTCATTATTTACATTAAGAAATAGTATATTGTGCAACTCGTGCGGGAAGTTGGCGATTCTCGATGAGTGAGAGTATGGCGCACGAGTCGCAGGCGAGTTGTCACGAGCCGTCGACGAGTGTCGACATGCTCGCACGATTCGGGGATCGACAACCCGCACGCGTTGCATACTATGCTTTTTGTAACCCCTTGCAATGGGTAGTTCGATTTCGCCGCCGCGGCACTCGGCACTCTAACCTGAGCGTGGCGTAGAGCAGCACACGCGATCGTAGTTACCAAGTGTCCCGTCTGATGGCGCTAGCTAACAGAGCTTCGCGCACTTTCCGCGGTGCGCGAAATCGAACTTCCCATGCAAGTGTTGCAAAAGGTACTTTTCCTGAGACTCACCGAAATGGTACTTAATTTTCTAGTTTGTGTGATGCAAAATACGTCGTGAAAAAAGATTTTAAATAGTTTCTATACGAAGAGAAAAGTATTTATTCTCGATTTTGAACAGTTCGTGAGCAAAGTACAGTGTTGAACGACTTTTATTTCACCACTTAATGGTACGCGGTTAGCTTTCACCAGTTCAGTGGCTGTGATATTGATTTTTCAACAACAGTGTTGATATCAATTCACGGGAACCAACTGAAAAGCGACAAGCTTTTTCAGTACACACTATTTTAGCAGAAGAGTTCCCGATTAAAAACAATCGCTCGGTTACGTATACATACGTACCTGACGGCACGCGCCCCAACCAAAGTACCCCCCTGACGTGAGTGAGCCGCGACGCCGGCGTCGGCGTCGGTGGCGTCGGTGGCGTCAGTGGCGCGCTTCAGACACGCAGAACACGCGACTTGGCCAAGACAGGGCACATATCGATACGTGGTTAAAAAAAAAGTACACAGTCAGGTGTTCGAACCGTACGGGAACCAAGTACAGGTATATACATTAACACAAGAACATAGATCGTTAGTTGAATAATTAGTTCAGCAACGATTTAATTGTTGTTGTTGTTTTTTTTAAACAACAATCATCAATTTCGTCCTCGTTATGTTACCATCGATTCGAGGTAATAGCAATTAAACATAGTCATTCGTGCGATAACCGTGAAACATTGAAGTGCCAAATTATGTAAGCTGTCGCCAGCTAAGAAGGTGATTGTGCAACGACCGGTAACAATTGACAGGGACAAACAGCTGAACACTAAGAAGGAGTTGCCAGGCGGTGACGTATGGCTGTTACAAGGTAAGCTCTAGTTCAAGGTCGCCGCATGTTCCAGAACCCCTCGGTCTTGCGTTTCATTTGACTATTCCACTTCCACAATTGTCAAACGCGGGCTTTTCATACCGCATCTGTCTCTCGCGATTGAACCTCTTTTGTGAAGACTCGCCGGGTCTCCGGCGTAAATAACTCTATTATCAATTACCACTGACAGTTTATACGCTAATTTAGGGCTCGTGAGAAGTTTCATTCACCCATTGTCTTATTTGATTACAAAGCGTGTTGGGTTTTCAGACATTAATTGTAACCATTAGGTACAGGCGATTGTTTTCATTTTCATCGTAGTGACGCAACGAATGCGTGTTATTTTCTAATCGCATTTTCAATAAGCAAAAATACTCCATGGATTCTCTCGTCGCGTTCGATTTACCTTGTTTGAACTATAATACTACGTTTCTCGGGAAAAAATCTTGGCGAAAACTTTTCTCATTCGCGTTCCAAGTCTCAAGAGGAAAGATTTTCTTATCCTGAAACCGCTTCGGAGTTTGGGGATTCCGACAAGTTATTGTACTCGAGTTGACTCTGCGCGAACCAGCTCCATTTCCGCACTTATGATTGTGTGTCCGGTAATTATTCCCTTCCATCGATTGGTTTATCGAGTCGATTTCTTCCAGCTGAATTAGGCTCTGCGCTTCGTCGAATAACGTTACCTCAATTTCCGTTTCTTCGTTCGTTGGAAACAATTTAAATCTAGGAAGAATCGATTGATCGAGCCACTCACGTATCTGACGTTGAAAAATTCGAAGCTTAGTTGCAGCTACTGCCGGAATGATTGGGAAATCGGGTATTCGATTCTACAGCTTTATCAAATTCCTCTCTCTCTCTCTCTCCGTTTATTTTGTGTATTTATCACCTGCCACGTGACGCCACGTAGTCGCAAAGCTCTTATATCACCAACGAAGCCACGTCGAGCACTTTTGTGCCTGCATGAACGTGGGTGTCGCCAGAGAGTGAATGTTTGTTCTGCAAACTCGATCCGATGTTCCGCAACATAGGATTTGTCATTAGAAATCTCCACCCCATGGTTTCGATTCTTTTTACCCACAATCAGCTCCCAGTAGGCGATAAAATATCCAAAGCTAGCTCGTAAACGGTTCTGTGAACGCATATCTAATTACACAAAATCCTAGTAGCCGCCTCTGTGTAAGGAGTAACATTACCATAATCACTTACACGCAATATAATTTACAAGGCTTGCCTCGCCTCTGGCACCAGCCATAGCATTAGATATTCTTTGTTCAAACTAGCTACTAGCTACCTTACACTTGTTAAGCTTTAAAAGACGGCGTCTTTCAAGATTAAGCTAGATAATTTAGAATTAATATTTACACAAAGTTTTCTATAACAAAAATAATCAACCTCGAAGACAACATCTGTCTCTGAATATAATTAATCGGTGCTTTCACCTACTAAAACAAGACGAAAAATTTGTATCGCCTGCAATGAGCAGAAAAATGATTTGCGTGACGCTTGTTAACCTTTTTTAAACGAGTACGTATATAGTCATGAGTTATAGCTAATATTTCACAGTCAGCGAAGTTAACGATAAGACATAACTGTCCAGACGTTTCTTCACTCCGTGTAAGAATACCTATAACAATCGAATTCACCGGTTGACCGAGCTTTCACACCATCCGGAAACGATACTGAAACTACAATTTTTAATATTCATTCCAGAACGTTTGACAAAGTCTCAGTTTCGTTAAGAGGTCGTATCAATTTCGCAATCAATCATTCGATTTCAAATTGCCTATCACGCACGCTGCCAATAATTCAGAACTCGAAATTTGGATAAAATCATCATATACTAAAAAAAAGTGTCTATTATTGCAAACGCTAATTTAAATAATAGGTAACCAATAGACTAGTATAGGAATATTAAAATTTATAATATTGTAAATTAAAAGTTCGGTCATTTTCGAAACGGTCTCCCTAACGCGCCATGCTGTGACGTCACTATTCAGTACAACAAGCCCGCCATCTAGCTTCATTTGTGACCCTATACCTCTACCTCTACCTGAGTCATTATTCAGACACTTTGAACTAATTTTATTGAAAAATTGAAGAATAAAATATGTTCATATGCAGTCAAGTTTCCATAACTACTTGTACAGTTATTAATTACCTTGATTGATTGATTGATCGACAAAGATTCAAAGACAAAAAAAATAGGCATTTTTGCAATGGTCATTTTTCTCCGGAATTACAGCGGGCTGGGGGAGCTGCTGTTTTTTATCAATTGGCAAAGGTACTTGAGACATTTTCTGTGAAGTTGTCATTACCTGGACCTCGAGAATTGTAGTTTCACATCACGTATGACACGATGGGTGGCTGTGCACGAGAGATTAACGTCACCTAGTCAGTGCTCCATGTGAACTAGGTCAATATCTGTAATCGAACGTCACTCTCGATTTTGCTCTGCAGACGGTATATTAGTCCCTCCAGCATTCCTAAACGCAATGAGTATGTACTGGGAATTACTCAGACTTGAGAGGGTATGGAGTGCTGGGACCAGCGAGTAAACCCTGATCCGCAGTAATTACTATTTTCGTGGAATATAATTCCAAAGTTTGATCAAGCTCCGTCGTTTGTTCAGAGTTATCCGCGACCCTCTCACGCCAAGTACTTTCGGCCTCGAGTGACCACGATTTCGTTAATTATTGCTTGAGTCAACGAGCACGTTAGCCTCAAGCCTAGCGAGTCAACGCCTGTATTCTCGCCGCATATAATGACCTGTAGGCTAATTAATTCACTCTAATCCGAAACGTCGGGTGCTTTTTACCATTTTCTTTATGAAGAAAAAAAACGAAAAAAACTTTGGCACTGATCCTGATAAAAGACTGGCCTCTACCTTTTGAGGGTCACCGAAGTGTGAAATTATTTCTAAACCACCGGCAACCCTTGACTCAAAGCCTCTTTGATCGTTGGAAATTATAAGTTTTCATCCAACTCACAAGTAGGTATAGAAGCCACCCTGTACGGCAAAATATCTTCCAGTATTTTTCATCCACTCGGTTTTGACTCGAGGATTCGATCTTCGATACGATTATCGAAATATTGAAGCAGAGTGATAATCTTTCTCTCAGTCAGCGCCAACTTTTGAACCATTTAGTCCATCGAGATTGACGTTAATTGAGTAATGGCATTGAAATTGATTGAGAGGTGGTGAAAGTTCGTATACTTCGAAGCTACTTAACTACTTAAACTCTCGCGAACACGACGTGGTTCAGAACTTTCGGACCAAGATTTTTCCAGAGAAACTTAAGAGAACTTCCAAAGTTTGATTACACCTTGTTACGAATTTCAACACATTAGTCGAACTTGGACGCGAAAGAAACCAGAAAGAATCAGAGATGGGGTTGAAATCCCAAATAATCTGAACGTCGATTCGGAGTCTCGGCGGCTTCTAATTAAAACGAATAGAAACATTCCATCAAACTAAACAGACTTATCATGCTAGTTAGATATTACACAACCCTAACGAGGGACTTTGTAAGTCAGCTAAACTTAATTTACGACCCTAATGCCTAATTGCGCTTAGCAATACCGAAACTTCCTCTTCGCGCAACGCCTGGGAGCAACACTCTTGATAAAATGGCGATAGATTTTTTATATTAAATTTAAAAGTCGAGAAAGTCGAGGTGAAAGGGAGAAATTCGAGGTGAATTTATCGCAGCTCGCTGAACAAGGGAGCGCGAGAACAAAAATCTGGATATAATAAAAGGAGTTTTGATTTCGAGTAGGAAAAAGCCGTTGATCTTTGGCTTTCAATTCCAGCAAGCCGAACTTCTTTAACTCGTTACTGCATTGGCGCACTTCCATTTTACTGCACCACCGAATGTAAACATTGAGAGCAGAAAATAGACGAAATATTAATAGCCAGAAGCACGCATCTGGCTGGTTACGACGAACACCACGAACGTATGCCTTAGGGTGGAACCTACTAACCAAAAACTTTTGAGCAAGCATTTCCTGGCTACAAATTAATGTCGACAAAATGACAGCTAGCGAAGAAGCGCCGACAGATAAGAGTATAGATCTGAAGACGTTTAAAGAACTACGAGTAGTTCGCTGTCACCGACACAAAGAAGTATTAAAAATGAAGAGAATACGTTCTACAAAACGAAAAATGATCCCTTTTCGAAAAAAAAAAAAAAAACTATTGGTATCGTTATACTGCCAATCACCTCCGTCACTTTCGAAAAACTAGTAAAAATCGTACCACTGTTGTCTTTTTTCCGAAAACCGCGATTCTTCTGTTATCCAGTCCAATTTTTTCAAAGGAATATAACAATCTATTATACGTATGCAATCAACCTCGCTTGTAATTTTTGCTCCAAGGTTTTTTAAACGGAAATGTAATTCGAAAAATTGTTCGACCCTTTTCCTAGTGAAGTACGCTCAATTACAGACGACCGACCTATGGACTATCGAACCTAATCTGTACAGCTCATTGCTACGTTTACATATATTTCGAAACATATAGTGCCAGGCACCAGGAAGTTAACGGTTCCATATGAATAATGGGTTCTCTATGTTCTTTATTCCCTATGCGCATGACCGTGAAGGCGGCTGGGGGTGGCGAGAAAAGGAACTGTCGGTAGGACGAATGCGGTACACCGATTTGACAGTATCAAATGACGCAAAAAATCCTGCCAATCACGGTCAACTCTAGCCGTGTCCTTTCTGACCAAAAGTCCAATTTTTCGTCACTTTTAGCACACAGTGCCAAATGGCGAATGCGAATCATTTAAACAATGGTTGTCAATCTTTCAGCATTAACAAATTGAATTTTGTTTCTCGTTTCAATGCAGTTCACGAGTATTATATTGATATTTGTGCAAACTAGAAGATAAAATAATCTGGTATCCAAATTCTACATTGGTTCACTGCATGACCTAAATTTTCAGAATCTAATGAGCCCTTCAACAAAGATTCACCACCTATTATGCCTGGGGTAGATCAGGCACGCCAACTCTAATCTATTGGAGAGCTTTGTTGAAATTTGAGCCTCATGCGTGTCGTGTTCTACCGGGGGATGAACCCGCTCGTCAGTCAGGGAGCCTTTGAATTTTAAGCTCATAAAAATCAATCTCTCCTTTTTAATTTAAAAATTGAATAGATTAGAGCCAGGTATCACGTTCATTCTGTTTCGTCTGGACGATTTGACCGTGAGAAAAAAATGTTGCGATTCAACTTTATATTCGGCCAAAGTCAACGCAAATTAAATCTGACTTGAGGCTGATCCATCATCGCCATATTTGGTGAAAAATATATCCGTTGTACTTCAACCCTAATCGAGGGGAGCGAATGATAAATTTATAATGTGCTTCCACCCCATTCGTCCACCTGCATTGATTTGATTTGCAGCACGGTGGATGTTAAGACTCATTCCTCTTCATTAAATTATACCGCATGCTAACAAGAAACCCTGTCTAGCTCACTGTCAATTTTCAACTTTAAATTATTAGAATCAAGCTTTCTGAACCAAAAAGCAGAGCTGGGTCGTGACCCCGCAATTCCTCAGTGTTAAAAATGAAATCGCGATCTCGTTCGTTCAGAGTAGCTCTGATTCAATCTCATTAGGTGTGAATCCCCTGGTTTTAGCGGTCCGAAGAATAATCTGCTCGACCCTATCAGGGTTTTTGTGCTCTGAGCACTAACCTCTTTCACGTCTCGCAGCTGAACCCTCCGCGAGGCTTTATAGATATTCTCAGCTCTGAGTGGACGATAAAAGGTTAACACCCTTTGCACCCCGCAATCTATTTGTCATCTGACGTCTCACCCATGTTACGTGTCCTCTGACGTCACTGGGATTTCATATACTACACGCCGGCCTGGACGCTGTGCAGAAAAAAGTACAAAAAAAAGGTAGAGGAGAAAGCTCGCTGGTTAAAAGCTTGCTCCGAGAACATTAAACAGTGATACAGCAGAAATAGATCGCTGCGCCAGTAAAATTAACCTTGATTCAAAGAGGAGCAAGATTCGTATTCAATTTGAATATTACTATGCAATTGACAGTCGCTTCAACGAATTCTACGAATCCCGAGATATTGATTATGCATGTACAGAGAATTATTTCAGAAATAACCGAATCGTCGTAACTGATTAGATCTCATCGAAGGCCTTATATAACTCTCTTTGTATATGCTATTATAAAATTGCTTTATGAAACGGAGGGTAACAAAGAGATGCTATAATCAGCCCTTCGATGAGTTTTATCTTCTATTTTCAAAGACATTTGCGTCGTTTACCTATTTAGAGCTTCTTGAATCGGATTTTAAGGCCGCTGATGACAATCACATCGCGGAAGTGTATACATTCAATAGGGGTTATGACAATATGACTACTCACTCCAAACCTTAATACTTCTGCTGACTTCAGTCCAACTGATGTCAACTGACTTCGACTGAGTTCAATTGTAGTTAGCGATAGTCATTTCAACTTCCAAAATCTGATAGTTTCAGAACGAAAAACGATCGGAATCAAAGTGTTACGGAAATTCGACGATTTTCGATTTCGTCGTTTTGACTTCGGATTCAGTTCGATGGTGAAGGTTGTGGCCTCGAATAGCTGATGTGAAGTTCGGTCGAATAAAAGTCTCAATATTCGAGTTTCTCGAATAACTGGAGATCAAATAGACAGGGGTTTACTCTAGTTTCAACTCAATTGCAAAATAATGGCTTTATTTCGGGTCTGCAGACTGTAGGACTAAAATCAACCTAGTTTTCATTCTCTTTCTGAGAATCTCATAGTCTGCTTCATTAACAGACCATGCCTACGAAGGCTATAAAAGACTTCAATTAAAAAATGGCCTCTTCACGACTGTGAAATTATTACAAAAACCAATTGGTTTTCTCGACCCGGTGTCACGCATTATTGCTACAGCCCTGACATCCCAAAGATCTGCGTTTTACAATTTTTATATTCACAAAATTCGTTCGAGTTGTTGTCGCATGTAGCTGTCTTTGCTAAATCGTGCCCAAAGTCTTTATTATTTCTAAGGTTAATCTGCATCTAATTAATAACAATAACGAGCACGTGTCTAGTGTCCGTTCATCCATCGTCCGGGTACTCGCAATGTACACACGCATTGCGTCACTAGGCTGCAGCGAAGAGAAAGTTAACCTGAAAATATCGCTTTCAATCAACTAACTAGCTACGTACCTGGTGAAACCTCGACACCCATGACAACACGCGCTCGCCAACTTTAGCAAAGTTGTTCTACGATTGCTATATCGCGAGTACTAGACACCAGCCACCAGTCTGTGAGACGTAATGCCAATCGTACCTTAGATGAATCGTCTTTTAATCATAACAATTCCAACTTTGCTGCGATGGTTATTTCATTTTTACATTCTTGACATGCTTCGAATCCGTGGAAGAAGAAGGTTCTCTTCTTCACATTATGCTGGTAAATCTCCTGGTCTTCATAGCCTCTTGGCAGTATGGATATCGCCTGATTTCATCTACCTTCAATTTCACATACGTAAACGAAGAAAGCACAGCTATGGGTGCTTCTGCCCCATCCTTACCCACCCTTCCATATATTAGTTACTGTTTACGATCATGCCATCGCATAAACGTAACGTCGACTAATGCGGACGTAAAATGTCGTGAATGATATTCTCATCTCACAAAAGTGAAATACCTTAGACTGTGTTAGGTTTCATGCGCTACCCCCTCGTTTAATTATCTTTTACAGCTGCGATCATCATTTTGATCATTATTTTTTCTTCAAGGATGAGCATGCTAGCTTGAGTTACAACCTGAGGTGAGAGGTGAAACTTGATTAAATGTGGAATGATGATTGTACAGCTACTTATGTTACGGCTGTAACGGAGGTAGATACATCACAGTATCTACGTTACGTATGCACGTAAGTGCAAGACTGGTGCTTTCACCGAAAACTCTATCTCACTCCAAGACAGGTCGAGAGCTTCGATCTGTGCAACAGGTATTTCAAGCGCATTAGTCTATATGAATGCAGTTCTGCAGTACTTAACACTTTTAAAAGTAATTAAAGCAACTTGATGATCTGCAACCTGCCACGTAGCAGTATGTTAGCTTAGTTAGGTAGAAAATTTGAAGATACCTATCCTCGAATTTCGGTCACGTCTTGTAATCCTCCAGCATCCGGAAAGCACAGGCGTTTTCCACCATATGCTGGATTTTAGTACACCTGTGTGCGTAACTCAATAATATGAGACCATGATTTTTTTTCTTCTCTTGTAATTGTCAAATTGTTAATTGTCAAATGGACCAATAGATATTTTGTTCGTTGATGCCCTTTTGTCCCCGCTAACCCAATTACGTACTCTTTCATTTTAAATTTGCTAAATTTTGCTATCACTGAACTGTAACGAGGCAAGCGTTGATTAATGCAGGGTATTCATTAAGTGGATCGTGCCTGCGCCTATCCATCGTACACGAGGTCCGTGAGTGGCTCTCGTACCATTTGCACCGCTAATTGTATTTTAAATTGAAAGGGTTACCATGTTTCGGGAATCACAATTTCCGTCCAATTTTTCAACTCCCCACGGAGAATGTTAGCAATTTCGATTCATCATGATTCTCTCATAATATCTCTTACTACACTTTACTCAATTATTACCAAATCAAATATTTCTTCGATTTTCTTCATTTTCGTTGTTATTTCCCAAACTTTCGTCTTCTCGTCTAATTTTTTTTTTTTTTTTTGAATGGGACAACATTTCAAGAGTTGAATTCGCGACCGCAGTAATTGGATTCGGTGAAAAAACAAACTAGGTGAGCTGATGGTAAGGTTGAAAAACTTGACACGAGGAGGTGCTGAATTGAGATGAAAGACTTTGAAAGGACTTTCTCGTAGGCGGGAGATCGTTTAAAAACAAATTTAACAGAGTTTAAGGATGTTCTTCAGAATGGAATGAATGGCTGATGAGATCTTAGCGCAGTCTAAAGTAATGCGAATGTGGAATAGTAACGCGATGCCAATTTTTGTAAGGCTGAAAGGAAAGTCGAATGCTGTAAAGTTAACGTTCACTCGGAGTAAAGATTCTGGAAATAAATATGTCGCCTTGGGCTTGAAAACCGTCTGCTATTCACAATCCAATATATCTCTCTTTTTCTCCCATTCCATCAAGTTCGCCGAAAGACATTTCGAGCACATAAAATTTCGCTACCTTCATATTCCCTGCCGAGAAAGCATTCCTTTCTACAGATCTCATCTCATTCGGGTTGATCACTGAACTTCATTATTATTGATCATTTGATACCTGAGTCTGATCACGACTACACTCATTTTTCAACTAACTGTCAATTATTTTTCATAAAAAATAGTCTCAAAAATCAACATAGCAAATAGTTCTAATCCTTTTCACAACTTTAAATGCTTGTATTCATAAAATATACAATACTTCTCACATTGCAGCAAAATTACCAAAGAGTTGACTCGACATTTTTCAATGTCTTTCATAATTTCATACAATGTAGGTCTATATCACAGGAGCATCTGTGAATTTTTTCAATCGTTATTTTGTTGTGTATATCGCAAACCTCGATCCGAATCAATGCTTCGATCTTCTTCGAACAAAACAAAATTAGGAAACGATCACTCCGAGTACAGCAAAAAAGACGCGCCAAGTACCACCGCCGGAATTTCTATTTTTGCATTCCATATTCGTTTATTAATCACCACTATTTTTTGACAGGCATCTACTTGGCAGTAGCGTCCGATTTCGTTGCTTTTTGATACGTAATCATTTTTTTCGGCAGATATTTTTGTCAAGAGATTTTTTGGGATTGGTTAAGATACTTTTGTGGGTAATTACCACATCAATGTACTTGGCTAGGGGTACTTTTGCACTAGAGGTTGAGGTATGATATTTTCAAATAGTGATACCGCTGATTTAGACTCTGATGCCTCACACAAATGATTGTTGCTTATTTTCTATCTCTGTGATTCGGAGACAACTCTGTACACTTGATCCATCGACTGAGACTTGAGAGGTTGAACAGAAGAGAAAGACAAATGAATACGTATAAATAATGGAAACTAAGAAAACTGTGACACTCCGTGCGGAATAAGGTTATACCGCATTGTGTACTGCACAAAAGTAAAACGGGTATGAGTGTGAGGCAAGATTTACACAGTGGTGAACATCGTAGAGAAGAAGACGCCTCTGCATAGAAATATAGGCGGTTGGAATGTGGAATGAGATAAGATATCCTTGCCAGGTGCAGACGGCTGTTTGCTGTTGACGTATCAGTCTCAGAATTACATCGATATTATGGGGAAGAAGAAATACGAGGAAAGAACAACTGACGGTTTCAATAACGTGGCACCGTGTTCGACGGCCGATGTGCTGCTTCGTCAGTTTAAAACGAATTCGGTAAAACTAAAGCTTTGAAATAAAGTGGAAGTATTGGTCCGACGTATCTCTCGACGTCAGCCGATTCAAAAAATTGATTTCACGACCAGTCGAGTTTACGCGAATTTCATAACCATCCGTGGTCCTGTTTACTCTACTCCTGACGTAACCGCATACCGGGCGAATTCGCGATCCGTAGGAATTTCGCGAAAGTTTTCAGACGACCATGAAACGATTGTAATAGCTCAGTATTACGTCAATTTTTTATCTCTTTTCTTCTATCGCTCAAAGGAACGAGACAAGCCTTTGGTAATCCGACCGCGCAAGATCACTTCTTTTTCAACGTCGCATAAGTTGTCCAAGATCCAGGTTTACACATTCCTCACAATGATACGAAAATCCTAAAGGGAATCGATGGCAGATTGTGTGACACATACCATTTTTTGTCATTTCTGATTCGAGAAGCAAAGGAATAATATCTGATAGCGACTCACGAACGCAAAGTTATAGGCAATAGCTGATTCATGCACCACTTTTTCTTTCTTCCTCAGTGTTCTAAAATAGGGTACAAAAAATCTCTGAAAGTTGCCAAAATTTGATTGAGTACGAAACGCCGATAGATCCTGTGTGAACTGCGTAAACCGAATCCCGTAGATATTGTGGATTACATGGTCGGAGCGATGTGCTTTCACGGGTCGTTTGGTAGGTGAGGCGTCGTTAAACCGCGTTAGCATCAACTTGGGTTACCCAATCGGCTAACAGGTCGCTTAAGAAAACCCGGGGCTTTGTTTTCCGAAGAAACAAAGAAGGCTCTAATTTGAAGGAATTCGGGACATTTAGGAGTAGGGGAGAGTCAGGTAAAACAGGGATGTCGGGTGAAATGGGGACCCGTAGATTTTGGCTATTGGCGATATGAAATATATTCAGCGATCTTATAGGATTGTTCTGGACGAAAAACTGTACATTTAAAGTGGAAAAATTACCAAGTGTGCATCAGGAAACACTAACATCCCGTTGACAGTATGGAAAAACGTGACATCTCAAATTGTGCTAGAAAAACATGACATCTCAGATTTTGAATGAAGAAGGTCGTATCTTCTACGCTGAAACATAGGACATACGACCCTTTTCGTCAATAATTTGAAATGTCTCGTTCTTGTGGCACAATTTGAGATGTCACGTTCTTCCATACTGCCGTCGATCCCCCATTTTACCCGACCTTCCCGTACCGAACCGCCGAATGGTACGGATCTTACGATATTCTTAACGAACGTTATCAATCTAGAGAAGATAAGATGCATTTTACGTCAACCCTCACGTTCCACGCGAAATCGATTAACTGCAAATACAGCTGTAATCCTGCCGAACGGTCTCCGTGACCTCGGAGCACGACCTTGATGTGATGTTGAACTCTCAAACATTCTGAAACTACGAGTCGGCCGAGGGTAACGACGGAGATACCAAAGGTTGCAAGTATAAGTCGGATCGGAAAAAGTTCTTGGATCATCAGTTAGGTGTCTGCCAAAGTAAATGACGCAGAGGCGTTTTTTTATTGGAACAAATACGTGCCACTGTGAGTGAATGCTGGGAGCCCATGAATAACATTGTAACATTTACACAAAATGAAGGAGAAAGAATTATGAAACGTTGTTCGGTATGAAATCATTTCACAATTTCGATTATGCAATCTTGAATAAATTGAATCAGGGTGAACTCTTAACTCTAAGTGAATTCTTAATTCCAGGATATCGCTTTTCAGAATGGTGAATGAAAGAAGACCTGGTGCATGCGAACATTGTAAGTGATCTAATTTCTGCTCTACGACTTTTTTTCGCGAATAACGATGATTGATAACCACCCAAAATTAATTATAATATAGATATTTGGGATATAGAAATTTCTGCATTCATTCGAATATCATTTGCTTCTGATAAATCGAATTTCACTAATAGAGGCGCAAGCTGTCTCATAGATTCATATCCAAATAAATATTTCATTACGCATTATTCACATCATTACCTCGAATCATTCGTTGGCAATATCAACGGCCTGTTGAATGACTTCCAGTAATTAGTATCACTGCCAAAGACTCGCACCGATCGATGACAAGGAAACGTCAAGACTATGTAGATCAAACAATAATGATTACACTGAATTTTATGTGTCGCGTAAAAGTAATGATGGTTCATAATCCACGTCCAGAGAAAGGTGTTTGAGCCAAAAATAACCGCAGTCGTTAGGTTCGATTTAGTTCTGGAATTCTTTTTCGCGATCTGCCTTGCAAATGGTCCCTAGTGCCTAGGTGTCTTTTGTTTTTAACTCAGCGAATGTGGGTTATCGTCAAGGCAGCCACCGCCGGTAGCCGGTTTGAGCCATTTGATTTTCAAATCGGTGAAATGGTGTAACTTGCCGACGTAAGTCCTCTGAGATATTCCAACATTTTCATACCCATATAGTCCCACCATATCTTTATTCCCGTATACGTACACGAATACATCCTCCTTATCCGCCTCATGCAAAATTCTTAGCGCGCACGCGAAGATAGAAAGGTAGACTAGTTTTATTCAACGAAGTGATCGAGCAGCTGTAGTCGATAGAACAGTCTGTCAGCATATGACGGATATTCTGATGTATTGGAATCCGATAGAAATAAATTAACACCGCAAACTCTTTCCTCGGGGTATCGAATCGGCGCAAGAACAAAAATCATTCGAACGACGGGGGGCCAATCAGTATTCAAAACTGGCCTCTACCGTTTACAGTTACGAATATTACAAATAAATTACCGATATAACATGTGGATCGCAAAGATGACATGGATTACAAGGATTGGTGACAGTTTCTCCTGTTCAAAAAGATCACAAAGGTGTACATCAGTCCCGTGCGAATCTCGTGCCTATTCATTTCCTTCTGGAGATGTTCAGATGCAATGCACTGGCATGTATCTCGTTAAATTTGTTTCCACTGTAGCGGATATCTCAATTGATTATTCATCTTATCTCGAGTCTGCATCTGCAGCTGTCGTATAATTTCTTTCGCGTTGATCATCGCGGGGGATTCAGAATGACGTAATGATGGCTGCCCTGAGGCCTCGAGGGCTTCGCGTTCATCTCGCCGTTTTCTTCTGTTAGCTGACACAAATATCTGATCGTGACACAACGTCGGGTACCCAGACTAAGGATCTAGCAACGTTTTGCGGTTTTAATATAGTTCATGACGACACCGAAACGACGCGGCGCAAAGGCTGACAATGAAGACGATCGAGGATGACCTCAAAAACCGCCAGGACTTTGACGTCTTTTGTTCGTCCACGAATCGGGAACTTCTGGAAAGCTAGTATTCGAGAGTTAGATTAATAAAGCCCGCAGAGACTTTACCGTATAGTGTCTGTTATATTTATAGTTTTAGTTCGGTCAGCCATTTTGGTGTAATTTCAAGGCTTCCGCATTGCCTGGCTATTTGATTCTGAAACAGGGCTACGATGAAGATTGCAAAATTTATATCAACCCTCGAGACACGATCCTTGATCAGAACAACAGAGTGGAAAATTCGGGAAACAATTTCACCCCAAGGGTTTCGCCGATAGCCTATACCGCGATTTCGTTAGCTATCGAAGATCCGACGAAACTCGATTTGTAAAGGAAATATTTGAACTCAAAAAGTAATCAAGTCTATTCAACTTTTATCAACCGGACATTTCTGTCCATTCATAACACTGTGAACACGATTGAAAAACATCTGCAAATTCGATTTGTCAGCGTGAATTTGTAACGAAACGCTCCGAGATGCCGAATAAGTTGCGAGAATTGAAAAAAAAAAATGTAAAACTATTTATGATGTGTTCAGCCGTTTTTGGAAGCATAGCTAACAACAAGGAAATTATTGACTTCCTGTTTTTATCCTCCTTTCCGTATTTTTTAGAAGCAAATTAATGTCTGGTATGCATGAAATTGAGACGTCTTTTGAGTGCCATAAAGACGGTCAGATAATTATGGCGAGTCAACCTTGATGCAATCATATCATCGGAATTGCGAAGCCATACGGATGCCAAACATCTGCCAGTAAATCTTTCGTAATTGATACGTTAATTGTAACTTTAATGTCAACGATGCGCCATGTGGCTTTGCCGTGCCAAACATGGAATGTTAAAGTCCGTGGAATTTTTTTACAGTGTTGCATATAAAAGTAATTTCAATTATTTAAAATTATCTTGAGCACGGATTGTAGCGCGAAATTTGTAAGCTATTTTTACGACATTTTTCGTAGCGATATCAAAATAATGGGATTAGAAATCCGGAAGTATTTGCAGAAGCCAACAATACGTCTCTATCATTTATATGTGCATAGCACTTCAGTTTAATCGTAGCATTACAGATCCGTTGAAGCGGGATGCGATACCTCGTATAGTTTATTTTTATTGTATCGGAATAATGGTTCCAGGAAAGAGAAAACTTCGGATACCTTACGAGATAAAAATGTCTCACCTTCAGATAGACGTCTGGGTGTATTTCGAACCAACGATATCAATCGACCAGCTTTCCCGGACTTGGAACTGGTCAATTTTTAACTTAATCGGTTTACGATTAGTCGTTTTCGAATTATTCAGGCGAGACATCTCACAAAAATAATATCAAAATGATGGTATGTCAACAACGGGTTGATACGGATTTTAGGGGTTATTGATAACGAATATGAGGCCAGATTCGCAATATTCAAAGCGGCCAATCCAACGTACCTATAGACTGCTAAAAACTCATAAAACATTTACATTCTGAGTAAATTTGGTAATTGCAGGTTTTTCCAGTCTCTGATAACAGAACAAAGATCAGACTTCCAACATTTGTCAAGTCCCCAGTGGACCGAGTATAGTGATTCAAAATCCGAAATCCCTTCTCATGAAGCATGGATCCTGAGGGTTTTTTGACTGCCTAATAGCGAATTTGGTTTTGAACTCTCAAGATTCAATTGCGTAACAATATTTTCGATCTCGAATCGCGTGTGAAACACATCAGGATCAGCCTAAAATAGCTTGCTATTTTCAGCAAAATTTCCAGATGGTGGTGAATGTATGATGATTTTATTGTTCGTTCCATTGTTCACAGAATCGGAAGTGATAAAATCAGAAGATGCAGCATTGAGGGAAAAGGCCACCGCAGTATACAGGTAGGCAATTCATCTATATTACTGTCGTCGTAGACTATTTTGGATGCTCAACTCGTCCTAAGATCTGACGTCAGCATCCGACCACAGTAGGCAGCGGTTATTCCGCGGAGACAAAAGAGGCCGTTTTAATTATCCGCCCACTCGACAATTAACTATAATTTGTAGAACTACGGTCGTTCACTGGGAAGATACAGGAAAGTCGTATAACCGCATATTTAATGGACCAAAAATTTTTGTCGCGAAACCAATTAATATTCGGCGGTGGAATTATATTTCAATCCAAACTTTGTACGATATGCTAATTTTCAGAAGATATACCAATGGAATTCTGCTGTTGGAGCAACAATACAATACGAAAAGTGATTCATTTGTAATAATAATTGAGAATATCCCTCGTCAGCCCATTTAGTTGAATATTCTTAAAGTTTGGAACTGGAAAATGGATGAATAATCAACAAATTCATGATAACACGGTCAGGGAGAAGCTTTATATGCTGAAAAATTCAGGACATCCAACGAACTCCAGTTTCTCATAGCTTGTGAATAATTAAATATCTAAGATCTATTTTGAAGTGTTCTGCTTTGAATATCGGAAATTGTTATAAAGTGGAACCACAGTTGATTTCAATCAGGTTCAATAACTTTGAATCAGAGCTGTGATTAATTAGCCGTCACAAGATTCTGAACAATTATTTTACCACACGAGGCAATAGAGAAAGTATGCTGCAGGTATATGACAAGCAAGAGTGTAATTAGCGGAGGGGATTTAACTAATCGTTTAATCAGACCCAGAGCTTGGGAGCTTGGATTCTCAAGATGCAGAGAAGATGAGGAGTCGCTGCAAACGAGAACTTTGCGAGTGCTATAGAAAAGCGTAATTAGAATGAGGCAAAAAAGCAGTCGGGGGACAATTGCCATTCCGGTGACATAAATCGAGTCGGTTGTAAAGAAATTAAAGTGAAATTAAAGGTGAAAAAGTTGAATATGACGAGATGACTGTAAAGTGGCGAAGTAACCGTTGAAAACAATTCGTAACTAATAAGATGCGCTTTGTGTGCCAACCGTAATTGTAGTTTTGATTTGACAAATTAATTAAATCACATAAAATGGTACGGATAAATGGAATAAGGAGATATAGAACACAAGTAAAGGCGTTCTCGTGTGCTCGTTGCGGAAAAGGTCGCTCGATGGAACCTGAAAATTAAGATGCTCAAGAGACCGTTGCTGAGAAACTTTGCCGAGTTTAATTAAAGCCTTTATGAGGAAACGGATATTTGCATCAACGTGTAGATAGGCACTCGCATAAAATCTTCGTATACTCGGGTGTGTCGAAACAAGGAGGGTTTTCGCTTAACTCAATGTTAATACGGAACTAATCATTCTTAGAGATACGGTTATCACGCAAGGTTACCATTTTGCGTTTGATTGTCAGGTAAAAAACTGTACCTTATCTTATAGGTGTGCAAAAGTGTCATTAAAACGCATTAAACAACACTCTACTTCGATAGTGGTTTCAAACGATACAATGTCAATTATATTTCTATCATGTCTCATGGTTTATGTAACGTATATTTTATTGTTTTTCATTGAGAAAACGTCAACAATTCTGTGGCGAGATTATCCTGGATTACAAAAATTAACACTGTATCTCCGCTCAGTACAAGATGAACAAAAAATAAGATTTATCTTCATTTTATGGTAAACTAATTGACATGTCAACGCAAGTAACGTCGAAGCTATGACCATGCATGACATTAAGCAAAGATAACTAACGATAAGTGATGTAAGAATCTTAATGAGTCATTAGCTCGGTATATTTTATCCATATCTCAACTACCAGTTTCTCAATATGCGTAAACTATTCAGGAACAAAATGACTAATCTATGAGACTTAAATATCCGGAAATGAAGCCATCCAGTTGATCAAACCGCTCAAGGCTGACGTGCATTAGACTGGAAATAACTGATTCACAACAAATCAAGGTGTACGATTGGAATGGATCAAAGATCCGGTATGTGTGCAGATGTTTTCAAAAACATGCCGAACCTACCCATCCGGAGTTAACCAGAAGTCGATGAATTTCCGTGTGAGTAGAATCGAAATTTGCGGAAGGTCACCAATCATCATTTCAATCGGCCAATCCAGTGTCTTCAGATATTTGAATTTCGTTAACAGATTTCGCACTCATAGAGATGAGGGTATAGGTAGCACCGGAAGTCCGCGAATTGCCGCGCTAAAAGTGGGTACCCGGAGACGGGTAGCTGGTGCGTGGCTAATGCAAGGTGCGCTGACCCGGAGTGATCCTAACAACCTTCTATATATAAATCCTGGTTGTTTCATGCGCGTCTGTAACGTCGGCATCGTATTTGTATACATAGGTAGCAGGTACCTGTAAACGGTCTTGGTCCGTCAGTCCGTGAGTGACGTCACGAGATCTCCTCACGATTAGTGGCCGACGAGTACCTACCGAGTCACGGACATACAATTACGCCACGAGTAGTAGACCTGGGCATCCTCGTACCGGACCGAGCGATTTATCGCTCTGACAATGAGCTGACCTCTCTGAATGAATTAATGTCACGAACCTCCTAGTCGATATAATCTAATACGTCTCGCGAAATCCCGGCGATGACGCATCGCGTCGATTCGTGCGAAAATATTTCTCGGATGGACAGGAATAACGTTACTCAGAAACGCGGTAAGTTTGATTGTTCTGCTTCTGTAACCGTAAGACTCTCTTCATTGATTAATTGTGATGACAGCACTTGAAACCCTACTTCATACTTTCATCATCTTCAATTTCCTTATTAAAAAAGAGTATTTAGTCATATTACTGTACCGAATACAACCACATACGCATTAAAGACATATTGCACACATGCTCTGTGCTCCGTGCATTTCAGGCAGCAATATCTCCTTATTGCACCCTCAGACTTGTACTCTATGAGCATTACCCTTACATTTTTTAGATCTCGGCGAAATTACTATTTCAAACAAATCTTCTCCGGTCCAGGCCATATCAATCCAGTGTATAATATCTCTCAGGAACATTAAATGGTCAAGTTGAGCTACAGGAAGCCACGTCACTTGGCGAGGTTGATTCTGATTTCAGTTATATTGGTATCACTAGGGTTAGAATCGCTAGTGATACCATCATAACCGATCAGCCATCTCAAAATCAATATATGATCGAATGTGCATTCGAAATTTGTTGAGGTCTCCAAGAGCCAACGTTGTGTTGTGGAAGTAGAAAAAATAATCGAGACAATAACCGTCCTCCAGAAGAGGGTCCCGCAATTATCTCCGGGCGAAGGTAGCTTCGTATAAGTATACCGGAGTACCGGCTCTTCAGTCGGGGTAATTAAAACATTTGCATAACCGTAATGGCAGAGTCCCAAGCACCCTGAGAAAAATAAAATAATTCAGGAAGCGCACTGCTCGTTGCAGGCTGCTGCTGGAAATCACCTTGAGTAAGATAATTAAGTGGTACACTGTGAGTTGTTTGAGTTCAGCTATAATCACGCTCGTACAACCTTCCGCAGGGGAACGAAGCGATTCGTCATCCTCTGAAAGGTCTAAAAAAAAAACAGTAGTCATTGATAATTGACCGAAGGTCAAGTGAGAGCTTCCTCGATGTCCAGCTGCAGGGTTTGATAAGAATTTAGTATCTGAACTCGACGGAAGCTCGCTGGCGCAGAAGACGCTCCAATGTGGACCATGACGTCAGTTTCAAGATGCATGAGCCCCGCGTCAAGTGTGATGAATCATGCATTCAAGCTGCAGTGAATTTCTTTCCATATCTTCAACTCCCAAGCCACACTTGAATCTTTCTTCAGTTTATTTCTCACCTGACGTGCGGCAGCCCCGGAATAATGATGTCGCCGCGATAAGGCCGCAGTAGGTCTTTTTGTCCTCATCGGACCTGCCCAATGTCGAACGGAAGTGTCGTATCGAAGCACTAAAAGTGGCTTCGAGGAAGTCGTGCAGTTCGCCACAACCATCGGACCTGACCTATTTCTTTTATGGCTACCGCATGGGTCCGGGGCCCCGTGGACCGGAAACCACAGGAAGAAAAAAGGGCAAATGTGGACACGGCGGATACCTGACACTCAGCAGAGTCGGAAACAGTCCTTAATTCCTGGATATATCTAGATTTCGAACATCCGTTCAAAGTTTGTTGTACATGTCGTCGCTCAGTTCTCAGACCAAACGTTACTAAAAAAATACTAACTGACGTAACGGACGTTTTTCATGAAAATTATAACACCGTGTGACGAAAAAATTCCTTAGCATCAATATCTGTCCACTTAAAATTGAACACAGCACGAGGCTTCGAGCCATCGACCTCACAGCAGAGACATTTGTTTCTTGCGAAGCGGTCGAGATGACGTCATATCGTAACATTAATTCAGTCTTAATTGCTACTTAGACGAGAAGATACGTTCTTGGATAATTCGACGAACTCGGTTGTGGTCGCGTTTAAGAAACTGTGAGACATTGTTAAATCGACGAAGGAGACGCTCAGTTTGAAGAAACATAAACTACGTGACCCAGAGAAATAACTTCGCTATTATTCACGGTTATAAATATGAATATAAAATACGCTGAACATTCATTCAATGTTGACTGGTGCAGCTGAATTTTGGAATGCATGAAAGTAGGATACTTATTAAGGTCACAGAGCTGATATCTGACGAAGAATGTTTGACAAAAAACAAACCGGGTTAGATGCATTATATAGATACCTCAATTATGCCCCTTTCAATTTTATTCTAATCAGTCTTCTGCTGTCTAGACTGAGAGAAGTATAATATTTCTACAACCATGAAACGTAGTAGATACAGCGTAGTAAAAGTATGCTCAACACAGTTCCACATACCCACGCAAAAAATTGGCGTTTGCGACTGAAAAACAGTAAAATAAAAGGCGTACGACCTTAGTTCGACTTGAATCCGCTAACTCGTGTAGCCTGTTTTTCACCAACTTCCGCAGTACCAGACTCTATAGTTTGTGAATCACCTCGTTGTCAGATTAATTACCAAGGTTGGAGCGTCGGAATATTTTTATATATACTGTGAAAAAAAGAACGAACGAAAATAATCACAAAAGCTTTAAGAACTTAAAGATCGATGACCTCTAAATAGTAGGCTTGGTAGTAGACGGCATTAACGAGTTGAATAGTTTTAAATCCAGTTCGTGACTAGAATACTTTACGGGCGTTGAATTGAGCTAATGACTGAGAGAACTCAAATGCTCCAATGAACACCAGACAAAAACCTAACTTTGACAGGTTCCTGGAAATTCTTGAGACACTCGACATTCAGGGAATGGAAATCAGCAAAACCAATTTTCCAAGAGAAAATTGTAATTAAAAGAGGGCTAAAAATAGAACCGGAACGAAACACGTTAGATAAATATTTGGCACGCGATAGACAAGAATTTGGCAAATCGTTTAGCAGAATTCTACATCGTCATTGTAGTCGCTTTTTGTGACGTAGTAGGTAGTACCCAGAGATCGGACAGAAGTGAATCGTGAAATCGTGGCAACTGACCTTCGGTAACGACTATTAATAAATACAGCAAGTGGGTATTGAGTGTATATGTATAACATGCATATGAAACCAATTGTGAGCCACGCATTCATGCCCACAAGATTTCGCGGCGAGTCTGGGCCAACAAAACAACACGAGGAATACAAATACCGCTAAGAAATTTCAACCATGTACTATTCCCACCTGTTATTCCATTGCGAAATCGAGCACACCTATCACGCAAGCTTACGATACCAATTATACAATGTCGACTGTCCGTGCATGTATCAACCGCCCACGCAAGATCCGTAGAAACCAAATTGCAATGGGGCAAACATATCTCAGCAAACAGTGCCCGAGGCTCCCGCAGCTTCATTCAACCTGGAATGAACAAGTTATGAAAACTGAATTTCGTTCGCTGAAGTGTTCTGGCTGAACTCCTTGAGTCTGTAGACATCTCAGATCATACTAACAACGTTTCACCTTGTCCATTCCGATGGTTGAGTCTAGTGAAGTCATTAAGTAAATAAAACACTTGTGTATCTAGAATCTTTATTACGAAGCTATGAACTGATATATACTATCGAGATTACTGCTGGCAATCTGTTTCAAGTGTGCAACAAAGAAATCCATTCAGAATTAGAAACCTCCCCGAGGTGTTATTTGTTCAGTGAGACATGGCCATATTATATGCGTATCGGGAATATATCTTCATTGACAGCTCGCTAATTCCATACATGACTTTTTTCTCACCTTGACAATAGCGAATGGCGTTCCGACGAAACAAATAGTGAAGGCTGAAAGCTGAATTCAATACACTTCGATGCACACGCACTGACGGCAAGTGGACCAAATTTTTTCTCTTCGAACCAGCCACGATCCAGTCTCGCCGTCAGAGTCTTTAAGAGTTTTCGGGATTTAATGCATCCCCGGGGGAAGGAGAGGAAAGATAACCTCGAGGATAAACGACTGATTAAATTTCCGAGAAATGAGGAGATGAATTGGATGTCAAAAAGGAACAAAGATGAATCTGTGTTCAGACCTTGTTTGACTTCTTGTTCATTCGCTTGATTGAGGGCCCAATCTGGTAGGACAGTCGCGTTCCACGATTTACTTTCAAGGCGATTATGGTTTTCCTGAGGGAATAACTGATCGCCACTTCGTTACTTTTGCAAAGTCTCAGAGATGCGGTGGGATTTTCTATTAGCTGGAAAGGTTGGTCCAAGTCAGGTCAGATTCGAGAGGAAATGCGCGTCAGACATTCCGGCCTGAAGATCAGAGAGGCGTTCGCATCTTGGCAGTCGGTTGCCCTTTTCTTTGGGATTAAGGTAGGAGCCGAACATCCAGCCTCCATGCGGAAAATATCCAACCCAAACTAATCCCTAAACTATTGATCTTCGACACAACTGAGAACAAGCCTCATAACGGTGGGCGATTCCTTGTTCAATCCCATCCGCTTTCGAAGTTCGTTTTTACGCATTTCCGTAGATCCCGTCAACGCCTCTTGGTCCTGATGTCTATTGCAGCATCCCGGTCACGGGTTCGGCTTGCAATATGTCGCGTCGGTCCTCGTCGTTAATTAATCGCGTCCCTAGGGATATCTCCGCTCGGGACACTCGCCTGCAGATATAATTAATGGCAGAAGTTAGATGACGCAATTCATAATTACACCGGCAGTTAACTCAGCTCAATAGGATCTTCAATGCTTCTGTACAACCTCGCTCGTAACGGTCGCTTATATTTAAACTCAGACCCCCTCGACGTTGAAGGAAGACTCGACACCCACGCAACCCGCCACCAAAGGATTACTCGGAATCTCCAATTAATCGACCAGACTGGGTCCGACTGAATTACAGTCTTACAGCCTTAGTCTTGGCTTCGTGTCGTCAAGCTCATCTGTCTTCACCAGAATTCGCAACCTGCAGACCCACATAGCCTTATCTTGCTGTACACTCCGTAGGTATATTTCTATCGTATATTATCTGAATATGGCACTAAGATTGTCGATTCGGACGTCACCGACTATCGAAAAGTGTTCCTTTCCCGGTTATTCTTCAGCCACTTCAAGATAACTTTGTCCCAAATTGAAGGATTGAAGTATTGCTCAAATACTGCAGACTAGATACGATAGGTGATGAAGTGAGCATAAATGAATTTTTCTGATTTTTTCTATATGTTTCTGGTAAATTCAATTTTTTGCTCCGCCGCTTTTTGCCAATCCGGATCGAAATGATAACAGTCCTTCAAAAGAACGTTATTTGCTCTGATGTATTGGAAAATTCAACACATATATCAGACATCATCGAGGTCTGCATGGTCTATTCATGGACATTTTCACCTGCAGTCCGCCCCGGTGAATATCTCTGTGTATTTCTACATCTATCGTGTCGTCTTTTTCTTGTGATTTATTTATTTCTTTTTGCAGTGCTTTATGCGGTAAAATATATCTCGCGACGCTATGCCAATGAATAAATACATGAGATGCATTTTACGAAGAGTATGATCACCATATGCATCGTCTCTCTCGACTTTTCCGTCGCATCCTAGGCTCAGTACCGCAGAATACAAAATACTTGTGAAAAATCATACATTTATGCTTTGTCGATGGTAAAGGGGAGGAGCTCCATTGCTGTGCGAGAGATTTATCATAGGTACAGCACGTGTCGACAGGTGATGATACCAGGTGTTACAGGTCCCTCGGGGATCCTCAAAGGTTCGATAATAATGTGATTCTGCGGTGTATAAAGAGGACAGATCATCTTTGATCTACAGAGTCTTAAATTTTTATTATGAACAAAAAAACAAGATACCGACGAGACGTCAAGTTCATCAACATCACGTCTCCTTCGACAACGTTCAGGACGAATACCTATAGGCGAACCTGGCACGAGCCAAGAGCTTCTCAATGCTAATGTACATCGATCACGGTCTCTGGAGGAAAACATACTTGACGCCAAACTGATTCTGCGCAAATGTAACGGATACCGGCGCAAAGCGGAGCTCAGGGTAAAGCAGCTTTCTCTAATTATTTACTATAACAATTCACGGTTTAGAATTAATCATGGTCCAAAGGCAATTGCCACGATTGTGTAAATATAACTGTGAAAAGTGATGTTATGTTCGACCAGTGTCTTTTTGACCCCTGACTGTGATCCGCAGTTTTCTCAGTAGTTTGAATTTTTTTTTCTCCTTTCATGTGTGGAATCATCCATTCTTCGACCCTCGAATTCCGCGGATATTCCCATAACGATTAAGTGGATTTCCATTCCGAAATGGCTTCCACATATGCGTCGTGTGGCTCTCGTCTTGCTCCTTGTTCATCTCGGTATATTCATCCCGAAGGTTCTTGCGCCCGGACCGGGCCGAGGCTCACACTGGGTGCGACGAAGAGGGCAGCGTTTCGAGACGATGATCGCTGCCGTCCAAGAGGACGCATTCCTTAGCTTCCCCCCAGAGTTCACTTCACAACCAGTTCTCTTTCACTTCTAAGACTCCTTTCGGACCCGCGTCTAACGGTCCTCTATTGTCTCGCCAGGTCCTTCGACGAAACCTGAGTTCGGTCTTGCACCGAGGCTTATTCCTTCCCTCCTCGTCAACGGTCGTGCTGTGCATACGCGAGGTACAAAGATTCGGTAAAATCATTCGATCATCCGCGATAATGCAACAGAAGTTCATAATTCTGATAAAATTGATTTAAAAAAAATCGTTTTTATTTTTGGTAATACTGGAGCCGGGGGTTGGGAGACTTATTCGGGTTGATAAGACGTTTTTTGTTTCGAATATATGAAAGAATCAAAGTACCGCGGCGCGTCGTTGCTCGTCGTCTCAAGTACCCGCTTTCTAGAATTATTTTTGAAAATTTAATCTCCTTGACAAACCATCTCAAGAGGATCTTGTCGGGTATAAGATAGGTCAGGTTAGGGTATGAGAATTATTTTTCCAACTCCGAGTAAGACGCTCTACGAACCCGAAGGGTGAGAGTGGAGTGAACCACGATTCGCCGCGACACACTCGAGTCAGAGAAATAAGTACCTCAAATTTCGTTTCATCCGAAGTTCATCCAATCATTGAAATGAATGTCTTTTTTTTCGTTTTTTATTCAACTTCGGAACGCCTGACGATACATTTGCATGATCAAAGGAACGAAAATGGAATTGAATTTCGTCTTTTTTTTTTCTTTTTACTCCTTTTTTTCCATCAAATTCTCGATGTAAGGATCTGCCGAGTTTTGAGACCGTTTAGTAGCGAGCCAGAGGTCTCGCGGTTGGCAGGGCACGAATATCTCCGAGGGGAGCGAGGATATATTTTTTTTTTCCTCTTCTCTTTTTTCATCGTACCTCTACCTGCCCGGCAAATAACTTCCCATGGCTATTTTCCCATGACCGTGTCTCCCGTCTGCCGTCGCGTTACTACAAGGACATAACGCATATAGTGATCTCCAAATTTATGACACAGGAACTACAGTCGTGTGTGAATATCCGTTTATTATCCTCACGGTGTACGAGAGAGTTGATCAATTTCCGGGGAAATAATTATTCGGAAACAATTCTTCCATTGAAGACATTTGCTGCCCGATTCTACCCGCATGGTTCACCTACTTAAGGCTAATAGCCCAGTTCCTGACCGTTTAAGGAATATCAGCTGAGGGTATTTCCTTCTAAATTAGGGAGAATGATACTCTCTAAATTTGAATCAGTGAATAGTCACTGATCGTCAGTGAATAGTCACTGATGCTTCCAGTTATAAGTATACCACTGGAAATCAATGAAAAGTCACTAATTTATCCATTGAATTTGAATCACTGATTCAAATAGTGAAATTTTCACTGATTGAATCAGCGAAAATTATTGGTTCTTATATATATTTGATCTGGTTGAAGATATTCTCGAAACGGAAAGACAATATGGTATATTCGACACATTTTGTTTCGCGAGTCTTTATTGCAAGTGAAGAAAAAACAGACTCCTAACGCAGATGAAACTTCTCCGTCTCCCATCTCGTCGGAGCGAGCCAAGACTGGACGCAGTGAGAAAACCTAACCTACCAAAAGTATAAGGAATTCAATGTAAGACAGTGAACAGCAATATTCACACAATTCATTGATTATTTGCAACTAACAAGCCAAATTGTGAAGAATTTTATAAATCCGCATGTGCACTTACGTTATGATTTTTACTGAACAGTTCACGTGGTTGAACCGACGCCCAAATCAGCACGCAACATATGAACGCGAACGATTTGGCGGTTAGTAGGCAGCTCCATGGCGGTTAGAGACTCGGCGTACGCGGCGCCCCTAGCGTTCGTCACAAAAGTCACTGACGAAACAGTGAAGTTACGCACTGGTTTAGCAGTGGTAAAATCACTGCTGAAATGGACTTCACTGATACTCCAGTGAAAAAGGGTTCGAGTCACTGTTTCTGCAGTGAAATACCAAGTCACTGATTCAATTAGTGAAATTTTCACGGATTCAAATTTAGAGAGTATGAAATCGGAAGAGAAGGGTTCGCTCGCATGAATTGAGACTTCTTCTGTCATAATTTCAATTCATAATTCAATCAATATCAGCTATTTCAAAGTAATGAATATTTTCGAAGATTTTATCGTAGAAGGTTGACACTTTTTCTAAACACACTTACTACCGTAAACTGAAAATAGCTCAAAAGGATTTTCGATCAGCGTTTTCTGTATTGCTTCAAATATATTATTACTTAAAATTTCGGATTGCAGAGTAGAGCGAATGTGAATGATAATTATTTTCCAACAGCCAGACGAAATATTATAGAACAAAGTGAAAGAACAACCTATGGGATCAGAAACTGCGACGTTTTCCGTAGATTATGTTCACCTCTTGAAAATTCGTCGAGTATCTTTCAAGAACACGCGTTGTAATATGAAAGGTTGGAATCTCCGAAGCGGGCGGATGTGTCGAGAAGTCACGGAGGCTACGTTGAATGGAATGTAAGCAGGCTGGTCGGATCGGTCGTGGAAGAAGAGAGCCAGGAAACGCGAGGAGGACAAAAACGTCGAGTTTTCGAGGTAAGCAAGGCGAGAACATGATCGTTCACAAAATCCCATTCGAACGAAGGATCTCAGCCATTAAAATCATGAAAGAAATAATTCCTATCGAATAAAGAAGACATAAGAAACCATAATCGTCGCTGAAAGCTTACACAAAAGCGACACGTGATGGTCGTCGCAGGTTGCGGTTAAGTCGTGTGCGTGAAGCTTAAGGGCGTCCGAGCACGACGAGTGAATGGAATGTAGCCCGAGTGGTGCAGCTGTGCGGGGGAGGGCCGGGCAAGATGCACCAGTGCAGTGCAGACGTAGCTGGAGCCGAAGTAGCCTGGCGTCGTAGTCGGCAATCGTGTGGGACTTCCACGAAACGGACCTCCACGGAGCGATATTACGGCCTAGGCTTTGTATTATTGTAACCCATACAAGGCATTGCTCGAACGAACGTACGTAGTCGAGGCCTGCAGACACCGGGCTTAATCTTATCTGCTGTAGTTATGGAAAAAAAGAGAATTAATAAGGAAAGAAGACTCCGAGGGAGGCGAGACGAGGCTGGTCCGCGATGACCTTTGCACGAAAATTAATTGGCTTTTAACTTCTTTTCGAGCCAGGGATGGGAGATAAGATTTTTATTGGTTCCGAAAGCTGAGAGCCCCTTTGTGCAGATGGATACTCGACGATTTATGTCTGTAGAACCAGGGAACTATGGAAAATTTTGAATTTTCATTCAATAGCCGGAATGTTTAAAGTGATTTGAGTTACAGTCAGACCCCGCGAGTATAAAGTCGTCGGAACAGAGCTGCTCATCGAAGTATCCCCCCTTCTTTCCACGTGCAGTGAGAAGCGCAAAGGTTCTGCGCACTAGATTCGCTATCTGCGCAGTGCATAACCTCGAAGTTATGAACCTTTCAGCCGAGACCGGACGAAGATGAGATGCACCCCAAAAATTCTTTAGGGGGGCCAGGACAGCGTGATTCAACGAATTCTACATACTCCAAAAATCATTTATATCTTATCCAAAGTCCATCACGCATCGAAAAATTCACTCGTCGTAACGTTTCAGACACACGGTTCATTCGATTATGTCTCTCGACGTCTCATCTTCTTTGGAAAGCAATTCTTCATCATGTGAATAAGGGAAACTAAGAAAAAAAAATCCTGTGATACGTTATGGTCAGTTATGGAAATTTAGCGACAATCTGGTCACTCTTTTGCTGATAGCTTGGGCAAAAATTTTGTTTTTCAATTTCCCTCATTCACACGATGAAAAATTGCTTTCCGAAGAAAATGAGACGTCGAAAGACACAATCGGATCAACTGCGTGCCTGAAACCTTTAAATACGACAAGTGATTTTTGAAAAATTCAATTTTTCGATATGTAATTACCTTTGGATAAGATATAAATGATTTTTGGAGTATGGAGAATTTGTTGAATCACGCTGTACTGGTCCCCTTAATTTAAAATCGTTCTTGGATATTCTTGACTTCCAGAAAACAATTGGGTGTCGTTTGACCTGGTGGCAACATGTGAACTGCTGACCGTCAGTAGCTCGATTATGTGTCCGTGTGAACTGGTATAATTGAAAGTCTGGTCTACTCTCAGTACTGCATCCCGACGGGGCGTATCGAATTATTGTACAACCCAATCCAAATGTTTGCACAGAACATACGCGCCATCAGAGAAATAAAAGTGTTCTACGACATGGAAGATTCACATGAAATTGAATTTGAAAAAATCAAATAATTCTACGTTTTCTATTTTTAGCTTGCAAAAATGACAGTTTCTGCTCCGTCGACGTGCAATAATTAAAGGTCCTTGAGAAGATTCATATGTTGAAAAGTGTGGGTGGTCACGTGATCAGCCCCATGCTTACACACGGGGCTCCGTCGTCATTACCATTATCGTGAAATTGAATAATAAGAGACAAAACTCTCATTATACGGCAAAATATTTATGCACAACCATAATTCTGTGTGTTGTTTCAATATGTACAAGATAATCAAAATTGGAACACTTTCAGTTCGAACTAATCTAAATTTTTTATCGTGCCGCTAAAAGCTGCTTTAAAAATCAGCTTACATTGCCTGCATTGTTTCACATTTTAACGTTCTTAAAATGATGTTCTTGAACATAAAAAAAACATTATAAAAACCGTTAAAATGTTCGTTCATTTTGTTAAGAATCGTTGGTTATGAGTGTTGGTACTGAAAGCAGTCCGTCAAGAGTCATTCTTTCATCTTTCATGAGCTTTTTACTACCCAAAACAAATTGATCACATTCAAGTACAGTGGAACCCCGTTAAGAGCAGATTCCCCTGCGCGCGAGTCAGAAACATTCCCCCACTCCGATAGTTTCGGCGCTCGAGCTGACAAGTGGAAGACACGGGCCTGTGGTGAGGCACGGAAGAGAGGGGGGCTGTGAAATTCAGAGCCCGTATAAAAAATCAGATTTTTTGCAATTTTTTTCTCAAATACGGTGCAGCTAAAAATTCTAAAAAAAAATAAACGAAAACAAGGAAATACATCGACTAGCAGAAAATATATTCTAACATTTCCAACGTAATGTTGTATGTTGAACAAAACGGAAGAGCGTCTTCAGGTCCCTACCACTGTGATATTTTCATGGCGTGTACATCCTGCCCCGGTTCCTTGAGCGGAGTCTTACCGTATCTCAAAGATCAGTACCTCTAGAGAAATCAAAACGATAACACTCAAAAGGGTGCAAAAGCAAATCAGCATAACTCTCCTCTGATGTTGAAAATCAGATCCAAGAACCTTAGATCTCAAGTGAGTCTGGATATAAGCCGCGATACCTTCGGTAAAGGTCGTGAAACTTCGGTATGACTCGTAAATCGAGCCCTTAAATCTACCGCGCGAAGGATTTATGTGTCAAATATGCGGGTGGCGATGAGGCTATGACTAAGTACAAACGCGCTAAACGCTTCGACAAATTCGATTTAAGATTAAAACCAGTTTAATTATCCGAATAAAAGCCGCGCTGCTCCTTCATCTTCTGGTTCTATGACGAACCAAGCCAGTTTAACTTGCCACTTGGCCCCGATTCTCCACCAGACCTCTAAAGGACCAACGTATTTCCCGACCTCTGAACCTCTCACCTCACGGTCATAATCAAAACACTGATCCTTTCTCTGTCCTCTGTTCTTGGAACGAAGTTTGGTCGCGTCGGCTGAAATCTCAGAAGAGTAAAAAAGAAATCCCATTTCCGGCTCAAGATTCATAAATATTCCAAGGATATAAAGCTCGTCGGATGACCTTGGGAGAGGCTGCTTTGGCGGAAGGATTGACTCCGTTATCTCATCAGAAAAGTTTCGGAAGATATTGAGCCCCACCCGAATAAGTGTCGTTCTGTTGAGCCGACCATAACTTCCCAACGTTCGAACAACGCTCGGGGCCACGTCTCAGATGCTAAGTGACGCTCGTCAAATGACGCTTTAATAGATACGGCCTGAATTCTGTATAACTTTACCGAACTTTTTTCAAAATCGGGCAACTCATTTGCGATTCGCGAGGTCAGATAAGCTGGATATTGGGGCTAATGAAAAGAGGGAAATTGATATCAAACTCTCTAAATTTGAATCAGTGAATAGTCACTGATCGTCAGCGAATAGTCACTGATGCCTCCAGTTATAAGTATACCACTGGAAATCAGTGAAAAGTCACTAATTTATCCAGTGAATTTGAATCACTGATTCAAATAGTGAAATTTTCACTGATTGATTCAGCGAAAATTATTGGTTCTTATATATATTTGATCCGATTGAAGATATTCTCGAAACGGAAAGACAATATGGTATATTCGACACATTTTTGTTTCGCGAGTCTTTATTGCAAGTAAAGAAAAAACAGACTCCTAACGCAGATGAAACTTCTCCGTTTCCCATCTCGTCGGAGCGAGCCAAGACTGGACGCAGTGAGAAAACCTAACCTACCAAAAGTATTAGGAATTCAATGTAAGACAGTGAACAGCAATATTCGCACAATTCATTGATTATTTGCAACTAACAAGCCAAATTGTGAAGAATTTTATAAATCCGCACGTGTACTTACGTTATGATTTTTACTGAACAGTTCACGTGGTTAAACCGACGCCCAAATCAGCACGCAGCATATGAACGCGAACGATTTGGCGGTTAGTAGGCAGCTCCATGGCGGTTAGAGACTCTGCGTACGCGGCGCCCCTAGCGTTCGTCACAAAAGTCACTGACGAAACAGTGAAGTTACGCACTGGTTTAGCAGTGGTAAAATCACTGCTGAAATGGACTTCACTGATACTCCAGTGAAAAAGGGTTCAAGTCACTGTTTCTGCAGTGAAATACCAAGTCACTGATTCAATTAGTGAAATTTTCACTGATTCAAATTTAGAGAGAACTTTTCAGACTCGATCTAGACGAAGTATCGTGCGTGGTGGTCTCGTAGCCTTTAATCCTGATCGGTCTTATTCAATTAGGGATCTTGATACGATCGTATGAAAAGTTTGTGGTCGTGTATAATCGTTAGAGATCTTAATAGGAAGAAACGTGTCGAAGAAGTAGGTGAGCAACACTAGGCATCCAGGCTTCATACTTGTTCGTTAGTCCTGACAGCGAGAGCGAGCAGGAGAGAAAGCGTATCTAGATTACAGCAAAGCTTCTCGTCGCATGAAACTACCTCTCAAAATGGTAATCCTGGTAGACTTTGGACCAGTTTACTCCTTGCTTCCTGACGCAGGCGAAGCTTAAGCCCTCTAAGCTTTGAAATCCTCAAAATATCATCATCCGCAGCGACAGACAACCCGCTCTTGAGAACCGGGGCCACCGTCTTCCCACTGTTCAAAATTTTCACGGTTGGTATTCAAATTTATGATCCTACGAATTTGGATTTGGGGATCGTAGACAGAGGCCTTATCTTTGAACGCGGGTGGAAATTACCAACCGATCTCCCAGACGGAGGAAGATAAGAAAAAGGATTGATTTTCGTCACCGAATATTGTGTCCTCCCTTTGGCAGTCTCAAAGGGTCAACGTAGGAGTGATAATTGTAATTCTTGAGTCGGAAATCCTACGACTTCCTGCTTTTTGTATCAACGTTACAGAGACCAGATTAAACTGACGTGGTGCATGCAGCAGCAACTTTTGGCATTCAGAGCTTATACTTTGTGACTATATTATAGTCGTGACCGTGTTTGCTTTGTGAAACTATACTTCGCGGTATATGTATATCAAACTTTTCTAAATCATTTCAACGCGAGTAACAAGCTGAGATTATAAAGTTGAAGGTAAACTTGGAGTCCAGGAAAATCGAGTACAAAAGTTTATTCGAATGTAGTTGAATGTAATGTAGAGAATTCATGCCGTAACTCGAGTTTTGTCCAATATTTGCGACAATGGGGAAGAAAATTGAATTTTGTTTCGTCACAGATTTTCTCGTTTGTGATGAAAATTTAATATGAATATTTAAACTGAAAATCGCGTGGCTTGTCGTTACTCTAAAAAAAAAAAAACTGAAGTCTTCCAGATGCAAATTTACTCTAGAACTTTACAACCCACGTCGGATAATCACGGCACCCACTCGTCTCTTTGAATAAACGAACACAGCCGAATGAATAAATATTGGATCACTCATCTCGGTGGGTGAGAGGGTTCGAAAATAATTTTGAAAAAATTGTATCGTTGGATATGAGAAAAAAGCTCGAGAATCGCCGGGGACTAGCATCTCCTCACTCACGTCACGCTCAATATCAATTCGAACCAACAACTCTGATCCCTTAATCCGTATTGTACCTATATCTTATTTATTTTTATACCACGTACAGGTATATCTATACGATGCTCACCCTGAGCCAGTCTTATCTCGACTCATCTTTTCTTTTCGTTTTCTTTCTTTTCGCTACAAATCCGGTGATGGATTGAACCTCGTATCGCGATCATGAACATAAATAAATCTATAAACATGTCTATATAATATTAGCTGATCGAAAACTGACGCCACAGGCACATGGCGTGAGATGCTCCGGAATCAAATCCGGTATCACTGGAATTCAATATTCCGGCAATTCTAACTCTCCAAAATTTCTCAGATCAATAACTCCTACAATTTTGAATATTTCTGACTGAAATTTGCTGTGAAAACTCGACAATCGGCTAAATGCAGTCCAGTAGATTTTTATCATCGTATCTCGACAACGAAACAAGGTTTCGTACGTTTTCTCCCTTTCAGCCTGGGATGAGAAATAGGAATATCGATACTTTCAGCCATGTGTTACACAACAGCTATTGAAGATATGAAAAAATGTTGTGGTACAGAATTGATCAACTTCATTATTCATACTAGCCTTCGTGACTATTATAGTATCAATCGTTGTCGAGATATGATGAAAAACTGAATTCGAGCACCTTTGATTCGAAATGTTAGAGGTCAGGATGCTTAGTCCGTTAAATTATAGGCTGGGATGAAGGTCTTCGCCGGTTTATAGATCTTTACTAATTAATTCTTCTGGTTTTGTTAATTTTACTGTACTATTGGGCTTTCCGGCTTGTTTTGCTAAACTTGAAACAACATTTAGAAAAAAAATTCCAATTAATCCCCCTCAATTATTGAATCCTTATATAATTACTGATCGTTTCGGCTCACCTCAAGATCGTTAACAACTTTTGAAAACATTATTTGTCTTTATTTATAGGAGATTCTCGACACCCTGACGAAATTCTGTTCACTTATCCACCCTCGATAATAAGGAAGTACGTAACGCCCGTGAATCACGTAATTAGTTATGATATCGATATTGTTACGTCGGCTTTCTCAACCGGTTACGAGATATGTCCGCTATTAGCATAACGATTGTAATAATTCATCGATCCAATTTTAATATTAAAATTTAATTATACGATCGAACAGGATTGAAACGCCATTCTCCCAAGCGATTAGTTACCTCGGCCGAAATGTGGCAGATAAGTAACGAATATAGAATGAATTACTGAATCAATTCGCTTCAATATTTTCATCCGAGGGTGAAATTGAATTGAATCAGGGAATTGGATTGAATCGAAATCTGACAAGTTCCAGGAACTGCAACTCGACAGTTTTTATCAGGACTTTATTAAACTCTACGAAGTGTGAAAGAGATCGAGTTGGATACAAGGGTACCTAATAAACTTTCGTCACAATGACTCGAACGTGATTTATTGGCTTTTGAAGTGCAAGCGATTGAATCCCGAGTCTCGGATATGCGATGGCGCTTTCAGCCTCACAATCAGAAGCAAATAACTCACATGCGGATCACGCCAATGATACTACTCCATATCGGATTCGCTTTCTATTCAAATCGATCCTTTCTACTTTTATTAAATACACCGGATCAAGTCGGGCCCCATTAACGAAGGCTCGTATTTTCCACACAATTTCAATTCTGATTATAAGACCTCTGGATCGATTTTCAGACTATACACTAATTATCAATTAACCCGAAGAGAGAAAAGTTTTGGGAGACGAAAGGGTTCAGATAATGTTCAAGAATAGAGTTTCCTATTGTTCTCAGTTGGATTTGAGCGTAATTAAAAGGTGAGTTTGGCGAGGGAAAGGAAAGGGAGAGAAAGATAAATGAGTTTCCTCGTCAAGATCCTTGCGGCGAATATCCTTCACTTCGGTTGTTGGGTGAAAGCTGGAAATTACGTAACAAGCAAATGTATCCGCACAATAAAAAGAAGTTATAATATATCTGCGTCAAAATGTCATCGCGTACACGTCGAGGCTTTTCCCGCAGCCACCACCCGATGCGAGACCCCATGCGATGTGGAAAAAGAAACGGAAAATTGATTCATCCAGCAGAGTTGAGTCACTCTGGCCGACCTCTCGACCCTGGGGAAAAATCAAGTGGATTCATATTATGGTAACAAGCGGGTTTGGGTCAACTATGACCCAGCCTTTGAACTTCTCGTCATTTATTTTGTTTCCAGCTATTTTGAATTTTGCAATTCTATTCTGACCTCAGATTCACCGAGTACCAATTTTTATAAGATTTCGATTTTTTTTTAATCATGTTCCCAGAAAATGGCGAATCTTACTTCAGATCCACGATATATTGACGACCCAAAAAACTACATGGTACCAAATTTCATTAAAATCCGTTGATCCGTTCTCAAGATATCGTTATTTCACTGTATTTTTTCAGAATTTCGCTATTCAAATAATTCGGGAAGCACTGAGACAATCAAATCTAAGATTTAACCAGCTCTCAGTTTAATTCTATGTGATTTCAAGCGACTAATTCATGCCTCAAAAATTATTGCCAGTTATTTTCAGTTATTTTAGGCGATCTTGAAGCGATTTCATGTGCGGGTTGCTGCTGAATCTAACAATATCACGTGTCTCATATGGTTCAAGAAAACGATTTCGGTGGTGAAAGAAGGTACACTTTTTTTTTTTTAATTTCGCGCCATTTCCCATAACATTATTCAGAACAGACAAGTTCCGTGTACCCAAAATTCAAGCTAAATGCACCGTTCAAGCACCGTTGAATGATAAATATAATATTTTCTAATGTTTCGTGGAGATGTGATGAAATTTTTTTTATACACGTACTCTTTACCCTTCGTGCGTGAAAGATCAAAAGGTCATATCCCGACACCTTGAGAATCACTGATTTCTAACGATTTTATAGAACATCATAACGCTAAGTAAGTTCGTAATTTCGAATAGCCTACCGCAAGTAAGTCGCTGAACTACAGCCGAGACCGGAAATAGCTATAATTCGCACTGGCCTTTTCGCTTTCCAAACGAGAATCGGTAAGTGTGACGCAACGTAGTCGGCCATGGGTGTATAGTTGGGAGAGAGCGAGAAAGAGAGTATATCGCGAGTGTGTACATGCGAATTAGTTATCTAAAATTAGGTACGTAATAAACGGGTTAGAAACGCGTACTTTATCAGGAAAATGAATTGATCTAAAGCACAAACGCGTCTATACCGACTATATAACGCAGGTGCAAGAGTCAGGAATAAGTGATTATAAAGTGAGAAGTTGATCCCTGCAGCGAAGGCGGCACGGTATGAGCACTGAGCAGGTAGTTCAAATTACGATATCGGGTTAAACTCGTGAGTAGTGACGTCATACCGCGAGCAATTGAGAGGAAACGAAAGCTGGGAGATTACTTTTACTCTTGCACAGTTAGTCGTCCGTCGTTGCACGAAAGGAAACCCGTCCTCGTACTCTCTTACGTGATTGCGATCCACGTAGGTACACAACAACCATGCACACATGAGAACGCGAACACGCGAACATGAGACCTCGGATTAATTCTCTAATTCCTCAGATCGGACCGGTCTTTATTTTACTATATAGTTGATCCTATCCTGGTTCATTGAATCATCCAATCATTACAATATCCTATGGCTATAAGATTTATCAGCAATTTCGATCAGCTGATTTTCAATGTTTTCAGCTTAAAGGAGGTCCAGCGACCGGAATAGCTTCGAGAAAAAAGTACTGGTCGCATGTGGCTGGCAATTTTTAGTTTTTCAAGAAACATGCCGTGAAGCCGAAGACGGGGAAAAAATGTGAACTTCGCGGAAAGACACAAAACGATATGTCGAGAAATGGGTAAACCTGCTTTTGCCGGGACAGTGAAATGAACTTGCTCACTAAATTTCAACAAAAAATATCGAAAATCATCGAAGGCAGAAGAAAATCATCAAAGTTTGATCGAATGTTCTCAAAATTTAGCAAGATATTTGAAAATGCAAGATTTTACAGCCCAAATTGAACCCAAAGATAATTGTAAAAGTTATTCGACTTTACAGAAAAAAAAACTATACCAATTATAATAACTCCAACAATTTTCCATATTTTCAACAGATCTACGACTATTTTCTCGAATACGTCTGTCTGTTTAACGAATTTCAAAACGCTATGCCGTTGAGCTTGGTGACGTGAAAAAAATATAAAAAATACGGTTTTGAAGATTGCAATCCCAGCTTTAATTTGAAAAAAGAATCGACATTGTAACTTTAAAATGGTCACTGAAGTAGCAGTCCGCGAGAAACGGCATCGAAATTTGCTGCCACGATCCAATTCCGGAAGAACGGAAAAAAAATCTGTTCTGTCAGAGCTAGGTTCATAATGATATAAAAGTACCGTATAAATTTCGAGCTGATCGGACAGAATCGTGGCAGCAAATTTCAACGCTGCTTTTCGCGGACCGCTTCTTCAGTGGCCATAATGCCACCACCATTTTCAAGTTATAATTTCGATTATTGTTTCATGGCACTTAGAAATCCACTTAATGTTTGCTAAATTTCTTTCCGTTGAACGTCGCCATTCAACCATAATACGTATATTCACAATCAGCGTATAGGCAGGTCTCGATATACTTGCTTACGCGTGTTATATGCGTTACTAATTATACCGTGTGTGTAATACGGGTATGAGGTACAAGGTAGATAACATGTGCAAGCGACTAATGACTGATGAGGTATAGCCGAGCGCGGGCCGTTAATTATTGCAGTCAATCATGACATCGGTCAAGTTCAAGTGTCTCGGGGTATTATGATAATTAAGAAATACCTAATAGACGCTGGTGTAAGGTCTCGGGGTAACGGAAGGACGGATATTCCCGCTATCGGGTGCCTCTCTTCATTCATGTATGGTAAAATATGTTCCGCCGACGTGGGCGAATGTATAATAGATTTCAACATCCAACGAACTTTTACGAATTAGATTCAGAAATTCATTTCACCTTCCGGTAGATGAATAATTCTGCCATTGCGAACACTGAAGCTAATTAGGTAGTAATTGTTACGTAAATTTGGATCTTGATTAGTCGCAGCGTGTATTTCAAGTGAATTAGGTACTTGATTTTGTACAGACCGGGCGAATACCGCGGGGAAGAACACAGCTGCCCCTTAGCTACATTCAACGTCAAGGGTCTCGACCTTTTTTTCACCCTGTATCTGAAGGCTTGTTTTTACAACGAAAAAAATTACTCCGAACTAACGAATAACAGAAGCGTTTGACGGGCCCTTTTAAAGACGAAATGAGAAAGAAACTCCGAAAACTCTCCAAGCGCCTGTCACGCTGCTGGCGCTCATCGTCAGTCAAGATCCAAAAGTTAAACACAAAACGACGAAAGAAGAGCCCGGCTTCTTTCCAGTAGCAGTTGAAAATCTTCGCCTCTGTCGCTGTCAAAATTTACTTTCTCAAGTATCTGTCACAGATTCTGAATCAGATTTGTCAAAGGAAAATTTGAAAAATACTTAATCAAATATCGAGGCAGCTTTTTTCCCATTTTGTTCTTCACCTGTGCAGGAAAAAAAAATGAAAATTGTTGAATTAACGATATAACAAAAAAGATAATGTTCGCAAAACGAGAGCTTGCAACGTGAAAAATATTTTGAAAGATTTTTGCCCCGCAGCGTTTCAAATCGCGGTTAATTGAAGTGAAGTGAAGTAAAGGATGTCTTCTTTTTCTTTTTCTTTCGGATCACGAGATCACCTATAGCCTCTGGTTACGACCGCGAGCTCATTGTTCAGAATATGATTGTGCTCAGCTCGATTTCTTCTCAAGCTTTTATACTCGGACAAACCGCGAGTAGGAGCCACGTTGACATGTGTACCCACTTCGTTCTCGGAGCAGTTTTATATGAAATAATTGGGAAAACTGATTCGACTGACCCTGTACATCCGCTCGAAGCTCGTACGAGCGACGTCGAGTGGACTTGAAAAATGGAGTTTGACATTAGCCAGACCGGAGCTGGAGGCTTAAAATTCACTCTCGCTCCGGCTTATACGACATCATGATCACATAGATGATTACATTAGCATTCACGATGTGGCTAATGTTCACACAGTGAGAGTTGTGAACGATTAACACAAAAATAGATAATAAAATTTGTCTTGAGAATATACGAATGTAGAAAAGCACTTCATCGTCCTTTTCGCTTGTCAGACTATATTGTGCGTAACGTTTCTCGAATGAAGATACACTATGTTGAAATTGACGTAATACTTGTAGGCAGGCCTCGCAATATAATTTACATAATAACCAGGTACTTGAGGAAATGAACTTTGTTCATGATAGTTGATAGACACATTACCGGAAACCTGTGGTGTGGCGATAAGCGAGATTTTCACCGACCAGATCGACAGGAAGTAATAAAGTGCTTATACAACCTAATGGAACAGCTATTTGAAATGTCGCTGATTCAGAGTGCTGTAACAAATCTCAACGATTTATTAAATAGGAAACAAATCCTTCTGCGTTAGTGTCTATTGGATTATTTTATCGTATTATCTTCACCATAAGCCACCTATAACATTGAAACATCTGACAGTGAACTTCCTCTGGATTTTTTCTCTGTTATAAATAAGTTTCCAAGTTTCTGGTAAGAAACTTTCGACCCAGTCGAAGTAATGCTGCGAAAACTCTGGATAACAATTTGTAGAAAGTATCATTCGAGTTCAGGAAGAAATTCACTGACTATATATCTGTGAAAATGTTTGAAAACGCCTGGAGAAAATCAGAGATTGGTCATATTCTCTAGAAATACGCCTTTCAAAGGCAGAAAAAAAGGATAAAATATGTAGATTTGGTCTATGAACATATTACGTTAAACGTTTTAAAAAAAACTTACAACATTAATTACAACTAAACCGAACTAGAACGTTGAAGATTAGACATGCTTGAACGCGTACTGATCTTATATGGCAATATCTCCATTTGCGTGACGAGTTTATACCTAGAAACTGTACATTTACACATAAAAGGATCTTTTTTTTTTTTGTTGTTTCCATAAAAACTGATGCCATCAATCTCTGTCTACCGTGCTTTGAATATTCCCATCCGATACATCTTTGTGTATATATCAAGCATCGACAACGATCTTCCGTTTCCCTATCCTATGTGAACGTATCTGTACCAAGAACAAGGATTAATTACGTCGATATTACACGATCAACGTGAAGGATCGATTGAATGGGCCAACGAGTGGGGGGTGGTTTTACCTTCGTAGAATAAAGTGTTAAAAATGCGATACCGCAGACATGGACTACTTGTGAAAAAGGGAAACGAGAAATCGGAACTGGTGTAAAGCCGCGGTCGATCTGATTATTATTTACGCAATTGCGGTACGACCGTGAATGCGAAGTATCGAAACGAGCAATTGACGCGGCAATAAATGTCGAAGCACTTAATTCGCGAACAGGAATTCATTACCATTTGCATTGTGATGAAATTATAAAGCAATTAAGCGTCTATGTGAAATAGCACAATGTAATACCGAGAGTAAATTGTTTTTTTTTTTCGATTGTTTTCAGGTAAGCGCATAAAGCACTTGCGGACGTCATGAAACGGTGAGTCCGTAATTAGACGAGATCCTACACTGAAAAAACAAATTGATTCACTCAACGCGAGAAACTCTCTAAATCTGAATCATTGAATAGTCACTGATGCCTCCAGTTATAAGTATACCACTGGAAATCAGTGAAAAGTCACTAATTTATCCAGTGAATTTGAATCACTGATTCAAATAGTGAAATTTTCACTGAGTGAATCAGCGAAAATTATTGGTTCTTATATATATTTGATCCGGTTGAAGATATTCTCGAAACGGAAAGACAATATGGTATATTCGACAGATTTTTGTTTCGCGAGTCTTTATTGCAAGTAAAGAAAAAACAGACTCCTAACGCAGATGAAACTTCTCCGTTTCCCATCTCGTCGGAGCGAGCCAAGACTGGACGCAGTGAGAAAACCTAACCTACCAAAAGTATAAGGAATTCAATGTAAGACAGTGAACAGCAATATTCACACAATTCATTGATTATTTGCAACTAACAAGCCAAATTGTGAAGAATTTTATAAATCCGCACGTGTACTTACGTTATGATTTTTACTGAACAGTTCACGTGGTTGAACCGACGCCCAAATCAGCACGCAACATATGAACGCGAACGATTTGGCGGTTAGTAGGCAGCTCCGTGGCGGTTAGAGACTCGGCATACGCGGCGCCCCTAGCGTTCGTCACAAAAGTCACTGACGAAACAGTGAAGTTATGCACTGGTTTAGCAGTGGTAAAATCACTGCTGAAATGGACTTCACTGATACTCCAGTGCAAAAGGGTTCAAGTCACTGTTTCTGCAGTGAAATACCAAGTCACTGATTCAATTAGTGAAATGTTCACTGATTCAAATTTAGAGAGAAAGCTCATTTACAATTGATTTGATTCGCCCATGAGCATCGCACCGAGTGAATATATCAAAATCAAAGAAATTTTATATTTGGTTCAATGATATTTCATTTAATCCTAGAACAGGTTCATTTTATAATATACAATCCGTGCAGAAAAATCTTAGGCGAGGCTATATGTCGGGTTGTCCTTATTCGATGGTACCATGCTTGAACATGCTAATGTTAGGGCGGCCCTAAATTTCCCCAAAGATTTTTCCGCGCGAGAAATAATTAATTTACTCGTGTCAAATCCTCAAATTTACTCAGTAATAGAAAATACAATTTTTTTCGTCAAGGGATCTTGAACTGCGGGGCTGTATTTTGTCACCGAGTAAATAAGATGATCAACAACGAGGATGGTAAATTTAGAGTAAAACTGTTTACCTTGAACCAAGTGGGGGCCTTTCAGTTGCCAGATGTTAATATGGCGTCAAACTTAAAGCATAAATACGCGCTAAGCTTGGATACATCGAGTTTTTGCTCTCTTTTGAAGGCATCATAGCGCCTTACAGACCCTATCCATCCGTTTGGACAAGAGCGACAAGAAATTTAATTTCTTCAGCATGTGTGTGCTGGACGAGTGATTGAGTTGATAAAGTGCCCGGCGATCCCTCCCACGAACGAGACTGAGACATACTTTACGGTCTTACGTCCTCAACTTTTCCTTTTCTTCTATATCTTTCTTGTTTCTTCTGAGAATATTCTTACGAGATATATTTCTGCTCCTAGTTTATATAAATTCGCATTTTATCCGATCGAACAACGCCACGAATCGAATTAAAAGTGATTAGGAATCGAGTTTCGGTTGTCAATCTTTCAAATTAATTGCTAAATCGTAGAGTTTAATAATCGAGAGGTGGAATTGGACTACCAGTGTGCCCGAAACGAGGGGGACTATTCACTCAAACCACGAGTGATTCCGTGATTTCGTGATTTCAAAGTGATTTCGAAGAATTAGAGCTGATTTCCAGTGATTCTTATTGATTTTGTAGGATTTTGAAGCGATTCTTTGTCTGATTCCGACTTATTTCAAACCAGGGTGTACAACTGGTTTCAGAAGCGGATAGGTTTCTCGGCCTGAAATCTTATGACTCGTGATTTCGAGTGGATTCCGAAGTGAGTTAAAGTCTTATCAATCTGCACTGATCCCCTTAATTGATCGGATAAATTATTGTTGGTACGAGTTTGTTAACACCTTTGAATAGTATGAATTACATCGTTTGAGATTATTATCTATTAGTAAGTTTACACGTCAAAGACAGCAATAAAGTAGTCGAACGGGATCAATGAGACGCTTAATTACACTACATGATCGGTTATACGGGAAAAGCGAGAGGGTAGATCCGTGTCGTAGATAAAACGTGAGTCGGATACTGCACAATTAAGATTGATTGAGATTCCGATTCCCATGTACTAACCACAGTTAATTATAATATCGCAACCGTGCCTGGCAACAAATTAGCCAAGCTGATTGACTCTGCTTATTTTTCTGAACGGCTAACAGTCTCCATGACTTGAGGTCTTCAAGTGCAATGTGACCACGAAACTGAACGAAACAAATATGCAGTAGTAATGTTCCATTTTTCTCGAAAACTGTGTAAAATTCGTTAAATAATCATTTTTTCAACACGTTTTTTATGCGTCCACGATGCTGACACCGCGCCAAGTTCCGGCCCAGATATTGACACAACATTGACCACTCGGTGCTAGCTATACACCACAAAGTCACTTGAAGTCAGTTGACTTTGTGAAGTCATTTTCTAGTGGTAATCCTAGCGGTTCGGGTTATGGAAAAAGTATAATAGAAGCGAAACCGTGTCACAGATCACATGTCAAATCCCCTGGGCAACGTAGACGATGCGATATTATGAAGGTGCAATCGCGAATTCAATTTGAGAAACCACGGAGTGACGTCCTTGAGCATTGGAGACACGAAAACAAAGGATGAAAAAACCTGGGGGTAATAAAAAAGGGGGGATTGTGTAACCGGTGAACAAAAGATATCACAATTCCGTGCAACCTTGCTTCGAGATCGGTTTTCATTGAAGGACTGTAAAGAAACTCTGTTAGAGGTTGATTCCGTATCGAGTCCAGGTTTCGATCCTATACTCTCACTCTCTCTTCAAATCGAACTGTTTTCTGAATCTTTTTCGTATAGTCACCAACGCCCTTGGCACCTTGCCGACTATTGGTCCTACATAGCCAGTCAATTGGAACGACGACTTTGTCGACTGGAACCAAACAATGAGACAACAAGTGGATGACGATATCTTTTACGATACTAAACTGCGTAACAATCCTCCGCGCAAAAAAACTGTCTTTTAGTCATTTTATTAAGGTCAATGGAAACTTTGAGGCCATTGAACACTGGCAATACCTAAATGATTTACCATTGAGGCTGTCCTGTCGAGTCTTTAGGGCTCAAGTGGTCGATGCCGAACTACTTTGACCCCGAAGACCATTTCCAGTGTCCATCGGTTCTTGAGATAGCACGCGAAATAAAAATTGGTTACGTGAACAAGAAACTTTTACTGCGAGAAGGTTCGTGATGGAAACATCGAATACCTCGAGTACCGACGGAAAAAAATTGAATTTCAACGAGTCTGAAGTTTTTTCAAAACGACTCGAGCTTTATAATATAAGTCTTGATCAGAATTTCATAATTCATGATTATATTTCGCGAAAAGTTTTTAAAAGTTGAGCGAGAATTCTCGAATAGTGAAATATTCAAAGCGTCAAAGGAATGCCAATTTTCGGAAATTCTTTTCTGTTGGAACCTCGATCAAAGTAACCTTTAAACAATTGCCGATTAATCGAGTTTCTCAAGTTTTGTAGCAGCTCAATTTTCTCGATAAAGATCTGTTATCGTTGGTTCTAGCTGGATTTTAAAGTTCTCGAATATTCGGATACTTCGATCATCCTTGAAGAATATTTCCGTGAAAAGGCGAAATTTGATCGAGAAAAAAAAAACTTGACGTGAACAAATATTCAAACCAATTTGTATTATATTTCGTATTCATGACGTCATAGAAACAATTTCAATTTTAGAAGAGTGAATCTCTTGACTCTCTTGACAATATCCCAAATCTTTACTTGAGAGCAACTTCCGACCGATTTCCTCAACGCGAGTTAATTTTTCTAAAGTCATAATTTTTGAATGCAATCATCGTTGTAGCCAGATGGTGACTTTTTTCCTCCGTTAATTACAATTCGCACCCCGTAGAGGACGCTGAACTCTGCCTTTTTTAAAATTCGCGAAGTTCTTTCTCCACGTTGATTTACGATAACGTTACACTTTCGCGTATACGGTGCTTGACATAATCTAAAAATCAGTTTTATACGCGTCGCGTGGCCGTGGGGGTGTCGCTGGTCCGTGAGCAATCTCGTTTAAAAAAGTTTACGCGTTTACGGGTTTTATTGATTAACGGAGTTATCGCGCCGATCCTGAATCACAGGTGGTAGTTTTTATCCAACTGTATGAAATAAAAAACAAAAAATTTTGTTAAACCTTCGAGGCCGGTGCGAATATCTAGATGGCGTTGGATTTATCAAGCCTGTGCGGAACAATAATCATGCGGGATCAGCAAGCAGCGTACGAGTTACGCGTGTGACCCCTTATCAAACTTTTCTCACACCCGGTCGCAAAATGCCACTTTTCATACCTCTTGAGCGGGCGCAAAACAGATCTTTTCGGCCCTCGGGCGGATATGTGCTTTGCGCCCGCCTAAAGCGGGCGCAAACGACTCTTTTCCTGCCCTCGGGCGCAAAGTTCCGTTTTGCGCCCGCTCACTCGGTCTGAAAAGAGGCATTTTTGCAGACCAGGTGTTGAGAAAAAAATCGTGTGCAACACGGGCGCAAGGCTATTTTGGCGAGTGTGATTGCAGTACACTCGCCTTCGGCTCGTACTGCAAATTTCACACTCGAAAAATAGTGTTTTGCGCCCTTGATACACAATGTACTATTATTCAAGCATAATCACCGCGTGTTGGACTTTATTTAGGCACTCGAAGGTCCTTTAACAGGTGTCCAAAGTCACGAGAATGTGTCGTCGACGCCTTTTAAAGCCGAACCCTGTAGGTTGCCACCTAACTATTTTCTCCCCTTATTATTCACCCCCAAAAGACGCGTGTGCAAGCATGAAATACCCCTGAATCGTTGAATGCATAATAAATCTCTTATTGTTAGTCGCTAAATTGTAATTTTCTAAGTGAATCGGTCAGATCGTTTAATTATGTAGTTTAATACCGAAAAAGGGAAACTAATTTTCTACACATTCCAATCACTCTACACATCATTCTGCACATTCTGATCAATCATTTTTTGGAAAATCTCCTTCGTCGACAGATGAGTTGATGAAATTTGACCTTTGAAAGCCATTTTCTTCTAGCGAAGCCAGGCAGGCGATAGAATTTAGAGTTCGCTTTCAGATTCCTCGGAAAATTTCAGTTGCAAAACATGACTAAGTCGATTTGATTAATTTTCGTTTCCAGTACAGAGAAAGAATCATTTTCATGTTCACTTTCCGTAGAATCATTAGAAATTAAAAAATCCATCAAACATTTGAGGGGGAAAAAACTAATATGTGGTGAAAAATTCGCTTACATCCTTTGGGAAACTGACGAAAAAAATCAGCAGCTGATTCGGAGACTTTTTTTGGTTGCCGAATCTAGATTGAAAACGTCGAGGAACTGATGTAGGAAGATGAAAAAATCTGATGCCTCGTTAAGCGGGCCGCTTGGATCGTGAAAAACGTCAAAATCCATCCAACGGATTTTCGAAGAGGAGAATTTATTAATTAAAATTCACTCTCGGACTTGTAAGTGACACGTGTACTTGATATACTTCCGTGCACTGTGCCTGTGTCCCTCTATAACACGCCACGTCAATTTATCCAATTTAACGCCAAAGCGTTAAAATCCGATAAAATTCCCGAGAAATTTTTATCAACCTACTGTGTCGCATTATGGCCATGGCCTGGTGTTTCGTTACCTATGGCCGCTCTCGCACAATCAGGTTTAAATTCAATTTGATTGGAATCTTTTGTCGTCGGCACTGTTCCCGGAATGAATAGGTATTGGAGTATAATTTCCCAGAAAATCATTAACTCCCTCGCAAATATGCTCTATATCCATACGCGAATGCTATCATACACTCGTGTGACGGATTGCAGTGAAAACGAGTTTCAGGTGTCCGGACCCCTGGAGCTTTTTTATGTTCTTTGAAGACCCCGTCGTCGCATCGAGGTTTGAAATTTCTTCCGGCGCGGTGCGGGACGTAGGCGAACATAAAACACTGGTGAATGAGTTCGAACAATTTTAAGTGATGAAATTTAAGATCCGTGGCGCGGCTCCCAGACACCTACGAAAATACCTCAGTTCCCTCCGAAGCTGGAATTTTCCACCGCGTCAGAAGACTTTAGAGGCGCGGTTCTGGAGGGTGAAAACTTCACCAATTTAACCCTGCCTTCGTAATTAGTGTGGATACATCAGGAACTAGACGAACAATTATTTACAATATTATAAAAATAAGAAAAAATTTTTCTACAATTTATATTATTATTCCATAAAAATGTCCCTGCTGCAGGCTCAAGCATCGCCCTCCTTCTAAACCTACGCGAAAATAAAAACGAGTTTAATACTGGAGGCTAAGTTAAGAAGGAGTGTAAAAAAAGTGAAACAAAAATAAATAACGAGCAAAGTTTCGCTTAATGAATCGTGACCAACGTTTCCGTTGAATAATTTATTTAGCCGTCAACGAAGTTGGTCCTTGACGAAGAATAAGAAAAAAAAAACCGAAATATACGTGACCGAGTAATAATTTTTATTTTTCTTTTTCCGGAAAAGAATAAATATTTTTTTTCGTTTAGAATTCTAAAACGTGGATTCAATGTACCCAGAAATTTATTTGTGGAGCACGTGCCCCGCGGTGACGTCAGTCCTCTAATACCACACGAATTACCTTGTTTGAGTCTGCTTAAGGCCTTGAGCTAAACGCTGTTTGCAATTTCAAGGATAAACTTTCGATGCAACGACGAAATCGATTACGGAATCGTTTTACCTAACGTACAACGAGCCCTGGAATCATCATTTTGAACTACTTTGTTTTATGCGCTTACGATTGCCTCAGTGAAACAGTGACACGGAAATTAGGTGGGCCTGCAGAAAATAGCCTGCAAGAATGAAAAAAGAAACTGCATTCAGATTTCTTCTGGCGCCGAATATTCATTAGATTCATTCATTCAGTACCCGCAGAATTATTTTTTCTCTGTATTGTTTCCTACACTGGAATAAATAGGCGAGTAAGTTGATGCTACGAAGGAAAGACGAGACATAGAGACGAAGTGAGAGTTGAAAAAAAAAAAACGAGAATAAAATCGTAATCTAAATTACGAAAGAAAAAGATGAATAGATAGGTGGGCAAATTGATATGCCAGACAATGAGAAGTTCTACAAATACTTTCACCTCGAATCCGGTCATAGCCGTCGGGTGGTGGTACGTAGTTGACATAAGAAAGAATTACGTAATACGTTTGAATTCAATAATCGTTTTTCAGTCCTGAACGATTCGATATCTGACTTCCCTCGCACGTTCTATCATTATTATCATAATTATCTTATTTTTTTTTTATTCAATCGCGATTATGGCACGCGGATGATAATCAGTCGTTCAGATGGTTACAAAGTCAGCTATAAACTTATCATGACGTTGAGAATCCAGCTGTTAATTGCCGGAGGGTTATGACACTCGTTACCACTGACTGACATTTCAAGATTGTATGTGAACAAATCCGGCCAGCTGCTTCGGTGCGAAATCTGACCTATTGAATTTCACGTGGATCACTTTCTTCAGCTTTATTAATTATTATAGTTGGCTAGCGAGGAGGTCAAACTTCTTTCAGTTTGTATTTTTTCACTGACATAGTCACGCCGGAGTTTTGCGAAGGTGGCAGCGATTATTAGACGCGAATACAGATCAGAATTTTATCATCCAAATCACAAAAGCACAAATCCTACCTCGACGGCTAACAAGAATTTATTTATTCATAACCCGAATAGATTGGTATCGAGTTAAACGCTGTTCGTAAACCCAGTGCTTCAATGACTGCAGCCATTGCTGTTGCAACGAACCGCCTACAACTCCATATCTGCGACATGGTTCCAAAATTATTTCGACACAACATAATCACCTCTCTAAATTTCAATCAGTGAATACTCACTGATCATCAGCGAATAGTCACTGATGCCTCCAGTTATAAGTATACCACTGGAAATCAGTGAAAAGTCACTAATTTATCCAGTGAATTTGAATCACTGATTCAAATAGTGAAATTTTCACTGATTGAATCAGCGAAAATTATTGGTTCTTATATATATTTGATCCGGTTGAAGATATTCTCGAAACGGAAAGACAATATGGTGTATTCGACACATTTTTGTTTCGCGAGTCTTTATTGCAAGTAAAGAAAAAACAGACTCCTAACGCAGATGAAACTTCTCCGTTTCCCATCTCGTCGGAGCGAGCCAAGACTGGACGCAGTGAGAAAACCTAACCTATCAAAAGTATAAGGAATTCAATGTAAGACAGTGAACAGCAATATTCGCACAATTCATGATTATTTGCAACTAACAAGCCAAATTGTGAAGAATTTTATAAATTCGCATGTTCACTTACGTTATGATTTTTACTGAACAGTTCACGTGGTTGAACCAACGCCCAAATCAGCACGCAACATATGAACGCGAACGATTCGGCAGTTATAAGTAAGCAGCTCCATGGCGGTTAGAGACTCGGCGTACGCGGCGCCCCTAGCGTTCGTCACAAAAGTCACTGACGAAACAGTGAAGTTATGCACTGGTTTAGCAGTGGTAAAATCACTGCTGAAATGGACTTCACTGATACTCCAGTGAAAAAGGGTTCAAGTCACTGCTTCTGCAGTGAAATACCAAGTCACCGATTCAATTAGTGAAATTTTCACTGATTCAAATTTAGAGAGTATTTTTAATCAGTGCGGAGGTTCAACTGTCTTTATCATTAATGTTTCTAACAGATTTATCGAATTTTATAATGGTAGAAAAAAGTAACCTGCCCCCCGCAGGGTCCGACTCATCACCGGCCTATATTTTTATTGGTGCCAAAGTTACGCGCTGACTAAGATATTCGTCTATCGGTGAGAATGGTGTCACTCTGGTGTGAGTCCACTGTCCAGTATCGCCGTATGTGTTCGTTACGTGCTCGTTACAACGATTGAATTAATGACCGTCTCTGTTACGCACGCGTGTCTCAAGACGTATCCGAATATGGTACGAGCCAGGCTCAAGTGTTATCTCGAACTTGGGTTGACTTGGGGTCACCTTTTGACCGATAGAAGATTACGGATTTTTCGCGATAAGGTGAACTTGCATACATTCTCTTCCGCAGTTTCACGCACGTGCCTTCAAAACTTTTGATTATCCATCGTTTATAGTCATTCCAATTTTGAGTGCAATTAAAAATATCGTAATCGAAAATCCGTTCATTCCAGTCCCTTCGATCGTTCATTTTCTCAATTAGCCCTTAAGAATAAACTTGATATTCATAACGACTCTGTCAGTTTCCACATTATAATTGTGCGGATCAAGCATTGCGTCAGAGCTAAGGAATTTGTAACTTCTGTTCAGCACAATGTCGACTGAAACAAGAAACTGAGACTTGGCGGTGTCTCGTGATGCCCACGGGCAGAAGAACGCCTGGTGACTTTGAGCGGGATTAGCATCTCCAGTTTCCGAGTTTGTTGCGGATCAAAAGTTGGATTCATTGCCCGAGGTGGGCCACAGAGGTAACCATGACAGCCGAGCTTCTGCAGATTTGAACATTTTTCTGATATTTCTCCTTCGAATATAAATGTTCAATTGAACATGTCGTGCCCAGAAGCACCCGCTTCTATCACCTCCAATTAAACACGGCTTACTTTTTGTCTATCGACATCAAAACCGCCAGTCAATAACAAATTCTTTTAATCCGGCTTTGATTACTCCCAGATGTCCGATTCCGTTAATTATTATATCCGTATCATTATTTTAATTACTCGAGTCCGTAAGCCCTCGGGGCAGTTCGAACGATTAATCGATTGAGTATTTTGCAGCGTTCTCTTTCAACCCGATGCTACCATGTACGGGCATGATACGGTGGTTAATGATCGTTCCAATGAATGACATCCAAGTCGCTCTGTATTGCGTGTTAAGTAATCAAAACGAAATCTGAGACCAAAACGCCCTTTGGAAGGCAGGCACAGGTCGAACCCTCGTATCAAAAGAAGATCTTACCGAATGACCTGCAATGAAAACCAGACCTCGCTTGGATATGGGAGTAACGGGCGACTTGGCGCACCCTTATTTGAGATGAAACGCCTGATCTTGAGCGCCCCAAAAAATCCTGTTTTATTTTCTCTGCAATCCTTTTCGGTTCAAAATAAAGCTATCGCATGTCTTGAAATCGTCGTCAAAAGGAGACCTCTAGGAAATTCTAAGATCAAAGTAACTCTCAGTGAGCAAATTTTGATATCGAAATATATTTTTCGTAACACCTGCATGGGAAGTTCGACTCTGCGCACTGTCGAGGGTGCGCGAAATGGCTGATTCCCTTACCGGCCGAGAGCAGTGCTGGAATGTGGACATTCCGGCACTGTCCTCGGTCGGTAAGAGGATCAGCTATCTCGCACATTCTCCACAGTCCGCGAAATCAGACTTTCCATATCAGGTTTTATACAAAAAACAGGATGTGGATCTCGTGCGGGTTGGCGATTCCTAACTCGTGTGAATGCCAACACTCGCCTTCGGCTCGTCCGGCATACCTCACACTCGTCCGGCATCGCCAACTTCCCGCACTTGATGCACAATATACTATTTCCGCACGCCGTGCGTAAAGTTCGATTTTACGCACGCAAGCGTGCGTGTAATCGGACTTTACGTGGGTTTGTGATGAAATATACTATCTTTCATCCGTGGCATACATTCGAAGTAGACGAGAAGATGGGAAAAAATGAATGGCGAGAGTTGGATTTTTTCGAGGGAATTTTTACGCCGTATAACTGCGGTGATAAAAACAAAAAGATTTACGAAAATATGGGCGTAAGAAGGGAACCAACTACACATTTCAGAGAGTTGGTTTACGAAACTCGCATCAAGTAAATACGACAAGGTAGTTGGAAGGCGAGAAAGAATAACAAACTTTCTTACTCTTGATACCAACTTCTACCACCTTCATAACTCCGCTATATTACTGATATTATTACCACAGAGGCCACGCCACAGCCTGAACTAACTCAACCCTGAACTTGGTTTGATAAGTTGTGGGAAGCACCGCAAAATTCGTAGCAGTAAAAAAAGAGGTGAAAAATGTACGTTTTTTGGTCCAGTCAAAGTTGGGACTGAAGACGCATAGATGTAATCTAATCTGTGATTTCGGCTACATCCACGTTGTCCATATACGCCCGATTACTTAATCGACCATTACGATTCTAGGAGGTCGCGAAGGTAAACAGGTCGAGTAACGAGTAAACAACCGATGCCAACCGTGGTGAAACGAATTTCCAGACACAATCCCGTTTATCCCGTGTCCGGAGTGACCGGAGACCCGCGAAATTGAATAGTTCAGAGTAGGTTAAGGTCTGGAATCAGAGTAGACTGAATGAGCATCTTAAAGGTTCCAACTCGGCCTCGTAGGGTGATAAGTGAATCAACCCATTCCCATTCCAATAATACAAAAATGAGTAGAAACTCGAAAAAGTTGATCATGAACTCTGATTCCTCGGACGGTCTAAGCGCTGCAACAATCGATACCGCATGCCTCGCTCTACGTAGCCACTGAGCCACCAGCCCAATAGCTTCTATATGTGTCTCTTTAACGGAGACGTGTGCCGCCCTGGGCCAGTCATGGCAAACAGCTGACTATTTCTCCTCATCGACAGTGCTGCCAGCAGCTGCTCCCAGGGTCTCTACCCATACCCATACCAATACCCATCTTCTCCCCCTGTGGCCATGGGTCGTAGCCACGGCCCGGTCTGAGGTCTCGTGTGTCTGCTTGCCCGGAACGAAACAGCGACGCTCTATGCACGCCGCGGTCTGCCCTGGCCTGGTCTGGCCCCTGCTGGCTGCTGCAGCGTTTGCCCGGTCGAGGCCAAACCGGGCAGGTGCCCCAAGCCCCATCCCACCCGTCGTTGTCGAAAACCAGGGACGTTTTCAGAGGGCGCAAAGGGTGCCTCACACAATTTTCCATTCTCCATTTTTTTTTTTTTTTTTACAATAAATATCGTGAAACTCTGTTCAAACTTTTCTATTCAAGTTTAATCCATCCGAGTCACGAGACTCGACCGCACGCTATCATTGATCTCGAGTTTAGATCTCGTGCCGATATAAAAAGGTATTTGAGTGGGGTCAAGTTATCGAGCAGGGACGGTTTTATCGGTGTTAATTAATTAATGGCGTAGAACACGGAGTTTAAAATATTTGTATCGATTTTTTTAGGTGTAGATTTTGACCCTCCTCCCCCGTTGCGATATTGAAAATCTTGAGGGAGTTGTCGTCCGTTTTTCGCCCCTGCAGGACAGAAATGGATTTGATCCTGGGTCTTGTAACGTATCTGAAACCGTTTTACCCTCAGCGGCGTAAATATTGATATATTGCTTCATGTGTGACGTAAGTACACGCCTTTACACCTATGTATGGGGGGAGCTCACTGAACGGGACAAAAGTTCTCTCAATTCGCTTTATGAAAGTGAAAAATGTATAACAGAACGATGAAAAGGTATTCGAACCTGAAGAAATTTTCATTTTTGATTCACGTGTGTGTCTGATGTGGTGGCAAATTGATGACAGAATAAATCGAAGCTGCAAAGCTGTAACTTAAATTCTTCTTTACAGAATTCCACCTCGGAGGGCCCAAACTCTCAACTATTTGTACAGTTCTAATGAAACCCGGCAACCACTTAATCCGAGTGCTCGATAAAGCTCGTGGAAACTTTGAGAATCTAACCGCGACATAATCAGTAGAAGAACAAAATCGATTCATTCACCGATACGACCGCGCGACAGACCATTAACTCACTAATAATCAGTCTAATTTGCCCGTCGGGAAAAACAAGATTGAATCATGATGACGTATTTTTTATCTCTGTTGTATATCTGATTCGGCGGAATAAAGGACGCAACTACAAGAAACCTGAGCCTTGCAGCATTCATCAAATACTCACGAATTCTGTAGCGCTAAAATGCGCAAAACTCAGGCATGGATCAGGATGTAGATGACGTATAGATGCGTCATATACATATAATGTCCCGACTTCGAAGCCTGTATATGTTCCAAACGGTCGATTCCACGCAAAAAACTGAAACGATCCATTTTGTAGACAATTCCATGAGCTTCAAAAACAGTCATGTTCATTTTTTACCTAGGAGCAGCCGAAAATGAGCCATCGGTTGAAAAGTAAAAAAAATAAACATCCATTTCCCTCCACGGCCAGGGCGTTAAAAAATGGACTCATTCATTAGAACCCGAAAGGCGAAATTATCGCGAGTTTCAGCTTCCGCAGTCGTAATTGATTGATGAAGAAAGTGTTCGGGTTTTCGCAGCATCGGTAATAAAACTTTCAAAATAATAAATTAAGTTACATTGATTATTGTAAGAGCGGATCCTCGCAATTACTATGATGGAAATTTAACTACAAATCATTGGAAAACCCTTTAAGAGCGAGTACTTAATTTAGAATTCGTCTATTGACCATCCTTTTATTCTTGCCATAACCCCTACCGCATATTCCGCAACAGTTAGATAAACACACATATTTGTACAGGGTTGAGCCAACCACGACGGGTCGGCCCAGGCCTCTAAAATGGCATTATATAGTATACCTAAACAAACTCTAATGCCATGGGTTCAAATGTATTCCAAAGTTAATCCCAAACCCCGGAGGTAACGGCACTACGCTAAAACCCTTTTGGTGATTATTGCTTCAGACATTGATTCATCCCTTTCAAAATGTTCTCCTCCCCCCCCCCCCCCACCCCCAAATGCAATCGCAATAACGAACTTGTTATTCCCATCATGATTTTTGAATCACAGAACGAGCTCACGTCTTCTGTCATTGGAGGTTCCTTTCCCAGGACTGCCCCGGTGGTAAAATTAGGTTGAAATAGCAGACTTCGAGGAATATTTAAGTGGGCATCCGGGCGGAGATGCTGACCTGAAATTTGAAGCTCCGCTGCGGTATTTTACAACGGACAAGGCCAACAGTCCGAAAAGATATTTTTCAATCATTCAAAACTTGTCGGACGAGCTCGTAAGGCGGTGTTGGTTCCACGACAGGCCTGCATCTCCTCGTCCTAGAATAGTTTTTTACACCAGCTAAAGTGAACTCGGGTCTCTTCCGTGGATATATCTTCATATTTTTTACTTTGCTGCCCAGCCATAAAACAAAATGATGCGAATGATTCGACGCCGATCCAAAGTCCCGGACGCTGAAGTGAAGAATACAGAGTGTAGAATTCATCAATCGACACACGAACCACGTATTCGGAGAATCTGCCACAATTTCAAATCGCCAGAGTTTTTTTTTGTGACCTAGGATCGTTGAATGAGAGTAGAAGTTTTATCCGCAGCCGCTACTCTGTATGCTTTGTATCCGGTGTTTCATGAGAACGTGTGCGGGCAACCGACATCGAGGTAAGGCGGGATTTGGGATTTACGGATTCAAGGATCTCAGGATTTGGGGATCCTGGGATTCCTGGATTCTTCGAAGGTCCGGAGGCTTCCTTACCGCAGTTTCGGGGTAAATTTATTTGACACCAGTGGGTAAATATACTACGTTCCAAAGAGCTTTGTGTCTTCCAACGGTATTTTATATCAACTTGACAAATTCAGCGCCTGTATACCTTCACTCCAACCACTATAACTCACTTCACCCACTGATTAAGGGCTCATCCACGCGGCATGACTGTCTGCTCTGGCTGTTGATCCAAAGCACTTCGTCTGAAACCACAGGGTCCAACTTTATGATGGTTCACGTTGACCGCGACTCCGAATTTGCAAAATTTCATCGAACTTCAACGGTTGCCAACGATTCCGTACATTCGGCATATTCTCGTTTCTAAGCCTCTCCGTTTACTCGTCTCTCGAGAAGCTGAGAGGATTCGCCGGAAGCTGTAGTCATGTAACCTACCCTGCGTAGGAAAGTATATGGTGACTTCCCCTATGGGGGTCGCTGGCTGAGATTAATGGTAGGAGCGTTGCGAGTTGCCAGTTTCAGTTTATCTTTCAAGTTACAACGACTCGTCCCTCTCTTTCTCTCCTTTTTCCTTCCCCTTCATCGGGCACTGGGCTCGCCCGAAACCGTCATCTCGAAATTCCGGTTAGCCAGGTCGTATCTACTACCAAGGCTGAGTTCCTAGACTTTTTTCGGGTACGACAAACAGTCGGATTGGAAATTATTTCGCATCGATTTAAAGAGCCTTCAAGCTAGCTTCGCAATTCGATGAGAAACGAGCCTTGGGTTTGAGGCGGAATTATTTACCAACAAACTGCTGATTTCGTACTTCGTATATCACCAGCAGGATAGGCGCTGACTTGTTGTCGGCATGGCAGTCGGAGCGAGGGGTTCAATTGAACGGCAATAACTCAATAATAATACCGAATTTTAGGCATCGAGGTGTAAATTGTGTTCCGTCTTCGGTCTGAATTCCGAACCGTCGAGAGGTAATCAAAACAAATATACTTGAAGGGTTTTCGAGTTCGCTTGATTTCCTTTTCGTAACTTTCATCAAAACGATAACAATTCGACTAAACTTATCACCGTTCTGACTGTAAGCTATAACGTAAAATGTGAATTATTGATATAGTCTGTAAATTATTCCAAAAGAAATCGTCATTTATTTATATATTCTACAATATATTAGAATCACAAATATACTTGATTAATAATAAAAATATACAGGAGTTTTATCATCCACTCTTTGAAACTTCTGTGAGATGTACCCTTGGTGAAACCCTTCGAGGAAAATTTCAAAGGCTCGAAGCCCGGTCCGACGTCTAGCCGCAGCAACCTGCCTGGTGATCCCTTCTTATTCCCTTTGCGTACGTATAACTCGTCTCACAAGACCCTGCAGCGAGGATCTTAGGAACAAAAGAAAGTATAGAGAGAGAGAGAGAGGAAGAGAGAGAGAGATAAAAAATAGTACCTGTTCCTTTACGGTCGTAGCGTACGTCAGGTAGGTATGATATTTTCTCACGAGTTTCAATCGTTAATTAAATTTACGCCTTCAAACCGTAACCGTTGTAACTATTATAACTTATGTTATGCTCTATTCCTGCGCAATGTGCGCCTGGGAATACGTGTAGGTTACGTTAGAGAATTCGAGTTCCTTAGAGTTTCGTACTTTGTACAGTAACGGCAGCGGAAACCGCAGGTAATAAACGGAGGCAATGTAACACACAACGTCGACGCACCCCTTGGCCCGTGAAATCCGTCCTTTGGTACACCAGTTTTAATTTAGTCTACCTCCGTCTACCGTTTTCCGGCCTCACAGTCGCACCAACGGTTCCCCATACACGAACACGATATACACCTAATACATAATTCCATATTCTTTTCTCTCGCTTTGTCCCCTTCTTGATACTTCCACTACACCAGTCGTATAGTACATCGAGACTCTAATCGCCACACGGTTCTCACAAAGAAAATTATTACTCCCTTACCTCTCGGACCAACACTGCGAACAAAGAAAGTGAGCCGCGCAAGAGGAGCTGAAAACATAATATCTCGAAACAACACAGAATGAAGCCAATCGATGAAACTTTACGTACCATAATCACCGAAATTCTACGTCTGACTGTCAACTAGTTTCTCATATGTACAAAGAACGAGTCGTCGATCGAAAAGAGGTGTGTGTGTGTACAGGGTTGCCTCGGTGCGCGGGATAGGGGAGTTTCGACCGAGAAGGTTACACCGCGAGCTCAACATACACGTCCGTGTGTATCCGTGCGAGCGGAGTAAAGACCGAAGAGCCAAGGGTAGCCAGACGGCGAACAGAGGGAGAAAGAGAGAGAAAGAAAAATAGCTGGAAAAGAAGGACGCGAACTCCACGGACTACGTAGAACAAAGACGAACTGCTATAGGGGACTCGGAGACTGGAGGCAGACGGAATCCCGTCTCCCGTCCTACCATCGGATCCCGCGACTCGCTGGGTTTAGGGTTTCTGTACAACGTGGGGGGGGGCAAGTGGTCGGTTCCCCTCTCCCCCACCAGGCGGCGCTCACGCTCCTCCTTCGTCCGCGGTGCCAAACGTGTTTGGTATACGGCGTACTCAGTTACCAACAGACCGCGGGATCGCTCGTACGTACCACGGCTAGAGACATGAATCGAGTTTGCTGCGCGCACTCGGGTCTCTGAACAAAGACTGGCACTGTTTTAACTCGTGTTCCTTTCGCCATACGCGTGCATATATTGAAGAAAAAAAAAAATAAAAAACAAGGAGAATTTTTAAGCAGGATCTGAAGACATTCCACGGGATAATTTTTATTCGCATAATAATCTGTATCCTCTAAATTGACAGTTTGCTTATTTATACATCGGTCAAATATCGTAACGGAAATAATATAAATCGTGAACCGGAAGAGAAGAAAAAAAAAGGAAGACACTTGACAGCAACCGTTCGCATTTTGTTCTTTGTTTGTTTTTTTTTTTAATTATTCAATTCTTTTTAACAATTCATCGACGACTCGACTCGATCATCGAAATAAAATTCTGAGTCTTGTGTTGTGTGTCTAGTTTGTTGTTCCGTTTTTTAACCTATAATATAATATTAATAATAAGAAAAAGGATCAACGGTTTAATAATATCGACGATCGAAAAAGACACAAAATAATAACAAGAGAATATTAATTAATAAGTGGTGATCTTTGTTCTTGTTCCTCTGTGGTTTTTTTTTCCTTCCTTGTGTTTATAATTGTATAAAATCGTCGAAACAGACGATATAATATTGATAATAATATTGATAATAATAATAATAATAATTTATTAAACAATTGTTTTTTTCATCGAGATCGAGCACCACGTGTTCCTCGTTTATATCGCGACATAACCGCCGGCTTACGAAAGGGGAATATTAGAATATATCAAATATTCTCAGAGGCTTCTTCTCTCTATCAGAGTGTTTAATCGTATTGATACAAGAGATAAACCCTTCTGCGGAGTGTTTCCTTTGTTCTGGCTACGGATTATCCTCGTACATACGGTGAGAAAATCTATGATATATATTATAAGTACACCGGCTTTATAACCTATGATGATCGAATATTCTATCCGCAATAACCAATAACAGAGTCGCGTCTGTAGACAGTGAAAAAAGGAGACGAAAAACTATCAACAAACTCTGTCGTTAGATATGCGAAACGATTGTCGAGGTTCCTTTGTGATCCTCGAGGACTGATTTCTCTCTCTCTGCCTGCCGGCGTCGCGGTCGTCACGTGGCGCGCGCGTTCATTCCGTTGGGGTATTCGAATATATTTTTAACTTCCCGTATCTCTGATTTCAGAGAAAATAGGAAGTTATTGTAATCACCCCGAAAATGAAAAGTTGAGTTTTCACTGGATCTCCACGTTTCGAGGTCCGGAGAATCACTTCCGATCATTTTCAGATGGACGTCTGTGCGTGTATGTATGTGTGTGTGTGTGTGTGCGTGATCAAATTTTTGTCCGACGATATCTCGAGAACGCGCGGTCGGATTTCGATCAACTTGGTCTCAATCGACGGGGCTTTTCTCAACTTAGAACTGATTAGATTTTGGCTTCGATCGGATTAGTACTTTTTGAACTATTCAAATAACAAAATTCTAAAAAACGCAACAAAAATGACGATATCTTGAGAACAAATCAACGGAGTTCAATGAAATTTGGTACCATATGGTTTTTTTGATCGCTGATCACGAATGTGAAGTCAGTTTTGCAAAATTTTCATTTGGCGTATTCGATATGCTGCAAAAAAACTAAAAACATTTGGATTTGGATGAAACTTGGTACTCGTAGGTTTTTTGGGTCACTGATCACGAATCTGAAGTCAGATTTGCGAAATTCAAAATGGCGAATCCAATTTGCCGGGAGAAACACTAGAAACATTGGAAATCTTACGGAAATTGGTACTCGGAGGTTTTTTGAACCGCTGATCAAAAACCTGAGGTCATATTTGCGAATTTCAAAATAGGTGAGAACAAAATAAATAACGGGAAGTTCGAAGGCTGGCTCATAGTCAGCCCAAACCCGGTTGTTTTTCTTATAGTTTCTGCATTTAATCAACTGATTTTTTTAGTCACGAATTCAGAGTTTTTAACTGCCTGGGTGAATTGAGAGCTTTGAACCGTTTCTTAAACTCTAAATTTTTTCCCCGTAGTTTGTTACACTAAAAAAACTGAAATAATTTTTTCGAAGCCTAACCTGTGCGGGCTTGGTATAGAATGATAATAAATACCCGGATTCCAGCGATCCATTTTAAACCCACATCGCGTTCTAATAACAAAATCGAGAGAGAGAAGCTCCAGGGTGAAACGTAAATACAGAGAGACTACTTTCGTATCTTCAATCGAATCTTCATTTTCAACTTTGAAAAAGTTACAAGCGGATTTGGACTGCGTATGAGCCAGAATTTCCAGCTATTCTGATTTCTACAATTCTGACCTCGGATATCTTATAAGATTGGATTTGCCATTTTTAGTTTCGTAAAACTGACTTCAGATTCATGATTAGTGACCCAAAAAACCATATGGTACTCGAGATATCGTCATTTTTTAGTCTTTTTTTTTTAGAATTCTGTCATTCCAATAATTCGAAAAGTTGGGGGGGTGAATCTCTGGACCTCAAAAAAAGCATTTGATTTTCAGGGCGATTACAATAATTTCGTGTTTTGTCTGAAAACAGAGAAACGGAAAGTTAAAAAAATCTCAATTAGTTTTTGAAAGAGCAACAATTTACTTTCCTTTGATACGAAAAATTCATAGCTAGAGCGTCAGCTTGTTTTAGAATTCAAAGTTATAACATCAAATATATAGGTATATATTTTTTGTTGTTTTTTTTTTGTGATTATTTCTTTACCGGAAATTGAGTGAATAAATAAAATATGAATGGTGAATAAAATACTCGTTCATCAGTATTCTGTTTTTTATGTTCGTTCTTCTATAGAGTTTTTGAAAAACCGTTTTTCAAGATCGTATGTCTACCAGCCAATTGAAATATTGCGGCTCTTTGAATATGAAATCAACGCCTTCTTCTTTCCAACAAAAAAGAAAAAGAAATTTTCGAAGATCGGTCAACGCGTTCAGATTTTATCCATTTTCTTCCACCGCCATGCTTTTGAAGTTGTCAACGTTGACAGAACAGAAAACTAGAAAAAAAAAAATTAAAAAAGTTGAATATATTAGCATTGTGCAGAATCTAGATAATCCAATCTTGACGCCTAAAAAATGATTAGAAAAGCAAATAATTCTTCTCTATATTTTTTTATTTTTTTTTTTCATATCATTATTGACGTAGAAAATCGCCGTCACAGAGGATAGACAGACAAAGATCAGGCCTGATAGTTCGTCCGTCCGTTGATTGTATTGGGCCGTGAACCTGCCCGCGCGTATTTCTGACCTCTAATCAACCTCCGCGCCGACTCGCTATTTCAGGGCTCTGCACGTGGAATTTTTATCCTTTACAAAGTTATCGAACTCTTGTGGCTTTTAGCGCGTTACCGCTACCTCTACCTCTACCTTTACCTCTGCGGGCTACGGCCACACGGGCCTCTGTTCCGGTATGATACGCGCAACTCTTTCATGGGATATTATTAGTATTTGAACATCGCGTGAGTCGACAAGGTCTCCATCGTCGCATCTCTTTTTACTCGATTTTTTAATTTTATTTTTTTTTTACTTCTCTATCCAGATTGAATTCACTTCATATTCGGTATAATATAATCAACTTTCAGATTAAAGCTGTAAAATTTCTGTTCGTGTTTTCGATTATAACGAGAGTTTAGGGTCATTGTACCGGACCGCCGCTTGCGATTGAATCATTTCTGGTATTCTTCTCTCTGTCGCGTATCTTTTTCAAGGGCGCAAAAAGACTATTTGAATACGAAAAGCAGCTAAACGCGTAGCTATGGATTTTATATCGTAGAGTTCAAGCGCCTCATTCTTCTTGACACCATAGTAATTAATATTGCATGGATCCTCGTGTCCTCGTTTCTAGGTGTGAACCTCGGTGTGAACGATATTCAATTATTCATATACGTATCTCAACTGCCGTAGAGCCTCAACTACGAACAGGTTCTTCTTGTTACCTCAGTTTCTTGTATAATTCTTTTCATTTTCTCTTGCCAATTCATTATTCGCTCGCGTTTTTACGTTTCGTTATGTATACACGCTCCGATATCGCCGCCGGTCCTTCCTGCGCTTTTTTCTTCCTCTGCGATTAAACAAGATTTATTATTCATTGACATGTGTAAGTGGATTTTTTTTTCTTTTTATTACTATTACTTTTTTTTTTTTTTTTTTGCGAAACAACGAAAGATTACTTACATAGTTTCGCATGGATAATCTTGACGATAATTTTTATATTCTCAACTTTGTACGTTTCAAATTGAAAATGAAAAAAAAAAAAAGAAACAATTTGCACACGACGAAAGTTATGGACAGTTCTATCGTTTTTTTTTTTTTTTTTCATACTCTTGAATAATTTTGCAAGAATTTCTTTTCTCTTCTGATTTAACGACGATTCGTATATATTTAATATATAAAGGTAACAAAACGTTTCTTTAGTTTCTAGTAACAATAAAATTTGTTGTAGTATTAATTAGTTTGTCAGAAAATAATGAAACTATGTAATTTAAATTGTTCTTTATTTAATTATCTATTTTCCACTTCTAATATGTACAGACCACATTCTGAAATTCCTGTTTCCTATTTATATACATATATGTATATATATATATATATATTTATACACGTATCTCTTTTCTCGACGCGGAGAAAGTAATGCTGAATCCAGATTGCGTAATGAGCGTGGTTCAGCGAGTGTGTTATACGTTATATACGCGAACACGTTGGTTTCGTACCCGTTTCCTCCTTCTTCACCTCACCACCCACCCCCTTGCCAGTTCTTCTCACTGACCTAAAGGAAGTTTACTAAAGATTGTAATCGTTGACTTTGCTACAGCTGCAACAACTTTGACGGATTTTTTTCTTTTCTTTTCTTTTTGTTTTTTACTTCAACTCTTTATCGTTTCATTATAAAACTCGCGAACACTTATATCGCGTCGTTCGTCTTTAATCATTGTAGAATATATAAAAAAAAATGATCTGTGATCACAGCGCGTATAATTAAATTATTTCAAATACTAGTAACTACTAGGTGATAGTTTCTGTAAGTGAAATAATTTCAGTGTATGACTTGACCAGTTTCTTTTCAATTCTATTTACACCTCGATCTGATCGAAAATTTTTACTTGAAGATCGTGGTATAATTACCCGATGGGTAAAAAAATCTTTTTACACTATTCGATTGAACTTATCTTTTTAACCGTCGACTTTGATCGTTTTTTTTTTCTTCAAGCTTTGACAACATCCAAGATTCAATAGTTGCCAATCGACGCGCTGAATCGATTAATCATGTGTCTATTATGTGGATGGGTTTTATGTCATTTAACCAAACTGGTGGTGACAAGGTAGCCGGTATTGATGACGTAGATTCTCTGCCGCAATTCCAATGTATCGACAAAAGAAAAAAAAAAAGAAAAAACCTATGTTGGCTTTATGAATTATTGAATTTCTTAACATTTCTAAAAACAGTCTTTTTCAATCTGACTCCATTCTGTGTATTTTATATACTCTGTGGATACAGAGTTTCTTAAAACTTTTAATTAATTTTATGTATTCATTAATCATTCATCACTAATCGTCTGTAAAACTTGAACTCTCTTAATGTCGATATATTGATTGTATAAAAGTTTCCTTTCGTCTTCTCTCTTTCTTTATATATTTATTTACTGTTAAAAAAAAAAAACTTTTTCCTCTCTGCGATATGAAAGAACGGATAAAATTTTTTTCTCCGGTTTATTTTTATTTTTCTTTCTTCTTGCGTGTGTATGTGTTGCATTATAAATCGGTCGAGTAGCGAAGAGAGCGAAATTCGGACGATGATAGTGAAAGGATGACCGCTACGAGACTCCACTCCACTCGTTATACGTCCATAGCAATATCGGAGATAATTCTCTTAATATACGAAACTGTTACATCACTCGCCAGATGACGCTTTCGTAATCTTCTGACATCTTCAAACCGAACCAGGTTCTCTAATAGTACATTTCGATACAAGGACGAAAAACAACTTTCGCACGTGTATCGAACAAAATTTTTCATCACAAACGCACGTAAAGTCCGATTACACGCACGCTTGCGTGCGTAAAGTCGAACTTTACGCACGGCGTGCGGAAAAGTAAATTATCAAGCGATGCGCAAGAGGAGGCAGCAGCAACAAGCGCGATGGACACAAACCGATTTGGTACGTGTTGACGCGTTCATCGACCGAGCAGCCATATCGAAACTCACCTCACCTTACCTTGGCTTACAACTTACCTCATTCCCCGTGGCGGCTACCTTATAATCTACAACGAAAGTGAAATATATTTTGATACCGGTGAGGAGGCACGCGTCACTCTTACCTAACCACGCGCCTTAACAACTTTCAACTAAATTAATGGTGTATAACGCTATCGCGATTTCTTCTCGTAACATTTTCAGAAGGTCGTGTCGCGGTTCTGTCGGTTTTTTTTTCTTCTCTTTCTTTCGTCTTTTAAGGCTAGGAAACACGCGGCGACTACGACACACGCGCATGTCAATGCCTACCTGTGGTATCTGCGAACTAACCTAAACGATTCTGCATCGTATCGCTTCGATCAATCGAACATCAATGCAAACATTCACCTTTTGCAAATATATACCTCTGTGTTTGTGTGCGTATCGCGTATCGCGTAACTGTATACATATACATATTATAAGCGGAAACTGATAATGGGTGTGTTTGATATACATTTGAGTTCATGTAGAAGTTAGAACGTGTGTATAGGTCGGACATGTAATAACGATCGATGTACACTTATCGTATACCAATTGTAATATGTAACATATCGATAAATATCAAAAGCATGCATTTTTTTCGAGTACATTTGGAATCATATGTGCTTCGAAATGAACGCAATATCATTTTGATCAATTTAATATTCTGCTGGATATTATCATCAACTTTTGCTCTATAATAATTTGCCAGTCGTCGTGTTTTTGATTGTTTTTTAGTAATGTTTATTTTTTTTTTCAACTCAAGAACGCGGAAATAGGTTCGTTCAAAAATTATATACGCAGGGTGGAAGAGACTTCAGAGTTTATTTTATGAAAAATTGGATTAAAGGTAAAGCAGTTAACAAGTCATCATCAGGCTGGAGGAGGAGGAGGGCAGATTGTCAATTAATTCAGAGAAACGCAATCAACATCCGCGTGTTGACGAGAAGTTGCAAGGTACATTTACCCTTCTAAGGGGGTTTGCAAGTCTCGAGTGCCATAAAACGTTAATTAATTCCAAAACGCTATGCCGTGGGGGTTGATGGTGCAAAAATATTAATGATACAGTTTCCAAGATTAAAATCTCAGCTTTAATTTAAATTAAAAGTCACCTTTATGGGCGGACAAGTCATCACAATGGACTCGTGGCAGCACACTTTGCTTTTCGCGGACTGCTACTGCAGTGGCCACAACGGCTACAATGCCGATTCTTTTTTCACTCCGAAGCTGGGATTTCAATCTTCAAAATTGCATTTTTTAAATGTTTTTTTTTTTTACTTCTCCAATCCTCGCGCCCTCGCTCGCGCCATAATGTTCTGGAATTCGTTGACGTCTTGCAAGCTCCCTCAAAGGAATTACGTGGGGTATGATTTTGGTGGGTGGATTATGTAGAATTTCAATTTCCGAATATTCAATTCACCGTTAGAGTAATACTTGCTCAACATCTTCGGATGCTCAGTTTCCAATAAGTAGAATGAATCTGGTAATTTGAAAAAATTGTCTGGAATAATTTAGTGTATGATCCTCATTAGAAGTAGAATCACAAGGTTTGGCTAGACAATTTTTTTTGTTTTGGTTTATCGTTAACGTAGTTCTTATGATTTGATCGTTGAAGTAATAAATTATGACGTTGAACGATTCCAAGCAGCAGAAGCAGATTATAAAATCGTTCAGTTCAAATAGCTCTGCGGTGGAATTACGTAACTTAACGAGTTACCAAAATTCTTCTAATAATTAAACTATCGTCAAATCGTCGTAATACTCTACGTAAAGACACAAAGAAATGTCACGCAAACCGTTTGCCTGGTACCAGGGTAAATTTTAACCCATTGTTACTATAATCTATACGGTTAATTATATATATCCTGTATTTAGACAAAATTGGGGTAAAAAAATTAGGTAAAAAAAAGGAAAACGAAACGATTTTTTGTCTTCTCTTATTGTATCTTTGTGCGAAGTTTCCTATATGTGTATTATCGAAACGATCGTCTCTGGAATCTATTTATGCCTTTTTCTTCAGCCTCTCAGTGTTTTTAAGTCTCGCACAAAGGATGTAAGAATAATTTTTTTTTTTTTTTTTTCGAATCCAATAATTAAACCCAACGGTTTTTTGTATCCCCTATTTTTTTTTTTCATTCACGAATTTTTTCGGATGTTTTTGTCTGACAATGTAGAAGCGGCAAATCCTTCGGGAAACAGGTCGACGTTTTAAATTCGTTGAATAAATGATCGCAACGGTGAGGTGGGAATAGAAGTTTCTTTTTTTTGTTTTTGTATTTTATTTTCTCTCCCAGTTTCTCGTTCAGGGTTCAAAAAAAAAAAAGATCCCGAATCACTGATCCGGTGGGAAAATTAGGGCTACTACCGTCACGCACACACTAACCATACCCGAAAATATATCTTCTACCAACGTGATTTTTCCACCTCGGTTTTACACACCACGCGGTTTCGCTCTCTGAACAACTTTGCTAAAGACCGAATGCCTGGGGGATAAGGTTACCAGGACAAGTTTTTTTGTTTCCTTTTCTTTATTTATTTCTCCCTTTCTTCCTCCTTTCCCTCTCTATATATATTTCTTTCGCGTTTTCTGCTTCCTCTCTATGCTAGGACTTTAGCCAACCAGTCTTGTAAAGCCACAGGAATGACCGAGATCTCGCCATAGGGAGTCCGTCGACGTTATCACATCCGAAATCCCCTTCTCTTAATTTATTTATTCTACGTTTCGTTTTTATTTTTTTCTTTGTTGTCTGGTTCTTTTCAAGATCAACACGTGGTGTTCGCGGAGGAGAAAAAAAAAACCGTAATCGTTGCTTAAAATCAAATGAAATCCGAGGGGCTATTCACTTGGGAAGTCTTATGTACACGGTCTCGGAAGTCTTTGGAAGTCTTTGGAAGTCGGAAGTCACCTGCGTACACCAAAAATCGAAGTGAATGGCCCCTCGATGAAATCTAACGTTGTGCCTTTTTTTCCATGCAGTATTCCATTACCCACTACCCACGTCAATTTCATCTAATTAACTCAACTTTTATTTGCACTCGTTTTCGGAAACGAGATCTCGTTAGGGGTGAAATTGACCCATAGCAGGCGCTCACCAGAACTCTCCCTCACTTCCTTCCTGACCCATTACCTTGCCTGTACCGTTACAATGCGTTCAATGATCGCGGTTCGAGGTTAGTGGGTAGTGGTTACATACTAGTGGAATAGTAGGTATAGTATATACACAGAAGTAAATTTTCAAGGTTTCATCGCATGCTATCCAAACGCGATGGTTTCACCGCTATGTATTGTGTATTCGTGTGCTGATATCGTTAAGGTTTGGCCAACGGAAATGTTTTACCCGGGACCTAAGGGAGGAGGCTATACCTACTCGAGAAGTACATAGTCGAGTCAAGTGGTGAAATTTAAGTGGAGTATAGGGGAGTTTCTCGACATTATATCATTGCTATTGTTACGAGAAGGGTCGGTTTCAAGCTCTTTTGGTCACCACGAAAACTACGGTCTTAAAATTATTCGTTTGATTTTAATCAAAATTAAAATATAAATTTGAATCCATATTCGTTAATTATTATCATACAGTTAACGCTATAACGTGAAGCAGAACGACGACGATGTACTACGTCATGGTTGGAGCTACCGACTTCTCCCCTTCACCTCCGTGTGTTGTATATATCTACTCTATAGATAGATAGGCGGTTTATTGAATAGAAGCGTAATTTGGTGCCGTCTTCGTGCCGTCGGACATGAAGTTAATTGTGTATTCAGGAAACGTTCCTACCCTGTACTCTCCGTTACGCCGGTAATACCGCCCGCGCCATACAACCGGTGCGTGGATAGAACCGCGAGGTGAAGAGAGATATTGCGGGTTTATTCGACTACCGAGTACCTACCCAACGTCCTACACCTCTCACAATCGGGATTTAGTACGTATGGAGACAGGAAGGCTTCGTCACCAACTGCTTTCAGCCATGACATTACCTTCCTCCGTATTACCTACATCTGTCTCTCTCTCTCTCTCTCCCTCTCTCTCTCTGTGTTAATCTGTATAGTCTGAAGGCGAATTATTAGATAGTACTGACTTTGTTCGTCTATAAATTGACGAATAAACCGATAATCAAATTCACATAAGACTGACTTCCGGAGAATCGGGGAAACCGGAGATTCAATTAGGACGAAAGAAAGGAAATATCCAAGAAAACAAGTCCACTTTATTTGATTGATAAAACGCGTGCGGTTTCAGATGGTTTTTTTCAGGTTATCTCAATTTTGGTAACATATATGGCAGTTTTTTTTTTTTATAAGTGTTTTTGCTCAGATTTTTTTTGTATTTTTTAATAAATTGCATAGTTTCTGAGAGAGAGAGAGAGAGAGAGAGAAAACAGACTTGACACTGACCAGTTGGGATTCAATTTGGCAAATATTCAAACTATTGATCAATTGAAATTTTCACGAATAATTCCGGGGGGGTGAATCACGTCTATTTGGTGTACCTACATAAAGTAAGAAATGTTACGAGATATTGAGGAGAATATTGAGGAAGATGTCAGAAGATTTCGAGAGGTATTGTGGAACATGAGAAAATATGAGGAGATATTGAGGTAAAAATGTTGGGATATATATATTATGGTAAAGGAAATGTGTTATAGACATTTTGGCTAGTGATTCACCACCCCGGATAATTCCAATAAACTTTTACCTCTAGACGTACTATATGGACGAAGATTGTAAGGATTTTTGTAAAATGTTCGTAGAGATGTGTACGAATATTATAATGGACATTAAGTATTTATACACGGGCTTAAGGTTTGCACACCTCTACCTTCCAACTTGAGGTTCCAGTATACAGTAACAGGTATTTCTCTCCATCGCAACTATAGCCGCCATCTTTATTCACGGATTTGCGCTATTCAGGCTGGGACAGAAGCAACCTTTGAATAACTAAAGATAACCAACATGAATCATGCATAACCAACACAGAGTACCTAAGGGCATGTTATGTCGCTGATGCCACTCCGGGCTTAATGCGCGTGGGAAAAATAGATTTTTTTTTTTTGTTTGTGCCAGTGAAATAAAAAAAAATAAAATAAAGTAGAACTCAGAGCAGATATTTGGAAGAATTAGATAAAATCAAAGAAAATACTTTATACGATTCGCTGTGACGAAAAGTGTCGGTTATCTCCCGAGGGACTTGGTGTCTTTTCCTCTCCCTTATTACATCCTCAACTTCCTGCCTGCTGAGAGATATCTACGACTATACGGAACCCCCCATCCTCAGCGGTTCAGAAGATCAGAGATTTTCTCACAGAATCGTTATAATACTCACATCAGAGACTTCGCCGACCTCTGATTTGTTACAAATTGTGGCTACGAGGCTACTGCTTGGAATAACTTGAAGCTACAAATCAGGAACTAATCTCTGGACTATATATACCACTCGGTCATCAGCCCATTTTAGAACATTAATTATTTCCGTTGTCAACATAGTGAGACGATCTACGACGAATCGTATAAATCCCGTGACTATTTTTCCGCATTTACTCTCTAAATATATGAATCAGCGAATAGTCACTAGATCAGCAGTGAATAATCACTGATAGGTCAAATTATGTGTGGATTGAATGTAAACAAAATTTGCTGAGAACAATTGGGAAAACTGCAATTCTGTGTGATTGAATGAAGATCATCAAAAATCTGTCGTCATCTCTGTTGTTCGTTTCCTAGTCTCAAAAAATAAAATATCTCAAGCTGCCTGATTCTTGTACGCGCCGATATCTCAAGGTGTGTTACTACCATTAACCTACCGTCTTTCGTGTTCCTTAGATAAAGATAATATCGCTATGTTAATAGAGGGGAGGAAAGTTTCAAACGTTTTCCCAGCGGTCCTCATGAGATATAGTTTCGTTGTACGCGTGTTGAGCTCGAGAGGGTAGCTAGGTGTAGACTGTTAGATGTTGACGGAAACGGAGACATTTGCCTCCATGCAGCAAAGGCTCGCGCATAAGGTAGGGATGAGGGGATAAGATTCAACGTTGGATAGGGTTGAAATGACGTACTTAACCCGAACGTCGTCTACACTCGAAACTGCGCTATGTGTACCCCCCCTCTTCTTATATTCTTCCTCTACCCACTCGGCTATATAACGCTTGCCCTCGACTCTAGGCAAAGAACAGCTTATTGTCGACGTACATATACGTATGTACTTCGATCCTCGAGGCAACATAGCACATCATCATTACCAACACCTCCGTTTACACCTACGTACTTCTAGGCCCCAGGTTCACGGTACTAGTAGTATAGTATGAAATATATCGTTTTTGATGCAATCAACAAAAAATGGGCAAAGACAGACATTTTTCTTATTTTTTAAAATTCAAGTCACATGAGTTTCTTTGACTGTATTGATATGCAGTTTGTTAAGTTATTATCATATCATGTTTATCCTTGTTGTTTTGTCACAAAGATTGATTTATTGAAATAAATGAAATGAAATTTCACAAGTTTTAAGAAAAATGTTCTTGTTTCGTAATACGCAACCTTTGCCGTACTCTCTAAATTTGAATCAGTGAATAGTCACTGATCATCAGCGAATAGTCACTGATGCCTCCAGTTATAAGTATACCACTGGAAATCAGTGAAAAGTCACTAATTTATCCAGTGAATTTGAATCACTGATTCAAATAGTGAAATTTTCACTGATTGAATCAGCGAAAATTATTGGTTCTTATATATATATTTGATCCGGTTGAAGATATTTCGAAACGGAAAGACAATATGGTACATTCGACACATTTTTGTTTCGCGAGTCTTTATTGCAAGTAAAGAAAAAACAGACTCCTAACGCAGATGAAACTTCTCCGTTTTCCATCTCGTCGGAGCGAGCCAAGACTGGACGCAGTGCGAAAACCTAACCTACCAAAAGTATAAGGAATTCAATGTAAGACAGTGAACAGCAATATTCACACAATTCATTGATTATTTGCAACTAACAAGCCAAATTGTGAAGAATTTTATAAATCCGCATGTTCACTTACGTTATGATTTTTACTGAACAGTTCACGTGGTTGAACCGACGCCCAAATCAGCACGCAGCATATGAACGCGAACGATTTGGCGGTTAGTAGGCAGCTCCATGGCGGTTAGAGACTCGGCGTACGCGGCGCCCCTAGCGTTCGTCACAAAAGTCACTGACGAAACAGTGAAGTTATGCACTGGTTTAGCAGTGGTAAAATCACTGCTGAAATGGACTTCATTGATACTCCAGTGAAAAAGGGTTCAAGTCACTGTTTCTGCAGTGAAGTACCAAGTCACTGATTCAATTAGTGAAATTTTCACTAATTCAAATTTAGAGAGTATTCGGTGATGTTTTTTTTTTCTTCTATTTTCTCCATTTTTGTTCCCAATATACGGGGCCACCCACTACGGTAGACTATTATCATCGACCTTCAGCACTATGTGTATACATATGCCGCGAATGAACCTGCGGGTAACCTAATATCCGGGCAAAGTTTCCAACCTCTTCTCATGGGGACGTACGTGTACCATAATGCTGCCCACCAGCAGCAGCAGGACATTAGCAGCAACGATCACTTGTCCACGACGGTTGAGTTCACCCGACGACCTTCAAGGACTAAGGAAGCGCGTGTCTCCTCCACGTATGGGGTGTTTTGGTGTGTTTTTTTTTCTTTGTGAAGTCTTCGAAGTGTATAAAACTATATCCACTTTTCAACAATATCTATAGTACAAGATAAATGGAATCTCGTGTACTAGGTACGTACAGGGTGAATTCCTAAATCGAGAAATGAGCTTTCAGACAGTTGGATTGATTCAGAACTGTCTGAATGCTTGTTTCTCGATTTCACTCAACTTCAGACTGTTCAGTCGTTTGAAATTCACCCTGTATCTGTACCAAATCAATTTATAGGAGAACATCATGACACTGTTTTTTAATACTTTGATTCTCATCTACTTGAGTACAATATTGATATCTAGCATTATAAATTCACAATTACACAGAGAGAAGGATTTATTTATAGTTAACGAAGCTATATTTGTATATAAGCAAATTAATATTTTGTTATTCTTACTAAATTCACTTTGAGGCAAATATAATTCGTTAACTGTTAATAAATCCTATTCAGCTGTATTTGGTCCAACTTGAATTTTCTTGAGCTAACCAAATTTTGTTAACAGTAAAAAAATATTCATTTGCTTATATACAAATACAGCTTCGTTAACTATAACTAAATCCTTCTATCAGTGTAGTATCAAAATTCACTTACAGGTAGGATGATAATTTTGTGAATGACATTTTCATAAAATATTCATCGTCTTAGTTACTTGATAATATTCGAAACATAAAGAATAATATAACCTTGTATGCGATACAGGTTGGATAAATTTTAGAGGCTCATAATCTCCGATCAAACGAAAAAAAAATTTCTTACTATTTCAAGTCCATTTTTTCGACTTCTGTCGATTTCAAGCCAAGATTGCGTAGTGAAAATGCTTCGCGATTTGATCAAGTGAATATAGCTTCTAATAGATGAACGTAATCTGTTCTTATTGTTTAATTGAGATTATATTGGAAAACGTTATTTATGCACCCTATAAAGACAGGTGTTGATTGCAGTTTGCAGTTTGCTACAGCATAAGTTGGGGGCGACGCGACGCCACAACGCGTGGGAACGGCGCCAACGGAACGTCGAGCGATCATTTCCGTGGATCATTTGATCGTATCTTACATTAGGGAAATGAAAGAGACTGACGGTTGCGAACTATGGGCATACTTATCGTTAGAGAAAACGACACGGTTCTACCCGTGTAAATCTAGCTTTATGTTACTACGATATTACCTTTAATCAATGTCAAAAATTATCAAACGACTTTGTTTTTTTGTCACTTCCGGTATGATAACTATACCGACGTCGACATTTTACGAGATGCTTGGATCTATTGGGATTATAGTCGAACAGAATTCAGAACCCAAACTTGAATTGATGGCAATTCTGTTTCATTTAATTACTCTCAATATTCAAGTATTTGGATTGGTGGCAAGATTACAATCGTATCTCGAAAAATTCTCTTTTTCGATTAAGCTGTATGTTTTTTTTTTAAATTTGATTTCACGGTTTATCACCGGTTCTATGAATATATTTGACTGAAGACTCGCCTGACGTAGACTATTTTTTTATTCAAAAATTCATCTTACGTGTCTTGGTAGATACATGATACTTTCACACGGAGACGCACGCATTAATATCTGTCTCCTCCGGCCCACGTCTAGAATTCAAGGAAATCCGTGCGTGCGGTGTCAAGTGTCTCGTTATAGCTTAGGCTTTCGTGAATTTCAATTCCCAACTCCTAACTTCGCGACCACAAGCCAGCGGTTAATGTTTCTCGAATCTCATTTCTTCGTATACAACGATTCTGCTAGAAAATGTCTACGTCGCTTTTCTCACGTTCGCAATAATAATTACAATCTTCCAACGTTTCAAATGATTTCCTTGATTTGATTACGTTTAGGATATTGATATAATTTCGGGAAATTAGTGAACCAAAATATCGAGTCTAATACGTGTGAAGTTACGTTTGAAGAAATAAAAAAAAATAAAATGAAAAATAAATACTTCACTGTACAATTTTTGGTTCACTAGAGCGAATTAATTGATTGACGAGCAACAGTCGATTGGCGTTGCGGAATTAGAATGAATAATTTGCAACGTTGTGAATGTGCACTCGTACACGGTGATCGAAAAGTTGTTATCTACGCGCCCGCTCGCGGGTAATCATTCTACGTTATTCAAATCTGGTGTCATCAATCGTGACGATATATTGTGTGACGGTACTCGACCGACGATCAATCATTCTTAACTCTGCAAGGGCTGCATGTTTCCTGATACCGACGCAAAACTGCATCGCGGAACACGTTTGCGTTTACATCCTGCTCTCTAAATTTCAATCAGTGAATAGTCACTGATCATCAGCGAATAGTCACTGATGCCTCCAGTTATAAGTATACCACTGGAAATCAGTGAAAAGTCACGAATTTATCCAGTGAATTTGAATCACTGATTCAAATAGTGAAATTTTCACTGATTGAATCAGCGAAAATTATTGGTTCTTATATATATTTGATCCGGTTGAAAATATTCTCGAAACGGAAAGACAATATGGTATATTCGACACATTTTTGTTTCGCGAGTCTTTATTGCAAGTAAAGAAAAAACAGACTCCTAACGCGGATGAAACTTCTCCGTTTCCCATCTCGTCGGAGCGAGCCAAGACTGGACGCAGTGAGAAAACCTAACCTACCAAAAGTATAAGGAATTCAATGTAAGACAGTGAACAGCAATATTCGCACAATTCATTGATTATTTGCAACTAACAAGCCAAATTGTGAAGAATTTTATAAATCCGCATGTTCACTTACATTATGATTTTTACTGAACAGTTCACGTGGTTGAACCGACGCCCAAATCAGCACGCAACATATGAACGCGAACGATTTGGCGGTTAGAGACTCGGCGTACGCGGCGCCCCTAGCGTTCGTCACAAAAGTCACTGACGAAACAGTGAAGTTACGCACTGGTTTAGCAGTGGTAAAATCACTGCTGAAATGGACTTCACTGATACTCCAGTGAAAAAGGGTTCAAGTCACTGTTTCTGCAGTGAAATACCAAGTCACTGATTCATTTAGTAAAATTTTCACTGATTCAAATTTAGAGAGTGTGGACGGAATGAATTTATATTGTAATTTCGTTTTATTAGATCACCTTACTATTTTTTTTATTTATTTATTTTTTTACGTTTCTCTTTTTTGCACGAATTTTGATCAGCTGAGGAGACAAAAAATATAAGAAGAGAATAGAAAAAAAAGTTTTTTGTTGACGCTATCGATTCACGCAACGCTCACGAATACTTTTCTTACGCCTCTGGAAGTGTTCGAGGGGTTTGAGGCGAAACGATGACGAATGAAAAGTATTATGTACCTAAGTGAAATCTGAAATGAAAAATCTTTACATTCAAAGGTATTTTATCAACGTCCTTGTGTAACGTCTGTACATACCCACCTACGTCCTTTGCACAATAAAAGTTTTGAGTTTTTGATCGGAAATCTAAACTTGCGTTTGGAACGTTGACAAATCGTCGAAATCCCATTTCCACAAAGATTTCATCGACTCTTGAGAGCTTACGTTGAAACGAACTTTAAATTGAAGAAAGATGTGATTGAATTATAATTCGATAATGAATTTTATAGCCACTTTGACTAAGACTATCTTTAATTTTCTGATTTCAGGTGAGTTTCGCTCCATCGCATCAAACTGGTTTACAACGTTCCTCGAAATACTCTGCGAGGATAATTTATAGAGGGTTATAGAGAACGGTAAATTACGCCTATAGAGTTTATTTTCCATTTTTGGTAATGCAACAACTTTACTTTTACTCTCCTTACACCCCGGTCCCGGGGCTTTATTCTTATCGAGGGATTTACCCAGTAGCCTCTATTACCTGCTCGTTTACCTAACCTAACCTAAGTTGAAATTGTTACATTCCCCCATAAAATTCTAGGCTAACAGTCGAATAAACTTATCCCGTGATCCTACAGTGTAAAAAAAGATTTCAACTGGTTAGAATAATGAAAAAAAAAAAAATCTTCCTTTAACGCGGCGCGATGGTTTCACGTCGATGTGTACGTCATGCACGGCTCGATTAACAGGGGGTCACTGTATCAACCACAATATATGTGTAGGTACACGTGTGTATACATCTTTTTTCCATAACTCTACACGATATCAAATGAACAATTCTGCGGTAACCGGTTAATCTATGTCCAGCAATTAACATTCTAGTTCTTCTTATCGTATACAAAAAAAAAAAAAAGTGAAAGAAAAAGAACAACCACATCCGTGAGCGCATTGTACAGCAATGTACCTTTCAGCGTGGATAAAAAAAAAGGTGTCAATCTGCAGTGCTTTTTCTAATTGGTGATCTGATTTTTCTGTACATTGAATTATTATAGTAGAAATCTCAACGATATCTGTGGTTTTTGTGAATTAAGCAGAAGAATGAAGAAGAAAAAACAATCACATCGATTCAAGATGCACAGTGTAAATTTTCCTCGGTTTCGATGAATTTCATATATGTATTAGTTGAACTCCCACTATTAGAGAATAATTTTTTTTTTTCTTTTCAATATTCATACATCATAGTTTAGCTGTGATAAAAAAGTTGGTGCGTCACTATATGTATACGAAAAGCTAGCCCGCAATATTTCTTGAGACAGATTTTATCGAATTGAGCTCAAATTTCAACCTCATTGTTGATACACGTGTTCGGTCAAAATAATGAACCAGTTTCGAATTTCATTAAGAATCTACTAATTGGTCGAAGATCATATATTCCACTGTTCATATTTCAATTGTTATTGTATTTTAGAAACCATCAATGGATAAAGTTTCTGGTTCATCATTCTTCTTAAGGGGATGATTGAAGCTCTCTCTGAACAAAATGTAATCCAGTTCGAACGAACGGTTCTCCAAATATCGCGTGCACAGAGATAAAAGATAAGGAGTTTTTGCCAGAGGTTGTTTTTTCAATACTTGAATACCTACGCCATTTTCAATGTATTTCAAAAGCATAAACCCTTGTTGATGATCTATTTTCCAATGCTAAAGTGAACACCTTGTATACCGCATACCGTACGAATGAAGAATGAAAGAAAAAATATGGTTGCGGCAAAAAGAAACATAAGCAACGGTAACGTTTTCAGTTTTAGCTTCGTATATATGTATGTGTATTCTTGAATTACAGAATTCTATCTTCTCCTTTATATTCTATCTCGTTTCTTTCCATAAACCGTCTCTCTTACATCCCATCCTCTCTCTCTCTCTCTCTCTCTCTCGGTTCACTTCCTAATTTTCAAAGCTCACCGACCGCCTCTATCTCTCTTTTCGTCTCACTCTCTTCCCGCGCTCGTTAGAAACAGTTGACGGTACACTCGAGACGCGCTTCACCAAGGCGGAAGAGCGAGAGAGAGAGAGAGCGAGAGGGGGGGAGAAGGAGAAAGAGATGGCAGGTAAATGTAGAGGGCGTTGGGCCGATGCGAGCGGGAACTCTCAGCCTTCATGGTCGGACAAAGGAAGTTTGCCACGTTTAATACCGAACGTATATGTATACATACATACGTGCACTTACTATACCTCGACGTATATTCCTTAAATCCTATCAGCGAAGCATCTCTCTACCGTAAAGGCAGACGCGCGCCGCCGGCTCCCCCATTCCACCCGGTGTTGTACCACCGAACCAACGTAACCTAACCTAACTAAGAACCTAACCTAAGCCAACTAACAACATTTGCTGCTGCTGCTGCTGCTGGGATCGGTTCTCATGGCTATCTTGGCTCCTGCTCGGCGAACTCTGCATGCCTTCTACTTCATACCGTCTTTTTATTACCACTTTTTGCATTCCCTTCGTTCGGCCGCTCTGGTGCCTCGGAGATTGCCGAGTTCCACGGTCATCACCTACGCTTCCCCCTTGTTCTGTGTTCAAGTCTTTGCCGACTATCCTACCTACAAACGGAGAATAAAAACGCTCGGATCCTTGATTCAATTTATCAATCTTGTCTGGATGAATCAGATCAAAACCATTCGGTGCGAGTATTCGAATAAATTACCCAAGGCTTTGGTATAAGCTCAAATTGGATATGACCGGTTCATAGAGTTATCACCTGACGTCACCTGCTTCCGTGAAATCGATCATCACGCCGGCAATGTTCCATTGTATTCTATGCATCATTACGCGATGAATGTGCCGACGCAGTTGCGAGTTATACAAACAGTGTAACCCCCTTTCGTTGACCACTAGAGTAGGTACAAGCTATACCACGAGAATAGATACATTTTGGCGTTTATCAAATGCGTCTCTCTAACAGAAGCAACTATTTACCTCCGAGACAGATTCCAGTATCTTTTTACAATGAGATTTCGATCGCGAAAACTCTGTTAATGCCTCGTTGCGCGCGCGGATAACTGTGACACTTACAGAGAGCCTTTAGTGGGGGGTTGGCGTAGGGTTTGCATGCGGTAGAAGGGAGGAAATGGGCGTGGTTTGACGGACTGTATTCGCGATTTAATACGATACGCGCGAGGTGCGACAATAATTAATTTTAAAAGCTTGCACTCATGCGTGGTTTCATACAGTGCAACCATCGTGTATTTTTGTTTGGTCATACAAGCTATCTGCGCACAGGTGGTCAACGTGTTTGCGCAGCTGTCGACTGCTCTACCCCTTGCATTTTTTTTTTTTTTTTAATAGCTTTTCTTTATCGAAAAGTTACTAACGGATAGGACATCGCAGTTTATTTTCCAAGTATGAAACGGTTTATCAACGATACAACGACACCGAGATAGCAGGGTGGCATAGCTTCAGGCGCAGCTATGTAAATTTTCGACAAAAACATCACCGTTCTGCAAACATTTCGCGACGACTAATTAGCTTTGATGGAATACAAAATCTATTATTCCTATCCATGTGTCCACACGATAGGTTGTGGACACCATTTTCCGGAATTTGACGTTCTGCCACACTGTATGATCTATGTCATAGCCAAATCGTAAGCGATACAAATACGCTTTCAATTACAATATTGGCCTACTACAGACCGAGGTGAGGTGTCGAGTTTAATGCCTACCATTTTTGGGCTCTTCATTGTTATAAACCACCACGCCCACGCACGTAAGCGGTATTGTTACAGATTCTCAAACCCGCTGTTAGCTGTAGATCAACTAAATCGGGTCAATCTTGATCGCCGGAGTGTTTCTCTGTACACTTTTTTTTTTAGGATCTGTTTTTTTTCCCTTATGCTTCAATTCTTCTCGTGTCCGTCACTTTCAAAGTGGATATCATCGATTACAATTGAACAATCGTACATACGATAGAAAGTTGTGTCAAGTTTGAAAAATATTACATGAACGTCCCTCAAAGAAAGAGTGGTTTATATTGATGTGCACGTTCTATCGAAGGAAGGAAGCGAGGAGACCGTTCGTTTATATACATATTTTTTCTCCGATTATTATCCAGCAGATTATATGTATTATAGTGAGATACATGTATCGTGGTTGACGCCAGTTAAAATTGATAGCCATTTTGGTTGCGTATATGTGAACATTGTCGGGTATACGTATATAGGGGCTCGGCCGTTGGCCCGAAGATCAAATTTATCTTCTTTGTCTTTTCCCTGTGTATATAGAGAGTATAATGTATGGTATAATACGGGTGAGTGGGTTAAATGGAATGAAAATACCGGAAACTTTCCTTTATCCTCGGTGGAACGTGCTTATACGTATTATATACCACGGTAACAACCCACCCCTCGATAAGTACCTTCAACCGCACCGCAGCACTACTCGGATAACAGTGGACGTTGAACAAAGTAATTCCATCGAAATTACCTAATCGATGTCAGCTATCCCATCCAACGGTTTTATACGTTCGCTGTTTAATGACACGTGACTAATTTTCTTTATTATTCAAATTCGTAACACCCTGTATCCTGTATACTAGTATCCATAAAAAAAATATCATGATTAACGGCGTATTCAGAACGATGGGACGTCGTTGTCTTTTTCCTTTTTATTCTGTTTTTGTGTGCAAGCGATTCTAACCTCGTAACCCGAACTTATTCATGTTTAGAGGAGGTCAATATCAGCGAAATCGTCGAGTGTACAGTCGAACCATCATCTTTCTTTTTTTACTTTATCGTCTTTATGCTGACCGAGGAGTTTGAGGGGCTTATAATCCCGTCGTGACGATGATATTATGTGGGTGATACTTTTTTTTCATTAAAATTTATGAGACACGATGTTATTATAAACTGGGGACGAATTCTATGGCGTTAGGTATTCTGAAGTTTATGCGACCCATATCGCGACACGTTATTCATTAAACTGACAATCAATGTCGGTTGTACATACTGCAAGCAGTATAACAATTGAATCTTCAAATAATGAACTGTTCTTATAATGCATCATTGTCATTTCGAAGAAAGCTGTTATTGTACGATGGAAAGTTAACGGTTTTTATTTTTCGTTACACCATGTATGTTTTGTGCCTCGATCGAGCCACACCCTAGGCAGCCGTAAATGTAGGTGATTAGCTGGCTCATTTTCACTTACGTCTTCCTCTCTACGATGGAAAGATAGAGACAGAAAATTATATTTCTTGAGATAACGACTCACCTCGTGACCCTAAACTGGAATAGAAATTGGATATATTAAGTTTGTTTGATAAAATTATCATGACGTGAACAAAATTTTACATAAATCGATTTAGATCGCCGCTGTGTTTGATACTCGCGTTTATAAGCGACAGGCAATTAACCTTAGCACGATGTTAAAAAGTTCTTCACATTAAAAATCGAACAAACTAATCAAAAGGAAAGAAAGAAAAAAAATTGTCAAGGTTTCAATACCACGTCGGCACGGTCGGTTAAATCTAATACAGAATCTGTCTTAACTCACTGACTTTTGCCTCTTGGCGTATATAAAGTCATGCTTGTATACGTACGTTCATGTACATTGAAGCAATTTATATAGAGGTATTATAATTCGTCAGAAGTTTTGTATAATAGATTCACAAAGAAGCTATGTAAGTTGTTTCTTTTTCCAGTTATACTTCTTACATCACGATTATTACCGTGTCCGACACATTCGTAGTAATCACAGGTTTTGAAAACACGTTTCTGATGATAACATTTGCAATGGTTTAGAATATAAAGTTCACCAAAGAATTAAATCTGCTTCTTCACATCCCACTCTCTAAATTTGAATCAGTGAATAGTCGCTGATCATCAGCGAATAGTCACTGATGCCTCCAGTTATAAGTATACCACTGAAAATCAGTGAAAAGTCACTAATTTATCCAGTGAATTTGAATCACTGATTAAAATACTGAAATTTTCACTGATTTAATCAGCGAAAATTATTGGTTCTTATATAAATTTGATACGGTTGAAGATATTCTCGAAGCGGAAAGACAATATGGTATATTCGACACATTTTTGTTTCGCGAGTTTTTATTGCAAGTAAAGAAAAAACAGACTCCTAACGCAGATGAAACTTCTCCGTTTCCCATCTCGTCGGAGCGAGCCAAGACTGGACGCAGTGAGAAATCCTAACCTACCAAAAGTATAAGGAATTCAATGTAAGACAGTGAACAGCAATATTCACACAAGTCATTGATTATTTGCAACTAACAAGCCAAATTGTGAAGAATTTTATAAATCCCGCATGTGCACTTACGTTATGATTTTTACTGAACAGTTCACGTGGTTGAACCGACGCCCAAATCAGCAGGCAACATATGAACGCGAACGATTTGGCGGTTAGTAGGCAGCTCCATGGCGGTTAGAGACTCGGCGTACGCGGCGCCCCTAGCGTTCGTCACAAAAGTCACTGACGAAACAGTGAAGTTATGCACTGGTTTAGCAGTGGTAAAATCACTGCTGAAATGGACTTCACTGATACTCCAGTGAAAAAGGGTTCAAGTCACTGTTTCTGCAGTGAAATACCAAGTCACTGATTCAATTAGTGACATTTTCACTGATTCAAATTTAGAGAGCATGTAGAAATTGACTTTCAATCGGGGAAAACTATCCAGGGCCCTTCCAGAAACGTCACACTTGCCTTGAATCGGATAAAACGTCGTGACGTTCATTGGAGGGCCCTAGTAGGGCCCTGGATAGTTTTCTCCGATTGAAAGTCAATTTCTACGTCGGATTGTTCTGTTGATTTTGGGCAATTTTTATTTGAACTTGTTTTCATTTAACGGTTCAGCCGAGAATTGTTTACTTCTATTAACGTGAAATCAAAATTTCTATTTTCTATTCACTTTATAGAATATCTTCATAAACAGAGTGCTATGATCGCTCTATAGATAGAAATGATACGCGATGCCGATAAAAATTATACTAAACTTCTTCGTCACCAATGATGGTCAATTCTTTCTTTTTATACGGGTGATTCCAAGATATTGGGTCTTTTGGTGTCTTTTAGAAAAAAAATTGGAAAGATGGAAAAATATGATCTTTTAAAATGGTCATAATCATACCTTAGAGTGTGTTCTATACGGTACACTAAATTTCAAATATGAAATGTTCTCAGAATTCCAGAAATTTGCGTTCAAACACCAAAATTGTCTCTCCCCTGGCATGTCCCTCCGACAAATTTATTGATTCCCGTAGCGATATTTGGTGACTCTTCCAATAAATTACAATAAACAATGGACTTTCTTATAGCTGCATCAACGTATGATGATATTTCAGTAATAAAATTCATTTTATATTATTATTTTTCAAAATATTCCATATTCCGTTTTGTCCTCCACTTTCGACGTCTCCTCCCCTGGCATTTTTATGGCCGTTATTTTGAACTAATAAAATCAGCTTGCTTATTCAAACTTTGTCGGTATCATAAGAGTTTGGCACAAAGTTGACGTGTTGTGACGGGTGAGCACCCTTGCGCTTTCGTTTTTCGGTTAGCGCGGAATAACCGCCGCGTTCGGGTCAGTGTCGAAGTGATCCCTGTATCTACCCTGGTAAGTCGTATGTCGCAATCAGTTATCTATTTATTTTTATTCTAGGCATCATGTATTCTAATATGTGCACTAGTCACCCAGTTTCAATTCAGAATCTAACGAATAATTTGTTTCCATACTATTGACGAATTACCGCAGAAACATCTCTCCCCTGGCATATCTCCCCTGGCATATCTCCCCTGGCATATTGTCATGCCAGGGGAGATACAAAATGACCAGGGGAGATACGTATAGAGTACATTTCTCATTATATACTACGATTTAGAACATACTACATTCAGTTTTCTTGTTTACATGATATGGACGAATACTAGAACCGGTATTATTGACATTCTTACTGATATACGAGCAGAAAATGGCAAACCCGAAGAAATTTGAATCTCGAATATTTTATAAGCTAAAAATATGATAATGTTATATGAAAAAAAACAACAAAAAGTCTGGTCACCATGTCTTTAACATACCAGATTATTAAATATATATATTCGTATTTCGGAGTATTTTATTTTATTTAATCCATGAGTAATAGTCTCTCCCCTGGCCAGTGTCTTCCCCCTGGCACATTGAAAAGTCATTAAAAATGATCAAAGTGTCTCGCTCTTCCGTAGGCATCATAAAGACATTGTCAATATTCTAGTAAATTCGAAATTGACCGTAATTATTACATTTTTTGCTTTGCCAAAAATGTTAGGATCTGAGACGCAATATCTTGGAATCACCCATACCTGAAACCTTCGTAGTAAGCATCGTAGACAACGATGATGTGTCGGTCGAGTAGTTTTTCAACGTATACGTGGGTGCAGACGCAGACGAGGCGAGGCATGCGGCAGTCACCGACCGTGAAGGCGTTGTATCCGTCCATTCGAGACATTGCGTTGATTACGGATATGTATTCCGCACTCGGTTAATGAAACGACATCAGAAATAACAACAAAATAATGAATTTATCCATTTGTTTATTCTGAGCTTTGAAAGTAATGACGATGCACCACCCACGCGCGCGTCAGCGTGAATCTAATACTAATTGCGTTTGCTGTTCAATTGAAATGGGATTACGAGACTTGAAACTAATTAAACTGAAGCTCAACACATTTCCCGACTGTTGCGTCAGGTGGTGAATATTTACTAGCAAGAGGGGGTTGAGAAAGTAAAATATACAACGTTGCAGGATTAATTTATGAATTCAAATTTATACGCCTCTACGAGGGATGCGATGCTGCAGTTATTATGGATTTTTTTCTCTTATCTTCCTGTTTTTTTACATCTCTTAATGAAACGACCTGTAATCGTCATGCTGGGGTTGGAAAATGCTAGTCTTAGCACAGTTTAGCGTCGAGGGAAGGGGGAATGGAGACGGTAGTTTAGATGAGGTGTTCTTGAAATTAAGTTTAGCTTTTGGACATAAATTTCAGTTTCCTACAACCACGGCGGTTATAACTACACCTTTTACTCGTTGCTTGAGACCGTTTTATGTATACACTTTCCGTAGGATGTAATCGAATGAATTCTGAACCAGTTAGTTCGCGGTTGCATATTTTCTAGTTGGACAAAATTGTGAATCATCGATTTTTTTAAATGGCAGGAATTTCATTATAAATGTCATTGAACTGATTCATATTTGGTGATTTTATTTTCAATCCAGCTCAGCGACCATAAAATCAAAGCGTGTCCAATTTTTTTTTTTCTCATTCTCATGACATAAGAAGATAAGAAAACAGAAATATTGATATTCGTCATTTCCAATGTATCTATGTATCTTTGATTATTTTTATTTCGTCTTGTCGGAAGGGTCTAAGCGACAACGACGCATTTTCGTTTGTCTCCGGAAAACAAATAACGGAGAGAAAAAATAAATGAATAAAAGTAAGGTTTCCGGGAAGAATATATGTGTATATCGATTCGTGCCCCTCGTTACATGGAGACACACGAAGTGATGGTTAACCGTGGTTCACTCGAGTCTACTTCCTATAGAGAAAGACTAGTTTTACCTTTGTGTCGTTTCACACGAATCATGGCTCGGATTACTTACTTCCCCTGCCTCGCATATACATACATCTATATCTATCCTACATTTGGGTATTCAGGAGGAACCCGATGAGTAGGGCGTGGTAATTCAATATCCATATACGATAGTTATAGACCTTAGTTTTCAATCGGGTAGAAACTACGCCGCGTGCCCATCATGTGGGCAACATAATACTCCCTCATACAGTCTAAATTTCTTACATTTTTTTTTTTTTTTTGTATTACCATTTCCCTTTTTCTTAGGAGTTTTCGAACGTTGTATTCTTTTGTCATTTATATTCGGGGTATAGTGTGTGAAATTTGACCGGTAATTAATATTCATATAAGAGTGAGATTAAAATTACGTGTATTAAGGGGGGCTTGTAAGGCTTGAGAGCCATAAAACGTTAACGAATTTCAAAACGCTATGGCGTGGGAGTTGATAAAGTGAAAATAATATGAAAAAATGTGGTTTTGAAGATTGAAATCATAGCTTTGATTTTTTTAATTCTACATTTTGACTTGAAATTTATATTGATTGATAAAAATTGTGCAAAATTAAAGCTCTCCCCTCATATTCATCATTTTTGTCAATTCGAACGAAGACTCTAATCGTGGATAACAGTGAAAAAGTTTTGTAAGCTCCAAAATTAATCTAAGACATTTCTTTTTTTTTTTTTAATCCGAGGAGCAACTTGAAGTCAGATATCAGTTGAATGAAATATACAAGCTATTTATTTTACATCACAATCTACTCGTGTATGACTGCATGAGGCCATGAATAGTGAATGAACAATGGTAACGTTTGGTATGGATGTAACTTGTTGAAAAAAAATTACAATGTTTTTTCCATTTGTCTCACGCACCCAATTTGTTCGATTTTGCAATTACCAGTCCACTTCACATCTCGCGCTCCTGTCGGTGTTGATCGATGATTTAATTGGTTTGGTTAATTGATTCGAAAATCTGCAGTTACAGCGTGACCCGGTTTACGCGGTAAAGAAAAAAATGTTCAACGAATGACTAATTTTGTTCGCATAATATGATCCTTTCAAAAAGGGTAAACTCAGCTTACGGAGCAATCAACAACCCTTCCGCATCCCCGTTTGTGGCTCCCTTCCAAATATTATACATTGATTAATTTTGAAATTCGTCGATACCGCTCATATAGTTTAGGCGAGTTGACGGTTGTTTTTTACGAAAGGATTGCAATAACCAAAACGGTGCAAACGGCAAAGTAGAAATATTATTAGCAGAATGTGGATATAAATGAATGTGTTTTGACAATTTTTTCTCGTGTTCTTTTAGTATATGTTTAACGAATGATTATGATTATGATACATAAAATTGTACAGAAATAACTCTCTTTACCGGATACGAAAGTGGGAGTTGTTAATGAATTGATAAAAATAATAATCGCTCAACGAGGCAAATTAAAGTCAGAAGGAAAGATTCTATTAAAAAGAAAAATGTTTTTTCTTTGTTCTCTTAAATTCATGTCAGTATAAAAATGTTAATCTTATCAGGCTTTCAACATCCACCCAATCACCCTCGAGATAGAATTTCTTGCGAAACACGAAATTTAAGAGACAACAAATATTTCTGAGTGGGTGTATTATATATCTCTGCTCAGTTACTGGACTTAATAAAACATTTACACTTCGTTAGTACTCAGATTTTTCAACTTTGTGAGTATAAAATGAATGAAAATTATTCAAAATTATTCTCCTTCGTTCGTTCCGCGTGGTACCTCATAAGTTACGACAGAACAATTATTTGAACCAAAAAAGAAAATAACAAAAAAGAAACTTATTATCCAATCTTCCCATTATTTTTTCGTCTGGATCGAGATTATTGCCATTTTAATTTTTACACCACGCACCAAGGTCATACACAGACACAGCTATGTCCGGGTTTATAATCTGTACGTCAATTACTCGAGGCTCGTCCTTCCCCTACCTCCTCGTACGTGATTGTAATTTCGTTCAAATATTGGAGGTAGATTCTCCAATTTACAAATTGCTGTGTACCAATCACTTTTATTAACTCGCCAAGGGTTGGGCTAACGCGTTTGTGTTTACTCGTGTGGATGTACACGAGAGAGAGAGAGAAAGAGAGAGAGAGACAAAAAAAAAACAGAAAAGAGAAGAAAATGAAGGGGCCTCATATATACTCTTATATCATTGGCGATCATAATCGATTACGAAACAACACGTTCGTTTCTTTTCATTATCATTATTGTTATTATTACTTTGTCGTTGCAACTGGACCAGGGACACCCTGTACAACAAAAACTTTGTCCCCTAGCAGTGAAAATAGGCTTGTATTCCATTTAATTTCGTCTACTGCTGAACCCCTCGTCGCCTTGGCAACAGGTAGTGGTGACGTGCTACGTCGGAGGGTAGCAATATTTTTGCCTTCTTCCTAATAACACGAATTAAATCGTCAGTTTTTTCATCCTGTATAATAAAGTCCCGGAGTATATTCAGTCTGTAGAACCCAGACGATAGAATATTTAAGGAAATAAAACCAACACAGGAAGTTAATCCGAGATTTGAATAAAATAAAGAAAGTTTTTTCATATCTTCCAGGGGTGGATTATTCCGGTTTCTTAAACATTTTTTTCAAACAATTTTCTCAATTAGTTAGACCCTTTGAATATAAATGCTGTGGGACGATACTAACGTCAGGAATTTTCAATCTAATAGTCCAATAGTCTCGGAAAATTCAGGCTCCAACTTTTCACTTTCAATTTCTTTTAATTTCGATTTCACGCAGCCACCCGGTATACCAGAGGCAACGTTATCGAGGCGAATGCATAACACTGCTACACCGCGCCAAGGGCGATGCACCACCCCGTTTTTCCCCAGGGACAAAGCTACCCTACCATCAGAGGGTTGGGGCGGTCGATGCAGTCGTCATGGTAACCAGACGCGTCGTCTAACCTCCGCGTAGCCGCGCACCCACCCTGCTCAACAAACTCCAGACTACCACCCCTCGACTCTCGTACTATGCATATGGGGCATTCCATGTCAACTCGACCAATGATTTTCCCTCACCATTTTTGAATCGCTTCATAATTTTTTATACGATTTTCCTATCTCGAAATAGCACTCACAAATTTTTTTCACATTTTTTCCGCAATCCGTTAATATTTTATTAATATTCAAACCCATCTGAAAAAAAGTTTCTTTTAAAAATCTCAAAAAAATTCTCAAAAATCTAGTTGTTCATTCCAATCGTTTTGCCACCTGGCCCATGATGGGACCTTTTTTTTTATTTTTTATAGCACTTTAAACATTTTCACCAATCTTGCAACGTTACAAAAAAATCTAAAAAAAAATCTAAAAAAATCTAGTTTTTCATTCCGATCATTCTGACACCCGGTCCAGTATTATAGTGTTGGACTCTCAAGACCGATTCTCAAATATTCTCGATTTTATAATGAACGTAATTTTACCACCAACAGCTCGAACTTCAAGTCTAAGGATAGAATAAAAATGTAAAAATCATTGATTTATAATAAACAAATATTCATTTGTAGTTCATTTATCAACTTGTAGAGTACAAAGACATTGATTCCCCAATACTCAACGTACCTACCCAGTACGCGGCCAAAAGAACGAGTGTATAACACTTCTCGAGTATTGCGGATTCAATGTCTTTGTACTCTACAAGTTGATAAATGAACTACAAATGAATATTTGTTTATTATAAATCAATGATTTTTACATTTTTATTCTATCCTTAGACTTGAGGTTCGAGCTGTTGGTGGTAAAATTACGTTCATTATAAAGTCGAGAATATTTGAGAATCGGTCTTGAGAGTCCAACACTATAATACTGGATCGGGTGTCAGAATGATCGGAATGAAAAACTAGATTTTTTCGATTTTTTCAAAGATTTTTTTGTAACGTTGCAAGATTGGTGAAAATGTTTAAAGTGCTATAAAAAATTTAAAAAAAAAGGTCCCATCATGGGCCAGGTGGCAAAATGATTGGAATGAACAACTAGATTTTTGAGAATTTCTTGAGATTTTTAAAAGAAACCTTTTTTCAGATGGGTTTGAATATTAATAAAAAATTAACGGATTGCGGAAAAAATCTGAAAAAATTTGGGAGTGCCATTTTGAGATAGGAATATCGTATAAAAAATTATGAAGCGATTCAAAAATGGTGAGGGAAAATCATTGGTCGAGTTGACATGGAATGCCCCATATATATCTGCTACGCTGCTGTTGCATCTTTTCTTTTATATCCGATTGACAACACTCGAAGAGTACTCCAATCGCTTTCGAATGATGTTTCCGATTGTCAAACTCATTAGATGAATGTCTTCCAACCGAACCTGAAAGTCAGGAAACAATTAGCTGACAAAAGAATCAAATTTACTTTCACAATGTGCCAGTGATTAAATTTTTTGTACACAAGAATCAATTCACGCCCCCCTTCGTTTTTAATTTTTTCTTGATTTGTGTCCATTGGAAAAATTATAGTACAGGAAATTCAGTTCAAATTTTTACAATGTAACAAAATCGATATGATTATTAGCGTCTAAATGAACAAACTTTTTTTTTTTTCATTCTTTTGATAAATTTATATAAATTTTTTCAAGTTTTTCAATAAATAAGATAATAGTGCAAAAATCTAAATCTTTATGAGAGTTGAAGAAAAATAGTACATTGTGTATCAAGGGCGCAAAACACTATTTTTCGAGTGTGAAATTCGCAGTACGAGCCGAAGGCGAGTGTACTGCAATCACACTCGCCAAAATAGCCTTGCGCCCGTGTTGCACACGATTTTTTTCTCAACACCTGGTCTGCAAAAATGCCTCTTTTCAGACCGAGTGAGCGGGCGCAAAACGGAACTTTGCGCCCGAGGGCAGGAAAAGAGTCGTTTGCGCCCGCTTTAGGCGGGCGCAAAGCACATTTCCGCCCGAGGGCCGAAAAGATCTGTTTTGCGCCCGCTCAAGAGGTATGAAAAGTGGCATTTTGCGACCGGGTGTGAGAAAAAGTATTTTGGGGTTCAATAGTCATCCAAGCTATCGATTTTCAATCAAATCCGTAATCAAAGTCATGACGATGAATATGCCATTTTTATTATCGAACCAACCTTAATTCATGCCACTATATAAACTATTTCGGAGTCCGTCAGTCATTGAAAAAACCCTGCATTGAGTATGAAGAAAAGTGACGTATAAGAGACGTTAAGTTACTGACAATGAGAGTGGATCCCAAGGTCGACGAATGAACGACTTATTCAGTTGGAGTCGGTTCGTAACCGAACGGTGAGATACGGGTGATGTTGCCTCCCGCCCTTTTGCCCCTGCCCCAAACCTAACCCTGGCATCCGGATCTCGAGTCTGAGTCCCGAGCGAGCCCTGTTTATCGATCCAGACAGGGTGCACGCGGCCTGCAGCTGCGTGAGTGGTGCGTAACTGCAGCGCGCCAGTTGTGTGTGGGAAACCTTCCGGTTCAATGCGCACACAAATTTCGTCCTTATGACAACGGCAGTCGACCCCCGTTCCTAAATGTCGTATTATTATACCCCGGTATATATATATACGTTACACGATATTGGGGTAACAGAAATAAACTATGCAGGGGGTTGGAGGAAAGACTTTTTTTCACTATGTGGTAGAAGTGGATATAGGCGAGTTTTTACCCTCTGACCAATTTTTGTTTTTGGAGGGAAAGTTTCATTTTTCGTTTCGCTATGGACTCTTGACTTTTTATGTAACAGCGTGTATACCGACCTACACACACACATACACATATAGAGAGAAAAGAGGACGGACGTAATGAATCATTCCTCGGGTTGAGGAAATACGAGGAGGTGCAACGCCTGCGCGGTCATGAGTCTGGTGATAACGAATTTCCAGGAAAATTCCTCGTCCGAGACTTCGCAGCAGCCACGTGCCCCTGCCACTCTTTTTACTGTCTCCTTTTCGTTCTCTTCTCTTTCTCACCATTCGTCTTTTTGTCTCCCTCCCCTCGAAACTGATCCCGGCAATCCTCCCCCTCGACCTCTCGCGAGACTCAACGCGAGAACGAGAGTTCTATGACCTTCGCCCGATGTCCTTGGCACCTAGGAGGATGCCTACGTGCGGGCGACCAGGTGGAATTGAGACGATATACATAGTGTCACGGGACTCGTATAACGAACGACGTTTATTAAATACCGCACGTAATTTTGCCGATGCGATATTATAATCGGAACTCCGACTGCAGTCTATACCATGCCTTACGTATAGTTATAATTTTGTCCGTTGATACTGTACTCTCTAAACTTGAATCAGTGAATAGTCACTGATCATCAGCGAATAGTTACTGGTGCCTCCAGTTATAAGTATACCACTGAAAATCAGTGAAAAGTCACTAATTTATCCAGTGAATTTGAATCACTGATTCAAATAGAGAAATTTTCACTGATTGAATCAGCGAAAATTATTGGTTCTTATATATATTTGATCCGGTTGAAGATATTCTCGAAACGGAAAGACAATATGGTATATTCGACACATTTTTGTTTCGCGAGTCTTTATTGCAAGTAAAGAAAAAACAGACTCCTAACGCAGATGAAACTTCTCCGATTCCCATCTCGTCGGAGCGAGCCAAGACTGGACGCAGTGAGAAAACCTAACCTACCAAAAGTATAAGGAATTCAATGTAAGACAGTGAACAGCAATATTCACACAATTCATTGATTATTTGCAACTAACAAGCCAAATTGTGAAGAATTTTATAAATCCGCATGCGTACTTACGTTATGATTTTTACTGAACAGTTCACGTGGTTGAACCGACGCCCAAATCAGCACGCAACATATGAACGCGAACGATTTGGCGGTTAGTAGGCAGCTCCATGGCGGTTAGAGACTCGGCGTACGCGGCGCCCCTAGCGTTCGTCACAAAAGTCACTGACGAAACAGTGAATTTACGCACTGGTTTAGCAGTGGTAAAATCACTGCTGAAATGGACTTCACTGATACTCCAGTGAAAAAGGGTTCAAGGCACTGTTTCTGCAGTGAAATACCAGATCACTGATTCAATTAGTGAAATTTTCACTGATTCAAATTTAGAGAGTATGACGATGAGTTCGATCGTATTGTATTCGTATCTCAAGGTCATGATTGTTGTTCTGTTACAGGGATGCCGGTTGACTGAAGATGGCCTCACCGACACCATCGTTGGAATCACGTGCAAACTCCCTTGGATCGTTATCCTCGCTGTCCCCGTTGACGGTGAGTGGCAGCTCCCCACCAGCAAGTGACTCCGCGATCTGTGACGTCGACAGCTGCGACCTTTGCCTCGACGCTAAACCAGGCGACGCACCTTGCCCACATTGCCGTTTAGGCGGTGTACGTTGTACGGGTTGTAAATCAACCGAATCAGACGCTGTAGCGAGGTGTTTTGACTGCGCTAATTTTCTCTGTCCTAATTGCGTAATGGCGCATCAATTCATGCACTGTTTCGAGGGACATCGAGTCCTTAATTTGGGCGACTCGAAGATCGAGGAGCCGAAGAATAACCTTGTCGTTAACGGCGGCAACGGAGAGAAGGCTCTACTTTGTCCGCGACACAAGACGGAGCTGCTCAAGTACTTTTGCAGGCCGTGTAACGTCCCGGTATGCAAGGAATGCACCATGACTGATCACCCCGGACCGCTCCACGACTGTGCACACATATCTGAAGCCGGACCGCAACAGTTGGAGGCCGTGGCTCGCGCCGTTCAAGAAGGCAGAGCGAGGGCATCGGACATCAGGGCAGCTGTGAAAGCCGCCGACCATGGCGCCGCCAGGCTCCAAGTCCAGTACCACAAGGCCCAGAACGAGATAAACGACACCTTCCAATTCTATCGTTCGATGCTCGAGGAACGGAAGCAAGAACTCCTGAAGGAACTGGAGTCGGTTTTTTCGGCAAAGCATATCTCGCTCGGTGTCGTTACGCAAAAGGCAAACGAGACCGCGGACAAGATACAACAGACTTGCGACTTTGTCGAAAGACTCACGAAATATACTACAGTCACGGAAGTATTGATGGTCAAGAAACTACTAGACTCGAAATTACAAGCTCTGATAAACTCGACTCCGGACGTTACGAACCACTCGGCCGATCTTGAATTCGTCAGCAATTATCAGGCCATTCAAGTCGGCGTAAGGAACACCTTTGGTTACGTCAGAAGTAGCAGCGAAAGTAACGCTGGACCCAGCAAGCAGCCGCCTATCGCGAGGCCCACGGCCCTGTCGAGCGGAAGCAGCAACGGAAGCAGCGGTCCCGGTAGCGCTGGTTCACTGGGTGGTCTTCTGCTGGACAGACCATACAGCAACGGCCTAGTCTCGACGAGCACGACTTGTGCAGCATCGACGTCGCCGTCACCGTTCGAGAGCAATGTCATATCGAAAAGGTTCAGCTCAGCGAACAGCCTGGGACCATTCTCGACCACAATTAGCGACTTGAACCTGAACGGCATGAACCCGTACGAGAAATGGAGCAACGGCGGAAGCGACTCCTTCCCAGTATCAACCAACGAACACTTTCCACTGCCCACCGCACCCGCGGACTCCGTTCTCGATCTGACCTCGAAACTGATGTCGGCCGCGATATTTCCGCCCAAGTCACAGATCAAACGGCAGAAGATGATATACCACTGCAAATTCGGCGAATTCGGCGTCATGGAAGGACAGTTCACGGAACCATCAGGAGTCGCGGTTAATGCACAGAACGACATCATTGTCGCAGACACGAACAACCATCGTATCCAGATATTCGACAAGGAGGGAAGATTCAAGTTCCAGTTCGGAGAATGCGGCAAACGGGATGGTCAACTTTTGTATCCCAACAGAGTCGCCGTTGTTCGTACATCGGGTGACATCATTGTGACCGAACGATCACCGACGCACCAGATACAGATCTACAACCAGTACGGTCAATTCGTCAGAAAGTTTGGAGCTAACATTCTTCAGCATCCCAGAGGTGTTACCGTTGATTCGAAGGGTCGAATCGTGGTCGTCGAATGCAAGGTCATGCGTGTCATAATCTTCGACCAGGCCGGCAACGTTCTTCAGAAATTCGGCTGCTCGAAACACCTCGAGTTCCCCAACGGTGTCGTCGTGAACGACAAGCAGGAGATCTTCATAAGCGACAATCGCGCTCACTGCGTCAAAGTATTCAACTACGAGGGCGCTTACCTGCGGCAGATTGGAGGCGAGGGTATAACGAATTATCCAATTGGTGTCGGCATCAATGCGGCCGGTGAAATTCTCATCGCTGACAATCACAACAATTTCAATTTAACCATATTCACTCAAGATGGTCAGCTCGTATCCGCATTGGAGAGCAAAGTTAAACATGCGCAATGCTTCGACGTCGCGTTAATGGACGATGGTTCGGTTGTTCTAGCAAGCAAGGATTACCGACTGTACATCTATCGTTATGTACAAGTACCGCCGATAGGAATGTAGACCAGAAGTTGTAGAACCGCGTCTTTTAATCTACATCATCAATCGAATACCAATTGGTCTTATTCGATGTAATTGTGTCGCGGTGTGTCCAGGTGTTGTCAATTGTGTCGGTTGTCCCCAACTTACATCATTGATCATTGATTTATAGTGCTTCATAAGTATTATACATCAAATTATCGCACCGTCCAATGAGGCACAAACAATATATTTAAAAAAGACACACGCGAACACATTAGCCGGGCACACATAAAGCGTACCACACTATTGACGTTTATCCATATGGAGTAGAGAATTGGATAAAAGTAAAACAAAAAACAAAAACAAAAAAAAAAGAGAAAAGAAAATGGAGAAAACTTACTTGTTAATATTGTTATAACTGATAATACTGTTGTTGTTGTTTAGTTGTAGAGCTCGCCGCCGCTAGTCACTTGTTCTCCCCTTTGCTCCCATTTATTACATCGTCATCTTCCACCAAGCGAAAAAAACCATATTGAGGTCCTTTTTTTTCTATATTGAAGGAAAAAAAGAAAGGAAAGATAAGAAATGAACTCATCATTGATCAATTATTTGTAAAAATAACGTATTTGTTATTATAATCGGCATTCGGCGTGGCGTCTGCACCCGACTTCCTTGAATCGTTTATGGAAAAAAAGAGAAAGAAAAGGGATTAAAAAAAAAAGAAAAAACTCACCAAATCACACACGGATCATTCCTATATCATGTTCATGTTCATTGACCATAATTGTTCCCCTTATATAATAACAGTAAAATAGAAAGTTTGAGGTTTTCCCCTGAAGCTTCTTTTTTATACACGTCATATCACATTTTTTTATCATTCATTTGTATTATTATCTATTATTATTATTATTATCTATTATTATCTATTATTATAATTGTTTTTAAATTGATGAAAGAAAAACTCTCTGTAACCTATATTATATATATATATATCTCTCTTTCCCAAAACAAGAAAAAAAAATAAGCCCTAATTTGTTATATTATTCTAGGTGGTTAAGTAATTTAAAACGAACGAAAAAAAAAAAAGTTGTCAAAATACGACTTTATACACACAGGTGGATAGATCTGCGCGAGGTGCATTTATCAAATATCGAAAGAAAAAAAAATACCTTATTTACTAGGTACTTATACGTTAGGATTCTTTTTTTTTTCTCTAAATTTCCAATGAAATAATATGCCCGTGTGTTATTGTTCCGCGTATCGTACTATATATGATATAAACTGCGTAATGAAAAAAAAAAAAAAATGCGTAAAACAAAAATAACGAGGGAAAAATGATGGTATTGACAAATGATACACGATAGCAATAACCACTTTAGTCTATATTTTCTTATCGTATTTCGTGCTCGCGCCATCACGAATGGGGAGAAATAGATAAGAACTGGGTGAGGGAGGGAAAAACTGTTAAGTGATCAAAATTGAAAAGGAACTGTTTTTTTTTTTTTTTAAACAGGTTATCAGAGCGTATTATGAAGAAAAATAATAATACTTTGACAATTGCAGCTTATTGGTATTGTTAGTGTGTATAGTAAAGTTCGACGAACACGCGACGACAGTCTTTTTATCAATCGCTTTACATACCCTAAGGATCCAAAGAATCTATATCCTTTTTCTATATATTCTATACGTCTTTCTCTCTCTATCACATACGAATGATCAATATAAACACATACACGAAAACCCGGTAACGTGCTATCGAAACCAGTATTACGCACTTATAAAAACGCACGTTAATTGATACTATTTTAGTTTAATTATCATCAATATCACACACAATCATCACTCTTATCAGTGAAAGAAAAAAACATACCTTGAGTAGTATCGTAGCACATCGAGTATAGTAGTAAGCGCCTTTAGTTATTTCTTTTTCTCATTATTATTACTACTACTATTATTATTATTATTATTATTATTATTATTATTCCCATTCCCTCACCCGGAAGAACCAGTAATGTCGTAGCAGTGTTTTTTTCCCCCCCCCTATTCGAACTTATAGTATTAATATATTTTGTTGGATGGGTCGAATGCTCGCACTCGACTTCATGCATGTTTACTATTTACATTATTATTATTATTATTATTATTATTATTAACTATTGTCTATTATTATCTATTATTATAATATTATTTTTTTGTAATTTACTCAATCTGATGTGTGGGTTCTACTGCATAACTGCCTTATAGACACGGGGCAAGATGTCATATCTATGTTAAGCCCTAAATTCAACAAACAAATTGTAAGCGGCTAGCTAGCAACAGGTGTTTATTATTATTAGGTATTTTTTTTAGCCACTTTATAGGCTATAATGTTCTAATTTTTTGTTTTTCTAGTTTTAATTATTGTATATTTTCTCTGGAGCAACGAGTCACAGGTTTATATCAAAGAACCAGATAGAATGATAGAAACAAAAAAAGAGAAACGTATTGTTTTTTCACGTTTCGTTTGTCATTTGTATTTTCGATTTAATTAACGCGTTTGCACAGTGGACGATCTCTGGTAAATTTATTATTGCTATTCGAGAATTCGTATTTTTTTTTTTTCTTGTGAGAGTTTTTTTTAAAGGAGCGAGAAGGTAGATGGGAAAAATAATACTGCGAAGAATACAATTTTTGATAAGTAAGGTGAAATTTGATCAGGATAGAAGATCGACTTTGTTAATATTCCAAATGGACCAAGTCAAGCATCTTCTGGGTGGTGACGATATCGTCGGTATTGTATTCCCGGAAGTTGCGGAAAGATAATTATTCTTATCATCCAAAACTTCCGGGCTACTTCAGGGACTATAATATGAAACCGATTTACATGCTGTCACTTCAGTATGGAGATGTGAGCAATTACTAGTTCTATTTTACGTCGTTTTTCTAATTCTAATTTTTTTTTTTTTTATATATATATTGGATAGTATAAAACTAGTTGATTTTCTGTCTTTGAACGATCTCAAAATTAGCAAAAAAAAAAAAATACCCCAAATTTCTATCTTCGAATACGTTCATATATTTGAATTGATCATTTTATTTTCGATTTCAATTTCATTCCAAACAATCAGTAGATCACAGACCTTCTCCTCTTCAATTCACTATTATTATTATTATTAATTATTATTATTATTATTATTATTATTATTATAGTCAAATTCGCACCGTCAAGCACAAAGAAACTATCAATACGTTGACTATAACGATTTTTTTTATTAATCGTCGATTAAAAATGTCTCAAGTACCTACATCATAACTTAACCTGCCTACATTATAGCACGCAAAATTTTTACGATACGGAAATACGGATGAAACAAAATATATTTGCAAAAAAAAAAAAGAACAAAATAATGGAAAAACCCATCATCAATTTCGAGCCTACGCGCGCTGTTGGTATTAACTATACGTTTGTTACTTAATTACTGTTATTATTGTACTGTGTTTGTTTTCTTTCTTTTTTTTAAATTATTATTCTCAATGTTTTTTTTTTTCTTTCTTGTTATATGAACATCTGTTTCTCACGAAAAAAAATGAGGAAAATAGAGGAGAAAAAAAAACGAACACAATTAACGACAAGTGGCCGTGGGATATCGGCTTTCTGCACATCATGCAACTCGACGCGTTAGACCAAAATTAGAATTATTATTTTACAAAATCTCACCATCGTCGTTCTTTCAATTATTTGAGTTCGAAAAAAGCGCGGAGATTGGGTCTCGTTTACTTTAGTACATATTGCATTTTGTTCACTGTAATTTCTCTGACACTGAGTTTTTGTTGTTATTTTCGCTGAAGAAAAAAAAAAACACAAAAGCTATAAGGATACGGTTGATACTAGGCAATTTTTCTGTTCACTAAACGAGATTCTATCTCTTATCGTAATTCAATACCGTGATATTTTATATAGACACGCGCGTCAAAGCATTTTGTCAAAATAAAAACTTCCCACGTGACCCACGCGCCGTGATTTCAATCTTAGTCTTTACATTTATTCAATCGTCATTGAAAAACTTTGCCTATTATTATTATTATTATTATTATATTCGATTATGTGTTTTTGCCTCTATCAATAGTTATTACTATTATTATTACAACAACTACTATTATTAATATCATTATTGATCGGAAACGACGGAGAACGTCCCCCCACTGTGCCAGCCAGCTAGCCAAAAAGAGGGGGGAAAAACGAAAATGTTGCCCTCTACCATTAGTTAACAAGTAGTTGAAGAGAAAAATTGTGCTCGTTGCATACAGAAGAAGAAAACTAAGTTTTTTTTGTACGGTTTGTTATGTTATTATTTTTAAAAGATACAACCCAATTGTTCTTAATTTAAATGTAAATCGTATTTTTTGTTTGTTTTTAGTTACTTTTTTTGTTGTAAAATGCTTTTTAATAATATTTTCAGTTCACATTATTCTTGAGAGTTTGGTGTTTTTTCTTTTTTCTTTTAATAATGCCTACCCTGTTGCGAATATCCTGTAATCCTATTCGTGGTAAGAAAATCAAAATTGACTTCGAAATGATAATTTGATCGTTCGATAAATTTTGATTTTCCGAAATATCCATTCCTATTTGCACTCCTTTAGCAGTACACATTCCAAAGTATTTAATTCATTATTATTTTCAGTAGCTTTTTTGTGATCTTATGATTATTATAGAGTGGTTTTCTCAATTCTAAATTTCATTTTAATTCGTTGTGATTTTTGGAGTAAATATACATCGGCTGTGGCGTCTTTGTTAAAAATTGACATATCTTCAGGATTGGGATAGTCAACCCAATTTTATTATAGTATGAAATTTCAAAAAATTCTTATTCAATATAAAATTCAATGTTAAATTCATTACAAAGATTATACGTACTATCAGCGTGAAATTAAGATATTCATTTTTGAACAATATCTCTTGTAGGAAATTGAGGCTAATTTGTTCGTATCTGATAAGTCACCTCTGAAATCAAAAGCTCCAGCAACAAGGGGCACAGAAGTTGCAACCAAGGCCTGGTACCAAGGTAGGTGAATCGGTTCAACGAATTAAAAGAAACGGTATAGCCAACAAAATCCGCAAAACAAGTGAAACGATGTCGAACTGGTGTCGTTGAAGCCGTATTGAAAATTGAACAACAAAAAACAAGAAACTAAGCCAACGAAAAATTTATCTTCATTTACGAACTGAGCTGATTGCGGAAGATTGATCAATATTTACGCTCCACCGCAGAGTACACGTCCTTAAAAAAATAATGATTTGAATGTGGAAAAAGTGGAGTAAAATTCATTAATTATAAAGTACAAAATTACGAGCGTCAAGTTTTAAAAAGTCTTTCCCAAGTTGGTTCATCATGACGAACATATTGGTCCAAAAATAACATTGAAATTGAGTAAACTCTGAGTGAAAAATTATTTTTTCTTTTTTTTTTCAAATCCACAAACTTGCGTATAAATCTGAAGTGCATATAGCTATCAAAAATACGATTGGTGTCATAATATTGAAAATCCCGAGGCTTCTAGAAGGTCCTCTAAAATTCTAAAGTAACATAAGACGCCACTTTTACAGCCTAGTTAATCCTCAAACTTATGATAAGTACCTAGATTTTCATTTCTTTTTTTTCTCAAATATTTGAACATTTGTTTCTTGTTCCTCGCGCAATTCGTTCTATCGCAAGTAGTAAGAAGAGGTAAAACGAAAAAAAAAATTAAAGTAAATATTTAATAATAATTAAGTTTAAAACTATACAGTTATAAATGTGGTTCAATGCATGAATTAAGAATGATAAATTTGTTTCAAGCCCTCGGATACGGATGCCTGAAGTTTAATCCATTGGCCTGAGTCAGGCCAATCGTCTTATTAACTGGTTACTGTTTAGAATTTAGTGGATAGATGATATATTTTTGTACGTTCGCATATGGGACGCCTCAATAATCATAAAATAAATTAAAAAAAAAAAAACATGAGGAAAAAAAAATGAAGATGAAACGATGAAGACGTCCGCGACACTAACTATTATTCTTGTATGAGCGTCTCGACGCGCGGCGACTCTGGTAATTGAATAATTAAATACACTCTTCCCGGGCCCAATTAATGTTACTTAATTGATAATTAATTAACTAACCATTAATTAATCAATTGATTACTAATCTTAATCACATAATTACTCCGTATATTGTTGCATGCCTATTAGTAAACATATAGTGACTTAATGTTAAAGGAATCTAATTTATTGCTTTTGTATCGAGTGATTGTCTCTTGTACTACTATAATAAGTAAAAGTGGAAAAAGTACTCTCCCTACCATTTTGACGTGATTCAGAGATTGAAAGTGGATCCAAAATTACTCTCGTTATCCTTAAGCTCGGTACGTGTCTCGGCTGATAATGAAACGCAACAAAAATCAATACCACCTTTAAGTCTAAACAAGAATACCAGAATTCTAGACTATTTTCAAAGAGACGATAAAGGAAAAGAGACTTGAAAAAATTCGACTTTATTTGTTGTTTTTTATCGCATCCGAGACACTATAGCCGAAGTTGCGTAAATTGCGGAAACAAGCTCGCCCCGTGAAGTGAGCAGAAAAACAGGGTATTGTTAAACACGGTACTTGGCGAGCTCTGGATTCGAAATCTATCCGCTTTTTACCGATCGCGTCGTTACACAAAATCTCGCTGTGACTTTGTTCAACCCTCAACAATTTTTATTTCATAATGTTTCGAAAATATTAATATGAAATGAAAATTTTAGTAGAGAGACAAATCAAGTTGTTAGACGCGATCGGTTTTTCATTCTACTGTTTCCTTTTTTACCCTAAATAATATCCCAGGATTGAAACTCCTCATATATCTAACATAACTTATTCTTGTATCGCCATAGATAGGTAGAGACGGTAGCTTAGAATTTAGGGTTTAGAATAGGGTCTAGATGAGATTAGATGACAGTGATCTAAAACTAAATTTCTAAACTTAATAATAAACCTATATATATACTGGTGGTACGCCACGTACTGCATACTTCGTACATAATATAATCCATAATCCCGGGTCGACCTCTTAACGATCGTTGTAACCAAGAATAGAAAATAATTTAACCAAACTCTCCCCCCCCCCCGGTACCTTTCCACCAAAGAACCATAAAATAACTTAACGACAGTACATTATACGTTTAATAACGAAACAATAGAAGTTAACATGTTTAATGAACCAAACAAGAACAAAAACTAAACAAACAAAAAAAACCATGCTTTAATTGCCGGTAAGACTGAAAAATCAAAGGTAATAAAACGAAGCTTGAACTTCGCGGTTATTGCACCAGATAAACATTATGCTTCTTAACAATCAAACAATTACGGCTTGTTACGGCCGCGTTTAACGTAGCTACGGCTCGTTAATCGTAAATAGTAGTTTGTTAAAAAAAATTGAAAAAAAAGCTTAAAAAAAAAACAAAGAAAAAAGAAAAGTGCGAGGCAGAATAAAACGGAACCAAGACCTTTCTCCGTTGACCGCAGATACTTTTTCATTTTTTGTTTTTGTTTTCCAACCCTCATAATAAAATCGACGTAACGATGATGAATGATGTGGTATAATTATTTAAACTCGCGAACTTAATTCTTCAATTGTGTGTAAATATAATTACATTATTATCATAATCCAAAGCGAATTATTCGCGAGTATGTACATGTGTTACGTATGGATACATTTTAGGAGTAGGATGCATGTTGACGAAAAATAAGTAAGTTAAAAACAAAACAAAACAAAACAAAAAAAAAAACAAAAAAAAAATTAAAACGAAAAAAAAAACGAAAAGGAAATAATTATTGACTTCAAGTGTTGATGATTAATTTAGTTGGGGACAAGAGAGAGTTTTCAGATTGTTTATATGTATAACTGTATAATACATTATACCCATACGAGTCTTCGATGAATATTTTACTGCGAGCTAAACATGAAGAAAATATGAAAGAAAAAAAAAAGTAAGAAAAGCCCGTAAAAGTATTGCGCGCGGAGCCAACGTGTTGAGTAATTAATATCGTAAGGTAATAAGATTTAACATAAAGTAATGTCAAAAGTTCCCAGTATTTCCATGTCTGTATAATTGTAATTGTGAGCGTTGAAAAAGGAAAAATAAGTAATTTTAAACATTAAATTATTAATCGTAAGGATTTATTGAAAGTAAACGTAAGTCGAGTGTTTTTGTCGGCCATTTCGTCGAGCCAACCGCCATCTTGTTATTATATTATAAACGTACTTATGGTTAAATGTCTAGTCATGGCCTCTTGAATCTTTGCTATTTCGTATTGCGTATAGTAATACATATATTGATATATCAATATATCAATATTAAGATGATATTAAAAACACTTAATGATAACGGATAATTAATAATAATAATAACAATAATAAGTACCAATAATAACGATGACACTAATGATATAAATGATCATAACCTAATTATACTCTGTAATCTACTCATATCTAATTACTAATCAATACTTGAGAGGATATTAAAGAGAAGAAAAAAGAAAAAAGTGGAATATCGTTGTTCGACAAGTTTTAAATAGTCAGAAGTTGCAACTTTAGGAGTCAGATCTCTTAATAAAACCGCGTGAGGTCTGATTGGCATATATATATATATATCTATATATATATGTATTTTTTTAAATTTTGAAAATAAATAAATAAAAAATAAATGAAACTGGGAACAGAAATATTTGTAGGATATATATTTACCGTATGTAATAAACTTAACTTAATCTAACTAACGCCACTGTTTTATGTACTATCATACAAATAAACTAATGATTGAAACAAATAAGAAAATTACGAGTTAAACCAAAATCTGTGAGAATATACGACTCATAATCCAAAAACAATTCACGCGGCGTTTCATAAATTTCATCGATTGATATACTGCGTACGGTATAGCGTCCATAATGAAATACTACACGTGTTGCAATGAACATGTGTCAAGTCACTATAAGTCCGCGTAATAATTTGCATCAAAACATACGTGAAGAACAATGATCAGTTGTTTGAAAATAATTCTCAGAAAAGAGAGAAAGAGAGCTCGTTATAATCTATCAAAACTCACATACATGAACACATAAACTCACTACAAATAAACGTCATGGCAAGCGCTGATGCCTGTGTAGGTTAACGAGGGAATAGCTCGTCGTTCGATTGTTCCTTCGGCTGAGTATTTGTGGAATATAATAGCGTGTTGCAGGAATATATTTTTGAATATTCGAGAATCGCGTCGAGTCAGTGGCGTGAATTTCGTGAATTGAGGTAAAAGAAAGAAGAAAAAAAAAAAAACACTTCCGCGTTGCGAAAAGTATATAAGTATCTTCATGTCAATTAATCTAGGGGAACATCAAAACGAAACATTGAAAACTGAAACATTTATGAGAATATAAACTCGCAGTTCGAACGATCGGTTTTAACGGCGTTGCTTTAATGCAATTAATTAACAAAAAAAAAAAACAAAAAAAACAATGTTTGAAGAAAAGTAGACAAAATAATAATCCAAAGACTTTTCATAAACCAGATGCCAGTTTTCTACTTATAGACTTTTACCAATTTCGAGCTAAAAATTAAAGAATAGGTATCAACTATAGAGTAATAGTATATCTATAACTACTGTAGTTTTACGTGTTCGGCGTTATTATCGGCGGGGTTATATTTATCATATTATTAGTTATTAGTTGTAACGTGCGACTATTTAACGACGAGGGTTGTAATATATTTCGGATATTAAAAGAAAGTGATGAAATTTAAAACTGTAGTATTGCTATAGTTGCGAATTATTACCGAGCTGTATTCCCAGCTAACTGCATTCTTTGCTATTAAATTGATGAAATAATTATATCTAATCAATGTAATTACTTTATTTAGTGATGCTGGGGAAAATACAGTTGAACATGTTCTTTGGCCTATACGAAAGCGACCAACCGTTTATATACAAAGGTTGATTCGTTTATTGTTAGACATGAAGCTAAAAGAGGCTTGAACGACAATTAAAGAGAGAGAGAGAGAGAGAGAGAGAGAGAGAGAGAGAGAGAGAGAGAGAGAGAGAGAAACAAAGAAACTTGCGGCCGCGTAACAGAGACAATGGATATAAATTTATATTGTTAAATGGTAATTAATAATAATAAAGATGGGAAGTGGTTGTTTCGCGCCAGGATAACATCATGTAATCTTTAATCAACTAACAATTGATAACATTAATTATTATTGATACGATATATTACTAACTTATTGAATGTATTGTCAAATGTTTGTATTTTTGAATTAACTGCGTTTTGCTCATGTTAGATGATTGAATTTAATAATTAACGGTTCGTGTTGTTGAATTGATTATTGAGAAAGAAAATATTAATATTGGAATTGGAATTATCAAGATTTACTGTAATCGATCACTAGAATTCGTTTCAAGGATATAAAAAACGAGAAAAAATGATAAAGATTGCAGTTGCGACTAAAGTATATTGCCCGAAACGCCCAACCCTATAATAGAACGGACTGTGATGTTTGGAATGACCCAATATTTTCCCAAAATAGAAAAAAAAATGGAATAAAAAATTGTTACAGCCCATTTTTATTTGGCAGTTTTCTTTTCTCATCGAAGGTATAACGTACGGAAATTGCGACAGACATTTCTTTGTCTCAAGTTTGAACCCATAAAACAAAGTTGATACATATTTATCTAAGAAAATGAACTAAACAAAACAACAACAAAATTTATGACATAATTGAAAATCAATAGAGTAACAGAATCATTACGTACATTAATTTAATCAAACCTGCCGAAGTATGAAATCAATGCACATTAATTAAATTAATCATATTATTAATAATAATAATAATAATAATAATAATAATCACAACTAAAATTGTAAAGAAATGAAAATTGAAACTTTACACTAATTGTTATACAGAATTCACGTACTAAAATCAGAATAATTTTATGAAAACAAGAAAATAGACAGAAGTAAAAAATAAAAACAGATGAAAAAAAAATATAAAAAATGAGAAACTAAACAAATTATGAAATATTTAAGATGTTTATTGATGCAATGTTGTTAAGTCTAGTCTTCTAACGTCATAATAACCGTCTTAACTCATTATTATAGAAGGTATTAACCGCGCACGCACTAAACTGTAATATAATTGAGATAAAGTATGTACTAATAATTATTATTATTATTACTCGAATGAATATTAAGTACATAGGCATAACCCTCATATAATAATGATAATATCAATAATAATTATTATTATAATAATGCATAATGAATAATGTAATATCGTATAACATGTGAATGTGTTAGCTAGGTCTCCTTGAAATGAACTGTAACTGAACACCAATGCTGTAACGTACTCCTTAACAGAAGTTATTTATCAATTAAAAAATTATTTAATAAGTACGAGTTGCGCCGCATATTATCAATTGTCAATAACCGGAATCCTGAAGTTAAACCCGCGTTTTGTATACATTTTTTAAACTTCATATTCAACAACTATGGCCAATAAACCACATGAAAAGTCTGTCTCACGTTAGAGTAATTAATCGACTGCATAATTTTACCAAATGATTTATTAGATATTGTCAGTTTCTTAAGAACATTTTCTTTTTTTTCACAAATCAAAGCGTGGTCGAATTTTATTAAGCAGTAACAATTGCTGAAAGCTTTTGCTTGAAAATGCTTGAAAGTTTTTAGAGATCTAAAAAAATGTGGGTATCGAAAGTGCCTGCAGCACTATAATTTTGACGATTCTTTGCAACGTTTGAAGAAACAGTCGTGAGTTCGATTGAATATTAATATTCCTGCCGGAAGCATGAATGCGTCATTTCTAAATAAATCTTTAAATATATATATATAATTTTATAATATTGCATAAATAAATTACCGTGAAAATTCGCCAATTTTGTCTATAAAATATTTTACATTTCATTCGAATAATAAACCGGACCTTCGATTATAATAATTAAATGAATGTCTGCGCAGGAACAAAAGTGATTGTTTATAAATCAAACTTGATAACGTCGTTGAATGATACTTTTGTCGTGAAGAAGAAAATTGTTAGCCAACTTAATGTAAATTTGTCTATTGAATCAATGTAATTTTTCTAATATTTATCGAATACGTATGAATAATAACAATTATTAAAATCGTGTATTTTTAGCGCTTTTGCAATGTTGCTAGATAATGTATCGAATGGCCTGGTGATTTTTCTTTCTCATCAATTTTATTGCTTGAAATAATTCACGATATTAAATTTATTCTTTCTTCACACTACATACAGTAGAAAAAAAAAATGCTTTTAGCTTCAACAATTTTCAATTGAGATAACGTTTCCCTTCGGTTTGTTATTAAATGAATGCGAAATATTTTCACTCTACATCGTGTATCTCGTCTTGAAACAAAAAGAAGAAATGAATCGGAACACAAAACTTGCTCATAAAGTATAAGGCAAAGGAAAAAATATCTTCGATCGGGTATAAATTGATTAAACGAGATATATGATCCGAGATCGGAACGGGAGGAGCCGGTAATATCGTCCCTTGCAATTTCTCACTCATATCGTGATCGAGTAGGTACGATAAATGATAAATCGTGAATATCGAAGACTGAAAAATTGAAATCCGAACGTGTAGAGTGAAAAGTGAATATCGTAGATCAAAAGGTCATAAATAAAGTTAATATTCCCTTCGTAACAATCATGATCAAGTTTTAAATATAATATATTCCGTTTTTAAATAATATATACATATATACATACATATACAAATATAATCCTGATATGATAAGTGGAGAGAATACGAAGAGTAATGTTTTTGTTAATTTGTTATCAAAAGGGCCCCGTTGAATAATAATCGGGCTCTTGATATTGAATAATTTTATTTTTTCTATGTGAATTGTCAGGCAGCTACGACCGATTGGTATACTGGCCGATATACGCGACCCTAAACGACGATAGCGGTGATCATTCGTCTTACGTCTTAGGTTATAAATTGCCGTTGAACTTGAGGTGATCAATCGGTGATGTTTTTAGGTTATAAGCGTCAAGATATACGTCTAGTACTATGCATTTAAATAAAAGTAAAAATAAAAATGAAAAGATGAAAAATAATAGATTTTAAGGTGTTTTTTCATTAGATTAGGCGGCACTAAGTTCTGTTAAGTTCGTGCCGCAAGCAAGTGTGTAGCTTAGCAATAGTGGACGTAGTATAGTGAACCCCAAATTCCATTATTTCAAGTAAGGAGCCCCCTTATCATCCCCCACCGACGTCGCTAGTCATTTTACCTTTTTCCAGTTTCTTCTGTCTTGTTGAAGATTTTTTAAGTAGTTTCTCGTTTCCCGATAGACGCCCTTGAAGTTATCACATGTTATCGATTTGTCTTTACTCGAACAGTGCGTTGGGAGAAGAATATCGAAATGCGTAGAATTAGTGAGTCGAAATATAGCCGCGAAATATTTGATTGAACGACGGGATTAACGATAATTCTAATTCGTTATCTTAAGACAAAATAACAAAAAGAAAAGTCTTTGCACAAAAAACACTTTTTAATATTCTCACCTTGTTCTACCGCCCTCCTTAAGACTGACTGTTCTCTTACTTGAAACTTGAGCAAAACTGTTTCCAATTTTTGTACTGCACTTTCGAATTACTTTAGATTATTGATCACACGTTTGAGAGGCTTTTTTGAAAAAATATCAAACGCCTGCGGGCCGTGCATAAATGACGTCACCACTCAAGGGGGAGTCACCGAAAATGTGACGTTTTGTGACACGGGGAGGGGGTTCACGCAAATGTGACGTCACATTTCGAAATTTCAATTTTTCTTCAATATTCAGTCAAAAAACCCTGTCTCAAATTTGAAAATCCCGCCCGAGGGGGGGTATGTAAAAGTTTTGTGACGTCACCTTGGGGAGGGGGGGGTCCAAGCTTTGTGACTTGGTGTGACGTGGGGGGAGGGGGGGTCAAAAAGGCAGAATTCATGGTGACGTCATTTATGCACGGCCCCTGCTCGAAGACGTGAAAAACTTATTGAATCGCTAATCAAATCTGCAATTTGTTGTTTTCGAATCGAGCCTCTCGTACGGAAGAAGTATGACCAATAAATCCTAAACCTGAATACACTGAAATACATAACAAGGAAAAAGTAAAAATTATGGTTACGCTTTAATTACAGCGATATTTAAAACGGGAGAGGAATACGCAAAAACAAAAAAAAAAAAAAATTATAGGCTCATTCGTCAGAAGCTGTCGAGTAGCCTTATGCGTGGTTTAAACCTATCACATACGTTGTCGCACCAATTGAAATGAAAATAAATGTAAAAAAAAGAGAAAAAAAATCTTAATCTGTTATACGTTTTTATCAAGTTGAAAATAAATCGAAGCGTTGAAAAATCCAATGAAAAAAAAAAGGAAAAAAAAACATGCCAGAAGAGTTGATTTTTGTATTGCAAGGAAAAAAAAATTATTAATAATTATTATAGTAACAACGGTTTATCGTCTAAGATTATTAAATAATAATAATAATAATAATAATAATAATAATAATAATAATGATAATAATGATAAAGTGTTGCGTAGATGATAAGAACATTATAATTTAAATGGAGGAAAAGTAAAAAAGTGTTGGCAACTGATAAACCCTCGGCCCTCGATCTTATTGCTTCGAGAAATACTGACTCGCAAGCGTTTTCAACCCCCAAAAACGTCATTAGTCGTTATCTAGGGTCCAGAGTCGATATTCTTGTCATTCTTGAGCTCGTTTGTCCACGAATAAGGGAAATATCTTCGGCAGCCATCGGTTCTTTTTTTCTCTTAGGAATTCTTATATTCTTGAGGAAAGAATAAAACGTGACTTGTTCGTGGAGAGAAAGCTCAGCGCATAAAAACCGCATTAAAAATTGTATCAAATTTTTTGATGGTTGTAGCAGAACAAACGTAGAGAAAAAAATATAAAAATTCTGAGCTGAGACTATAGACATTCCAGTAATTACTATGTAATTGGTAATGACTTACGATTAATTCTAACTCTATTTCTATCTATCTCTATTCTTCTACTGATTATATTTTTCTATTATATTTGTACGTTGAATTATACTTACTCTAATTAACGAACTATATATTGCGCTTGATAAACGAGATATGAAAAATATAGTGAAACATGAATTAAAATAACGTGCAAAAAAAAAAAATTAACGTATTTAGGGTTGCGTTACGTTTCAAGATTTACGTTGTGTTGTGCATTTCTTATCTATTCTATGACTATGATACGACACATAACATATATTTACTTATACCTGTCTCCACATTTGAAAAAAAACACATACACATCGACGGCCGCTATTAATATTGTCTTATGTTTTCGTTTCCACTTGGAAAAGACCTATCTGAAAATGGCTCGGGGTAAAAGACTTATCTCCTATGCTTATACACAGGACTTAAGTCTTTTACCCCGAGCCATTTTCAGATAGGTCTTTTCCAAATGGAAACGAAAACATAAGACAATATTAATAGCGGCCGTCGACATGTATAATCTACAATCAACGTATTTAAGTATATACCTACTGCACATGCACAAATTAATTATACCTATCGTATCAACTAGGCCTTTTCACTGGAAACTGATTCGAACAATAGGATTTTGTACACGAAGTGTCGTTAGTTATTTACGGCCATCTTTGGATAGATCAATCTTCTAATTATTATCAATAATTGCTAACCATTCCATAGAACAAAATTACAATTACTGAACTCTTTTGTTGTAACTCTGTTCATGAAATCTGTTTCCAGCATGGCGTACCAATTTAGCAGCACACCAAAGTTTTTTTTTTTGTTTTATTTTTTCTTAAATATCAGAACCTTGAAAACAAAAACGAAAGTAGCAAATTTTCAGCAAAAAGAAAACATAATTCAGTTGAAATGTACACTGATTCCTCCTCTCTCTTTGTTACATACATCCCCATCTTCACAGAAGCGAACAAAAGAAACAGTTCCAACACATAGCACAATGTGCCCTCCCCCAATCGCCAATATTGAACTCTTGATTAAAACACTCGGAGTCTTTATACATTCTATACTAGCACGATAAGCTGATGAGTAACGCAGATGATAAAAAAAAAAAAAAAAAACATAAAGCAAAAACGAAGCTAGAAATTGAAAAAAAAAATGTGATGGCAAACCAAGTAAAAACTGCAGTGATTATAATTGAACTATTACATACATATTACATATTGATATATATCTACGAGGAATCGAATGCGTTGCGATGATGTGAAAGGCGTGATACAATATGAAAGAAATGAACGATGATGAAAAATGACGAAAAAAAAGTAAATAAAAATAGGACGAAAAAAAATGTAAATGGTTAAGCATGTCGTAGGGATATAGGAAGTTGGGTGTGTTTCGTCCCAATCAACGTTTTATGTGTTTTAATAAGTTCGATCAGAAGATAGAGAACGGATTGGTCACGTTGCAAGGTGTTCATACAAAATTGAATTGTTATACCTCGAATCCATTTTTGCAAATTTGTCGTGATTTTTTATCGAAAATACGATAAATGGACATTTTTTTATCAACATCTGGCAATACCAAAGCGTATAATATATATATAATATTGTATATATATGAGAAAAGAAGGTTTAAAGTTAAATATTTTGAATGGTGGACTCGAACGCACCCAGTTCCAGCCCTAGGCGTCATTATTCACGTTTGTTTGGTTTTTATTGTCAGAAGTTTCTATTTTTCCATAATACAATAAGGGATGATAATATTATTGATATAAAAAGGTAATGAATATAAAAAGAAAAAAAAATGGAAAAGAGGCGTAAATGTTAAGTTAATTATTATAATTATTGAACGATCATATATATGCATACCTTAAAATATGATAATATTAACAATACCAATATATTGAATAGGTATAGATTATAATATTGAATAATTATTATTATTAATCGTGAAAAAAAAACAACATTAAATTGAATTGAATATGCGTACATGTATTGAAAAAAAAAAAAAAAGCAAAAAAAAAAATAAATAAAAACAACTCGTGAGTGACGTAGAGAGAGATAATTTTTTTTCTTGTTATGAACTAAGTGTGCCTAGTCAATAGAATATATCAGGTCAATTTTAATATTATACATTATTATTAAAATTACAATATTCTATATTATTTAAACTTGATACGGTATAATATTATGATATAATTATAACGTATAAACCTATTGAATATATGAATTAATGATACGACAATGATTGTGCTGTGTTGTACTGCGAGATGTTGCCCTGTGACGTAGAGTTATTGTAGGTTGTGCCATTATCCATTATTATTATAATATAGTAACTCATATAAAGTATGCATTCGAAGAGTATATGTATAGCAACAACAACAAAATATTAATAATAATAATATTAATAATGATAATAATAATACTTGTCACAATTGAAACAAAATAACATTAAAACTGAGACGTATCAGAAAAAAAAATAAAAAAAAATTATAAATACTGATGAAATTACTCAAATTTCTCGAATCTGAACTCTTTTCCAACCGCATAAAGTCAGACCGCACGCTGTTAAGCCAGCTATGAAAGTATGGATCTAATAAAATCGAAATTTGTTCGGTCAAATGTTACCTATTTTTGCCCAATCTCGTTACTCTACTTATAATAGTATACATAGATATACACAACGGATGTGAAATGGAATACCTACATACATCCGTTGTAAATAGCCGGGGCGATTTCGAGACATGAAAAAATATTGTGTATTTCCTAAAAATTTATTTGACGCCTTCACATTCTTGGCACGTGTCTGTCTGTCTGTCTGTCTGTCTGTCTGTCTGTCTGTTTGCCTGATGTCCGTCGTACCCGAAATTGACGGGCATGCGAATATTTTTCTAACTTTGTGCGAATGACCACATAAAAAAAAAAAAATATGTAAAAATTAACTAGAAAGAAAGAAAAAAATCGATGAACTGTTGGTACAAAGAAAACGAAGAAGATAATTACGTTTGAATAATATTCTATTGTTTTTATAATTGTAGTATTTACAGTCTCTGAACAAAACGGCACAATGTGCTTTCTTCGTTTCATTTAAACCAACAGTGATTCTTATTCTATTTTTGATCTCCTTGTAAAGTATACCATTTCGCCCCGGCTTTTGATCCATGCTTTAGATACTTCCGAATCGAATGAAAATAATTGAAACGAGAGAAAGAAAGTAGGTTTTAAAATAAAATTGTTCAAAAATACAAAAAACACAAAATGTTCCCCATTCCACATATGATGTATTTTGGATGAGTAAACAAAAGAACTGAGAGTAGAGAGTCCCTGTTATAACATGATGTCGTTAACTCGATGTTACGATCGGCTTTTACCCGAGAGACAGAAAATGGTTGAAAATGTTAAAAATTGAGATTGTCATATCATGGTTGGTTATTGAGAAGAAGAAGAAGAAGACGAAGAATAAAGAAAAAGAAAAAGGGCTATTTATTTAGGTATATTACAATTAAATAGTCTGTTTTTAAATGTGTCACGGGCTACGCGTACTGTACCATAATAATATCTAAACAATAAAGTATTTTGTTTGCTTCAAAAAAAAAAAAATTAACGCAGTGCTACTTCTTTCATCACATTGAATGTTCCAACCCTCGCCCAAGCCTCTAGAATTTAGATAAATCTATAGGCTAAAGCACGAAGAACCTCCATTATCTCGTCAACGTTACTACCTACGCCGGACGAGCATTTCCTGGTAAGTCCACGAAACGGAAGCCGGTAAGTATGTGATGGTTGAATATTCTCATCATATTATCGTCTAACTTTCTTGACTTTACTTTGTTTCGCACGACTTTGGAATGCTAACAGTCACATGCACCCCCTAAGTTCATGAGAGACGGGAGTAGAATGGGCACGGAGTATCAACAACATCTGGAATTTCCTTTTGTTCATCGATATCGTTTCCACATTCAATCTGGGAGCCATGAGTATCTATAGAAGCTATTTCAGATCAAGGTGCGAACATATTTCATGCGGTGTACCCGTTTACCCATTTTCTGAGTACTTGTATGAAGATAGAAGGAGCACCTATAGTCTTCTCCATGGACATACGCGGTATAACATGCGTGAAAGCTGTGCACACCAGATTCGCGATCGCAGCAATGTATAACCTCAAAGTGGTCGAGGCTGCGCGTCGTGTAACAGGGAAGGAGAGCTATCGCCGTGCTATAAAAGTGGACCAGATTTGAGGCCTAGAGTCTGTAGTATTATTACTCGTAGCGCTGGTGTCGCCAGTCGTAGTGTTCCTGGAGAGCTGGCAACCCGCATTGGATTGTAGTGACGGTCACAGTGATTATGAACTACGTAAGTCATTTTGGTGCATGGCAAGAATCCAGCCCACCGTGGGTCTGAGCTTTTTTTAGGAAATATTGATACGTAAAGCTCACAAGTCTTTATGTAACTAAAATTCATATACGCGGGGTCCTACTGTACCTTCGCCAAAATCTAGAAGAATTTTCTGACATCTCTATCTGGTACTACTTCTTTATATAACAAATTGAAGTATATTTTTCTACAACTCTTCGTATTCCGGAAATGCAGTATTCGAAATGTTTTACTAGCCTATCTCCGACCCACGCGCATGAAATATAGTTCTGTCGTCAATCGTCCAACTCGCTGCCACCAAAACGATCCGTCGTTGGGGTTCGACAGACGTAACTCGTCTATTATTCAATCACCTTTTTTTTCCCATCTACTTTCTCCCTTCAGCTTCGGGCACGCGCCGATATTTTCAATTGCGATTATGAGAGTCGGGGGCTGACGGCTCTTGGCGGAGGGGTTTCGTGGGCGACAGAGAAGGGAGAAAAAAAATAGAGGTACACCAGGCGTGGGAGTGGTCTGTCGAATCGGATTTGAGGGTGTCGAACAATGGCATTCGTTGGTAATCGAAGCTTCGAGACCTGTGGGAAGCCACCCCAACCTCAGCAATATCTCTCGAATTCTTATTTCGTCTCTCGACTTTCTTAACAGCACGCGGTTTAGTTCAAGAGTTCAATCCCATAAATCCTGAGTCACGAAAGTGCGGTAAATGGAAACGCTTTTGTTTACTACACTGGTTGGATCGGATTTCGTTAAACGGAGATAGCGAACATAAATTACAGTCTCTTCGCTGATACCTGTTGCACGCGCGAAACGAACCGCCGGAATGTGGGGGAAGCCTTTGTGTCGGGAATACCTACCTGTGTCGAGTCACGTATGTGACGAATAAAAAGTGGACAGGAAAAAAGAAATAACCGCAGGAAGTTGTTTAAGCGATGATGCTGTTGCGTGAAAATAGTATACAAGCGGAATTTTTAACCCGGAGAAATTAAAAACCAGATAAATAACGCTTGAACTGATGAATCTCATTCGCCTGTTCGAATCAGCTCACGCGTTGTCTGACCAATGATCGTGTGTCACTACTGAAACTCAGCCTCTCCGTTCCTCCTGACTATCGCATCGCTTCGCCTCTGTCGTCAGCTTTGTGTTCATTTATCTACGAGCGTAGGTATATCTCCGGGAATGAGGACCCGATAAAATGTTATAGGTATCTTCGCACAGAGGCTACTTTATGCTCCTTATACGATTATAAATACTGCTCCAGGGTCTGACTGTGACAATAAACATCGCTACGTATACTCGTAGATTTTCAGGGTATAATAAGAGAAGAATATATATCACTATATCTGTCACTACAGTGAGTCATCAGAAAAAAAGGTAACGACGGCTTACGATCTGATCGAAATGTTTTAGCACCGGATTTACTCTGAACATAAAGGAAGAAACAATTTTTTAAAAGTACTTCTATATCCTTTCGCACATTTTTATTTTTCTATTCTTTCAGTTTACACTGTTTTCCTATATCTCTTCTTGATGAAATACTATATCAACTCGCAATATTTGCCTACTCTCTAAATTTGAATCAGTGAATAGTCACTGATCATCAGCGAATAGTCACTGATGCCTCCAGTTATAAGTATACCACTGTAAATCAGTGAAAAGTCACTGATTTATCCAGTGAATTTGAATCACTGATTCAAATAGTGAAATTTTCACTGATTGAATCAGCAAAAATTATTGGTTCTTATATATATTTGATCCGGTTGAAGATATTCTCGAAACGGAAAGACAATATGGTATATTCGACAATTTTTGTTTCGCGAGTCTTTATTGCAAGTAAAGAAAAAACAGACTCCTAACGCGGATGAAACTTCTCCGTCTCCCATCTCGTCGGAGCGAGCCAAGACTGGACGCAGTGAGAAAACCTAACCGACCAAAAGTATAAGGAATTCAATGTAAGACAGTGAACAGCAATATTCGCACAATTCATCGATTATTTGCAACTAACAAGCCAAATTGTGAAGAATTTTATAAATCCGCATGTGTACTTACGTTATGATTTTTACTGAACAGTTCACGTGGTTGAACCGACGCCCAAATCAGCACGCAACATATGAACGCGAACGATTTGGCGGTTAGTAGGCAGCTCCATGGCGGTTAGAGACTCGGCGTACGCGGCGCCCCTAGCGTTCGTCACAAAAGTCACTGACGAAACAGTGAAGTTATGTACTGGTTTAGCAGTGGTAAAATCACTGCTGAAATGGACTTCACTGATACTCCAGTGAAAAAGGGTTCAAGTCACTGTTTCTGCAGTGAAATACCAAGTCACTGATTCAATTAGTGAAATTTTCACCGATTCAAATTTAGAGAGTACAGTTGACATTCAACTCTTCGAAAAGAGGAATAATAGAAAACGATTGAAATGTGAGAAAAAATGTCCTTTTCGTGCAAATCGCTTCGGTATAAGAACGACACGCGATAAGACGTGTGCGGCTTTTAAAGCGTATAGATACGTTTATGTGTGAGATAAAAATACGTCTGGAAGCGTTGCGAATTTCTTGTAGTCCTAATCGTTCCCTGATCGAACGTCGTTAAAAGTTCCCACGTTAGCCGCCCTTCTCGGTTCGCTGCAAGTGACAGGGGGTGCCAAGCACTCGATCCAACATTTCAACTTTCAAACTATACTTCAACCTCGCTTTGCTACTCGTATTATACTTTACACATTTATAACACATGTTCAGTATGCGCTCGTATATGGAGGAACGAATATGATTATTCAATTCATTACTTTTTTTTATTTTACAATCATTAAATTATTCAAACGATGCAATTAAACATTCTGCAAGATATGAAAAGTCTTCGAATCAATTGTACATACGTTGGTCTTCAGAGTCTTCGTTATTCCCTGAAGCTTCTTCGTCTCAATACAGTCTTTGGAAATCCTCCAAGTGTTCAGAATTTTCTAGAATTCATTGGAATACTTTGAAAGACTTCCGAAACGAAATAATTCCAAGGAAATTCAAATTCCTTGGGAATCAACGCAAGTTATTGTAAGACGAAAGTAAGTTTGAATTGAAGTAGGACGGAAATAAGTTATAAAATTGAAGCGAGTGACCCCACGAAAAAGTAACTTTGAGTTCTGGAAGCGTGAATCAAGGGCTGCGGAAGAACGTGAGTTTCTATAATTATCGTAATCTTTTCCGAGTGACCCGAAATTCTTCCGTCCTTCGCTGATCTACCGATTGTGTGCCGAGGATATCAAAACACACGAACATGCATTACAGCAATGGTTCAAGTTGGTATTGGAAGCAATGGCGCCGCCGCGCCGTGGCAGATGTGCGTGACTCAGCCTGATACCCCCACCGATATAGTGTGGTATATACTACCCTGAAACATCCCCGCTTCATCCCGGTACGACCCCTCCCGCACCCTACATCCCCTAGTGCTTTCCGCCGACAAGGAGCGAGGGAAACTCTGTGGTTCCCCGTCCGCCCTTTCGCCCCGCCAACCCAACGAAGCGTGGAGGCGATCGATCGAGCGATGCTCGGCGGTGACTAACCCGTCGCCGCCGACGCCAACGACGCGTCGCCTCTTTCCCTCGTTTAGGTTCTGCAGGCTAAAGACTTTTAGCTGAGCTTTAGAGCGCCGCTTGGTCATTGACAAGACGGGAAGGTCTAATTTGTCGTTACCTTGAACGACTGGTTGGTGGGTGTGCTAAGTCCCTGGGACATCGTCGGTGGAAAAGAATCTGCTTTTATATTTGTTTTTATTCCAGCCAGCTGATAGGGATCGGGATATTTCATCGAGCTTGCAGCTCGTTTCGTCCGCTCGTCAGGTCGTTGACCCAACGCTTCGATATCTTGATGGAATTGATGATAGTATGAATGCGGCCCTCTTTTTTGTTTCTCGCAGTAGAATCTTTTCGGCTTCATTCCTGGGGAGAATGATCGCTATTTCTGGTTTAGAAGTTACTCACGGTCAGATATATTTCCATTCCGAATCCCCTGGGCTTTTGTTATCAGGGGAAAAACTCGACTTTGACTTCACGTATGCTTACTAAATATTTATAAAACGCGATATATGGGTATATATTTAACCGGCTTATCGCTGTAGCGTGAAATCTGAAATGTGGCCGTGACGGCCTTGCCGAGACCGATCCAAACTCTGTTACAGGTTTCCTTTGAAGCTGACCTTCTTTGATCAGCACCGTTCCTCCTCGACCTCCACGGAGCATGACGCTGATCAGGCCGGAAGTTCGTTTGGCCATTAGACGCCTCGTGCCAACCTTGCCGTCTGATGTATCCATACCCACCCTGTCTAATATCATTTTCCCAAAAATGTTTACTTGGAAATCGGATACGGACCCTAGGAGATTGAGGGTGGCTTTGATGCGACGCCTTTGATGGACGCCTTCAATATAACTCAGGCATTTATCTTCGCGAGAAACGGCTAATGCAAGAAAGATAATTTGAGAGCAGTATTCGCCTTTCTTTCACTAGCAGATTTCTAAAATCTACTTCAAACTATATTACGATCTGCTCACCAGCTTCCTTCGTCTCTCCATTGCATAATCTGGATCTTGTCAAGTTCGTGAAACGCATCGTTTACAGTCCTGATCCCTATCCGGGTATTTGCACCGAGGTTTCCCTGCGCGAAATCGACTACGTTATGCGTGAAATTGAACTCTCCTGTGATACTATACACGCTAGCAAATTTACAGCTTTACTGCAACCAAGACCAACCGCATTACGCTCACTCTGTGATCTGTTTAGTAGCTTTCTCAAACGGTCTCCACCACAAATCAGACTGGAACAACAAAAAAAGAGTGATGAAGATTGTATTGATCATATATATCTATCGAATACAACGTACGAAGCTTATTAGTGACTGCGCGCAGCCATTAAGTTTGCTAAAATGCAGTCCGTTTTACTTTTGCTCCACGATTATTTGCTTATTGCAATAAATAATTGTTAGCGTAGATTGAGGTGAATTTGAATCTGTAAGCTGGAATAAATAAACATCATCAATCATATCAAGCACTGCAAGAAATTCTTGGATATCGAATCGCTGAAACTCTATAGAATAACGAGTGGAATAACCGCGTGAGGTCAGACCGCATTGCGCCTGGTGGAATGCAACTGCACATGCTCATGTGCAACCAGGATAGATCCTCGTGACGCCGAGGAGATTTTCGAAACATAATTATATGAGAATTGTGAACATTAACAGGAAGGTTTATGGCCTGTTACTAGTTAGCTGTTTAATTTTAACTGCGAAGAACGGCTGCAACCTGATCCTTCCTATCTTTCCAGGATCTGCGAGTTTTCCCAGGCTGTCCTTGAGAGGCACGATTTCATTAGAGGCACATGTCCCCGGGTTTTGGCCTCTCGCCAACGTGCAGATGCCGTTAGGTCAGACGTTTGCCTTGACACAACATCTTTGGATTACTCGTAAGTGTCAAAGGTGCGTCGAGGCACCTAATTCAACGTGAATCAATGGCAGCTTATTGCAGAGCTGCAGATTGTGAAAAATAATGGATACTGGTGGTACATACGATAAAGTAACACGGACTTTTTTTCGAGCCACGAATGACAATGTAACCGACAACCTGTTGACCTCAACTTTGAGGAAATGAGATTTTTCTTGGATTTGGTCGCGGAAAGCTTTCGTGAGTAACAAGAGCTGAAGAAAGGGGCTGAAGCTTTCGAACGATGCTTCATCCTCCTGTCTCGTTTCATCCGAGTTATTACCTCACGCTTTCATTTCGTACAAGTTATTACCCCCTCCTTACGCTATGTGCCGTTGAGTGTTCCCTGATTTTTTTTTCTTTTTGTTTTCTCTTTTTTTCACCCGAACCTACTAGACTTGCAAATGAGTGTATTAATCTCGCCCTTGCGTACGGTGGAAGGGTGCCAACAAATCCCTTCACTATCTGTCACGAAACACAACGAAGCTCGCGAGGGCTCGTTGTTACATGTTCAAATAACCACGGGAGTCACGACCGACGACAACAGATGCACTTGACAGATAAATTTATTCATACCGTACCGTAAAATACCCTGTGAACCCCAAGTTGACAAAGGGACGGTGATCAACTCAAAGTTTTGCAAGTTTGTTGTAAGTTATAGGAACAAACAAGAATAGGTTAAATTTTGATCCATGAAAGAGCGGAAAAACTAAAACCAAGTGGAGTGACAAAATTATTTGTTACACGATCATTTTTATTTCATTTTCATTTTCTTTTAAGCGAAAAGTACTGCAGTCTCGCATTAAGCATTGTCTCGCGTTTAATTTGTGTCTGCAAGGTGAGTCTTGGGGAATTTCCGGGCGTGTAATTACTTTGGATGAGTCTGACCGATAGCGGGGCGTTAGGAATTCTACAGAGGCATTCCGAACCAACGCTTTCACCCTCGTGTATTAGGGGATGGAAGAAAGGACTCTGAATTTCGAGGGAGGTATCGCCATCTGGCGAATTGCCAGATTTTCTTTCTTTGAACAGTATAAATATGAATAATATAATTGCTTCGGATTTTAGGCGATGGTGAAAAAAAATCGAAAATATTGACACTTGCACACAAGCTAGAAATAATAAACAACCGAAGAAAGTGCTGAGCTTCCTCATTCCGCGTAGTTTTCCATGCAGCAGTTACATAAACTTCAAATTTTCCACTCAACGCTGCTATTGCCGTAAATATTCAAATTGGTTCGGGAATGGAGGTGGAATGTTTCATGGAAAATTAACTCCGTTACCTGTCTGTGACGTACGATTTGATGTGTCTGGCTGCGACTTCTCATCAGTGAGGGGTGAGCACTGGGCTATTGTTGAATCGCATATCGATGCCTCCTGTAATAAGAAATGCGTCACTTTTCGGTACCTGACGATAAAACAAGTATCTCTGTACAAGAGATAATTCTGTTATCACAAAGTTACGCGTTTCTTATAGGTACGCTTTACACACGGCGCTAGTGCTTTCTTCCCTCTTTAGAAGAAGGAAAAAAATCAGAGGACTTTTTTATACCCCGCTTATGCCGTATAATCGATTCTCGAAATCCTTCAAACCACTTAACATCGATGGTATTGAAAACGAACCGCGTTCAACACATTCCTTTCACATAGGAGTATTACCCGGTCTCCCAAAAAGCCGGGAATCGGGACGCTTCAAGAACTCGTTGACCGGAACTATCGTAAAACATACGATTATTATGTTAATATGAATGGTGAACTTTATTCTCAAAATCGTTTTTCACTCTAACGTGCGTTTCGCTTTCGAGATGGATCTTCGGCAAATTGCGATTTGATACAAGAACCTCACACGAGTTTGTTTTTTCGTCAGCAATTATCCGTCCCATTCCCCATGAAAAAAAAATTAGGTGAAAATAGCTAAAAGCTGCTGTGAGACAACTTCAGGGATTCTCATGACTCGTCGAAGGGCTTTTCGAGGGGCGAATTGGGTGAGCAGAACGTCTGGTATTTTTATGTTTCTTACAACGATGTGGGGGTGACCGCAGATTGGGTTTGTAGATGCCCAAGGTCGAAGGGTACACTTGATGAGTGAGATTCCATGAACCCAGCTTGCAGAAACTTGATCAATATCGCGAATTTCTTTCAATTTTATTTAAGGTTCGTTCGAAGAATCGCGCCTCGGTGGTTTTGTCGGATTTATTACTTGGTAGACTAAACAATTACAGTCAGATATTACGTTATACCTCCGTCATCGTTGGACCTGCTTATTCTATCAAAAAGGAATTCTAGTTGGATTACAGTGATTTATTCCAAAATTGATATCGCTAGGTTCGATTATTTTTCGGAAATCCTGTTAAGGATTTTGTTTGCAGAAAAAAGCTGGTTGAAACAGTCCTTCAGCAAATAAAAGGAGGTTGATCAAGATACGTTTCATTATAACGCGGTAAATCGCTTCAGTAACTCTACACTGCAAACTCATGTGATCAAAGATATGAAATGAGAAAATAGCATGCATTTTGTTGCAAACTTCTCAATGAGTAATGAATTGCAGGTGAATTATGGCAATACTCCCGGCTTATCTCGGATGACAGCTGATGTCTCTTGTAGCGTGGTTAGGCAGGACGATAAATACACGCAAAAGATTAAAACAAAAATAAAAATAAATAAAAACTACATATATAGTGTACATTCATGGAGTCCGATTGACGTTGTTCTACTTAATTTATTCACTTTCGTTGATGTATTTAGTTATTGATCGTAAAAATGACTGTGTACGCAACACAAAATATTTGAACATCATATCCTCAGAAAAAAGCTTCAAATTATTAAAAATATTTTAGGTGATCATGTGAGTCTTCCTGAATAGTTTCACCTCATCTTAAACTTGGTTGCCAACTAATGGCAATAATCTGTATTATTAGATTTAGGAAGTCAGTCGCTATGAGCTGCAAACAAAGGATCTTAAGAGCATGCTACAGTCATTTTCTTACTCTTCTTTACCGACCTTACCCGGTTTTCACTTGTTTTCACTGATAGCAAAACCTACGCGTCACGAGCGCGGAAAAGGAACCAAGAGTGCAATTGTAGATGAAATTCCGAAGATATACATCGGAAAACTTCTTTGTTTCATGCAACAATGAAGACGTATTCTTTTAAACTGCACAAAATGGTAATTGTCGATGTCAAGCGGTGGTCGCGGCCATGATTTTGAGTTTCGCTCGCTTGGCATCGACAATTACCATTTTGTGCAGTTTAAAAGAATACGTCTTCATTGTTGCATGAAACAAAGAAGTTTTCCGATGTATATCTTCGGAATTCCATCTAGAATTGCACTCTTAGTTCCTTTTCCGCGCTCGTGACGCGTAGGCTTTGCTATCAGTGAAAACAAGTGAAAACTGGGTACGGTCGGTAAAGAAGAGTAAAAAAATGACTGTAGCATGCTCTTAATTGGAGCGATTTTGATGACAAATGTTCTATCCGCTGTTGAGATACATATACATATATCCGAAAAGATAATGCGAAGGGAAAAACTGTTTCTGTAAATAAATGTTCACGGAAGAGTGTGACGTCTGTCAAGTTCAATCTTGTGAGTCCCCCACCATTTCGCGAGTGTAATCCTCCAGTGATAGTTGGATACCGTCCATCAAGGCAGTTTCCGGGAAATCAAATGCATCGACAAGTGTTTTCGGATTGGTAGGTATATAGGTAACGTTGAAGGAGACTAGGGGAGTCAACGAAGGGGAATGAAGAGATACGGGAAGGGTACATAGAAGCTATTGCCAGAGCGCTGTGATCCGGTGGGGATATCCCCAAGGGAAATCAAAAATTCGAGCCTACGCAAAGATGGCTGCATGGCTACCCCATGAGTATCCGTCTCGAAGTGCTCTTGACCCCACGTATAGCCACCATGCTTCCGACACAAGGATAGTCAGAGATGACCAGTAAAATAATATCAGATATATGATCATTATCATTATGGTACATGATGATGATTGCATAAGAATGCAATTTAGAACTTGTTAATAGTTTTGCATGATTTCATCAGCGTGGATGCCGCCACATTTTGTGTTGATTCAAAACAGACACGGCATTCAAGTACTCGGCTTACCCAAAAGGCAGCAGCACGTCAGTAGACAAGCAGGGCGCCCAACATCTGCGATCGAGAAGAAAAAATCTCTACTTCCTTCCCTAGGCATACATAAAATACTATTTTTAACAATTTTCTATAGTTTAAATTTATTGGCGGAATAATAACTACAATTGAAATTTTGCATCGACATTTTTTGAAAATGTAGTCATTAAAAATATTTGGGTCGTATCTTTTCTTTGTCGTTAAAAATTTCAATTAAAAAAGTTACAGCAAATTCAGTTTTTATCGTAAGCTATTAAATATTAAATAAATCGAATACATGCAAAATCAGGTGAAAAATACTTCATGTATCCTGCCGTACCGTCAGATGAACCTTATTACCGACTGCAGGTTTTCAAGAACAAGCCAGTCACTTTGACGTTTTGAGGGTTTACAGGTAAAGTAGGAGGCACGTAATTCAAAATAAATGTTTTTTTTTTTCAACTTACCTTGATTTTCATAAAAATATAGACTCAAATGTGTACTGTGTTGTCCTATTTAATAAAAGATGTGTACATTAGCTCAATAGCCTTATTCTCATACTTTAAAATCTAAATGTTGTTAATAGAAAATATATATATCACAAATTTATTCCGTAACAATGAAATTACTGGAATCTCTCAACTTTTAGAATAGGCAAACTTAAATTCACCGTAGCGCAGATAACTAAGAAGATTTCCTCAATGAGCGGAATGACTCCGATGGGCAGCACGTGTCCAAGAATTTCAAAAGCTTTGATCCTTTGATTGGTCCTTTCAACGTGGACTCGGGCACAGGCCATTTTAGAAGCAAGGTGAACCTTAGCTTCAGATAATAGTTCTTCATTCGTCAAAGATGGTGGTGTTATACATTCCCATCCATTAATTTCGCACATTTCATCAATTTGGAATCCACTCTTTGCCATTATTGCATCTCCACGTTGCAGTAATTTAACTAGGTCGCTTTGCTCAAAGATAGCTTTATCGGACGCCCTGCCGCCGTAAGCCTTACTGACGAAAGAGATGTGTCCGGCAGGCGTAACGCCTATAAGTACTTTGCACGTGTGTGAGTCTTTGTCGTGTGAATAAGTATGTAGCTGACAGCACAATTTCTTTGATTTTTCAATGAATAATTCGATGCAATCTAAGACCACAACCACGTCTCTGAAATTTTCAAAACATGACGGCAAGTTTCTAGGCATATCTTCTCTCGATTGCCAGCTAACTGCGACTCTCAAAACCTGGCTCAGAATTCTCACAGTTTCGTCGAATATTTGTCGACAATGATTTTCCGTACAGGCGGTGAACGTAGCTGACAAAAATGCGTACGATAAATTTTGTTTCAGTTTCAGATAGGTCATGATGACTTTGTCCTCGATGCATATTTGGGCGTTGTTGTCGGATGGAAAAACCAGTGTCACGACTTTTACTATGCTTCTCAAAACGTCAAATGATGGAAGTCCCGTCATAGTGGTCAAATCGCTATCTCTTTTTATCAAATTGACGAATCTTGGTGCCAATTTTCCACTTGTGACTTCTGGACTCATATCCTGATACGGCGGCATAGGTTCAAAGTCCTCGACGATTTCAGTTTTAACTTCCGGTATTATAATCTCCTCGGTAGGAAGGAGATCTACTTCAGCTTCTTGCTGCTTTTTCTGTTCTTCTATCTGCATATTAGTTTGCTTCGAGCTCTTCTCCAGGCGGGAATAATTGTTGGCCTTAGTCCTCCTTCCCTTCTCACCTGATCTTGCGCCAGTAGGCAGGTGAAGCGAAGGCACGGCCGTTTTTTTCAAATACATTTTCTTCAACTGATAATCTGTACAGAAAAGTATAACCTCAAAGTAATGGTAGGTAACAGTATACATAGAACGACCAGTATACATAACCTCAAAATATACTTACCCGGTAATATATAATCCTCCTTTTTGAAATGTAACGAACATACTTTCATGTATCGAGAAACTTTCTTTCCAACTTTGGTGGCCATCTCCCACGCCTGCAGTCTGTCAACTTTTTCCAATTCCCCGGATTCGTTAACAATTTGTACAAAGGACTCGCCTGGTTTAGGAAATATGTGAAATCGAAGATGGGGATGTTTCTTACCCACACTTCGACACTTGTAAACTGAACAGCAGGTGTTATTTTTACTAAGTTTCACGTTTTTGGGGATTTCTGTCATTTTTATTGTTGTTTCTAATCAATAATTACAATAAATGGCAACAACTCTAATCTACGTGACCTCGCATAGCTGCTGCGAAGTTGTCTGGTAGTCTGATTTGCTCTGATTCATTTTTCTGCCACCAGAGACAGTCTTGCCAAATCTAGACTGCCAATTTTCTCTAGGTGGCAGCTTGGGCTCCGCTAAGGCTGGTAGACCTGGAATACGAAGCCCGGTCGACGCGGCAAGAGTAGGAAAAAGTATCTCCTTTCTCTCTCCATCTCACCGTGTCGCGTACCCAGTCTCTGCCAAGCAGCTCCCAAAACTCGCCACAATACTGATTATTTCCTCCGAATTTGAATCCAATCTTTATCAGTAAATTGAAGATGGCAGTTGGATGATCCGAGAAAAAAAGTTTATGTCTTATACCCACGCAAACTTTTTTTCTCTAGGAAAAGGTTTCATTTTTGATCGATTAACTGTATCACATAAACCGTCACATTGTCAGTACCTATGGCTTTCGATTCTGAAATCAATTTTATGAAGCAATTTAGGATCGTTTCTTTGCTGTTTTACAGCCTATTTCGGAAAAGAAATTGCACAGGCCATGAACTGGCCTGATTTCGCCAAAATACAAAGATTTATCATGTGCACTGACATTCATATTGAAACAATTATTCTAATTTACCCTGCCAGACATGGTGATGTGATAAAAAAACAAAAAAAAAAAAAACAGCGAAATAGTTCCATTTTATTTTTCAATACAATTTCATCGTAGCTACTCTTCTGGAATAGAATAAAATTTACGTAGAGTTTTACGCAGAAGTTTGAAGGTGCCTATCATCCTGTTGGCAAACAGGAGTCTAATTACGGTGAAAACAAGCTCCTAGTGATAGTAATGTGATAGCGGTTCACTGCATCACCAATCAGAAGATTGGGGCCAAATGCTCGTGGAAGTGAACCGAGCTGCAACAAATCTTGCACTGATTAATTGACTGGGAACTTGAAAACAAACGAGTTCCAATTGAGGACCGTCCAGCTAAAATCGTCCATTGTATTGTCCTGACATTTTTTACTGTTGAATTTCAATAATGAAACTGCTATTTATCGAAATAATATTGAAGATGAACATTAGATCACTTTCTCGTTAGTTAATTTACAACGGCTGACAATACATCTTGAATCTTGACGAATAGAAATGATATTTAGATTATTCTAGATTAGTTATATTCGGAGAATAATACAATTCATTAATTAACATTTGTAACTACTATACATCCGTGGAACGTATGGCATGATAAGAAATACTATAGCATCCATTTCCCTTCGAAGAAACGAAACAATGATACTATATTCAATGACTAATGAATTGCGGTGAAATTTTCAGAGTGGATTGGGCTTAGCACGAATAATAAATGGTCTGCCTTTGTCTCAGTCTGAGTTACGCCGAGTTACAAATGATATGAAAAAAAAATTAAGCTTTCAGCGTGAGATAAGAGGTGCTATACAATGCGAAGGTATACATACTACGGATTGAATTTTAAATACTGTATCATCAGCCCAAAAATATAATGCCTCAGTATAAAAGTATCAAATATGTGCCTAAGTATCAAACTTATGATTTCGATTTCGACAAGAACGAAGAAAGCTGTTTGGAAATTCAAATTAAGACATTTATTTTCTTTTTTTAATCCACCTACGATCGTTAAATCTTCGATTGACGTACGCAAACTTTTCTTCATTGAACCAAAATTAGGTCTCCACCGGTCCCGAAATTCATCTTTAAAAAAAATCGTTTAGTTCGTCTATCTTTACGAATTTGCTATATTACAAGTGTATCAGGCAACCGTTGATACACCGGAGCTATCCAGGTAGCGGTAGTTGATTCTTCGATCATATTTCGCCGTGAGATGGAAGCACGTTACAAGTTCAAAAAAGAAGCGGTTAGTCAGCAGCGACCTCCTCTATTTCGCAAGTGAAGTCATGTCCTTAATAATTAATGCGTAATGTTTAGTTGAGATTACCCGCGATTTTTACCAATATAGTATACTTAGTGATCCCACCGTATTAAGAATGTCGAAATTTGGATTTGGAACACCTGCCACTGGCACTACAACCACAACATTCGGATTTGGCAACCAAAAGTAAGCATTTCCCCAAAAGAATACCGTTCTCAAAAATCGCGGTAATCGTCATAACCTCAAAACTCACATTTTCAACTATCCATAATAAATTTTCTACGCTAATCCGAGGCTTGAAAAATACTGCAAATATTGTTTCAGCTTCTCAACCATGGTCTAATATTTCAAACACTTGTGTTGCAAAAGGCATTCATTATTCCAAATTCCAAGCTAGATGAGGTTAGGTTCGTGTTTTTAACCATTCAGTCAATAAAGACTCCCACGTGATGTTGAAATAACCAACTCTCAACGTCCTTCTGCACTAATTATAGTTTCTATAATATAAAACCAAGTAAACTTCTTGAGACACGCTCATAAAAATGATCAGACCCTGATAGATCCAACATAACCTTGTCTTAATCTCAAACTCACATTCCTAACAATCTCTGGCGTTGTAGCGATGTAAAATACGCAGAATCACTTCCTGGCTTTGTGAGCTTCAAAAACTCATTAAAAGATTCTCACTCAAATCGATTATTAAATACAGATGGGGTTGGGTTATTGTATAGAAGCAAATCTCATTTGTGTCTGACTGTCTGAAACAAAAATTCCAGACCAGCTCCAGCCTTTTCAACGGCTACTCCATCCTTCGGTACCGCGCCAGCTGCGACCGGAGGTTTATCCTTCAGCACTGCGGTATCCGGAACATCTGCGACACCAAATTTCGGTTTTGGTGCTACGCCGGGAACTTCGACAGCTTCACAATCCGCAGGGCTATTCGGAACCGGAGGTACAGCCATTACGAGTGTATCTTCGGGGCTGTTCGCCTCTCCTATCGTCTCCGCAGCTCCAACCGGCGCAGTCAACTTCGGCACTCCAGCACCTGCCACAGGAGGCTTGAGCTTCGGAACTACCATAAGCACCCAACCAACCGGAAGTCTGAATTTTGGAACTACCGCAACCACAACCCGTCCGTATCACCACTGATTGAATCGACGAACTTGAAGTTTGCTTAATCTTCACTTCAACGAACTAACAATTCCTCTACTTTCAGCATCACTTTTCGGCACCGCGCCGACGGGCGGCTTGTTTGGCACAAAACCTGTGAGTTCAGCCGCCCCAACAACGACGGTCAACACCCTGGGACTCGGGGGCGTCGATGTTTCAGCCAGTAAACCGGGTTTGACCCAAGGAAGCAACAGCCCGACGGCGGCGAAGGAAAACCTCATACCGAACGAGCTTACACAAACGATAGACAACTTTAAGTTAGTTGAAAATTCGTCAACTGTGAACCTTGGATAGTCTGAGACGTATCAAACTTCTGATTGAATTTATTCCAGGACTTTCATCAAAACGCAGAAGTCATTCACTTCGGACATTGCTCGAGGTTCTGTGAGGCCTTTGAATCGCTGTGCCGAAGATACGGCGTCGTTGATGGAACTTTTGACCACTCTGGCTGGTTCCGTTCAGCGGGATCGTTCTCTGGCGGACAAACTAAAACAAGACACAGCCAAGGCACTTCAGAACGCAGAAATCGCTCAGAGGACACACGACACGCCTGCAGGACTCCAATACGAGAACAATGCACCCTTACTATTCTTCATGGAGCTAGCGGAGAGCTTTGAACAGGACTTATTACTGTTCAGATCTCAAATTGAATCGACGGAAAAACATATACACACGATGGTCACTCCCAAGACGCTGACTCCGCAGGGTGAGTCAGCCGGGGTTCAGGAAAATCTTGAGAGAAACTGCAGAAGCGATATTGTTCGATATTTCTTCTGTTTAGAATTAACGATGGCGATGAGCAAGCTCCACGAATCCCTGATAGCAGTAGCAGGAAGATTACAGGGTGTACATTCGAAGGTTCAACTGCAGAAGGAGCAGTATCTCAATCTTAGAAAATACGTTCTGAAGGATAGCTCTAACGTTTTTGAGGAGAGTAAGATGAATGGGAAGATGAGCCGAACCAGTTCTGGAAAAGTGAACAGCGGTCCAACTCCGTTCGGTCCAGGTAGGCTTGGCGCTTTGCTTACTACGATTAAAAAAAGGAGTTTCAATTACGAAATTTGAATTTCATTGTCATAGGAAACAAGAGTTTTCTGTCTTCGACGAATCTGAACACTAGCAGACCACCAAACTACGGGACTCCGAACCCTCTAGGTAAATAGTGGTAAGATGAACCTTTAGAGATCCCGTATCGTTTTTTCTCTTATCTTGTTTTTCTTCACTCTCGTCACTTCCAATCTAGAGAGTTTCTGTAAATTTCTCCCCTAAAACCGTATCCTATATTCAGGTCTTGCAGGGATCTAGTGAGAGGTAGAAACCTTTATCATTACCAAAATTTAACAGAGAATGAATGGATGTAGTAAATTGGCGCAATAGTAAACTCCATTAACATTATTTTTCTTTCAGTCAAACTCATCCTAATCGAAAAGTTATTATTCATTTAAAAAAAAAAGTTGTTTTCATCACTTTAAGACCTCGTCATTTCCAATAACTCCTCATTATGCCCTGCAAACTTTCATAATCTAGTCACAAACTGTGAATATCATTCCTCCTACAGAAAACTTTGGGTTTATCCGCATTGAAAATAGCGCACGATGTGCTTAAAAGTTGATTTAACAAAACCCAACTAATTATGCAGCTTTGCTACATCCGTTTGCTCTGAAGTTTCACTAATTCTCTATTTTCCTGTAATTAGTTTATCATTTCATTAGGTAGAACCATGTAGTTATCTCTGTAGATGTTTATCCTTGAACGTTTTAACGATAAGAATACCATTGCATATCCGTAGTGCGGGAGAATTATTATTCACTTGTTTTTATTTGTTTTTATTTTGCCTTTACAGGACAAAAGTAGTGGCTGTTTATTAGTATTCGAGGTACAATTTTTTTTTTTACTTCTATCATTCTATTCGTGTTTTGTGTTTGGAGATCATCCATGCAATCATATTTAAAATATTATCAACATTTCTCACGTCACTAACTACTTCGATACCCCAGTTGGTTTCTTGCTTGCTCGGAAAAACTATGTTCTTTCTGCTTTATTTTGTGATATTCGCACTCTGTATTAAACATCCGAAAGATCAATTCACAGACTTTATGTACATTCTTCACTCATCGCTAACTCTGGAATTTCACTGGCAACGTGGAACAACAGTAATAACGTAAAAAGAAAAGTTACAATTCATTTTTAACGTAGTAATATTGTGACTAAAGTGAATTTCCTACAATCGCATGAAACTTGTTAAAGTTAAGGATTCGTTTGGTACCTTGGACAATGGAAAAAAAACTCTATCCCAAAATGGTGTCCCGCATTTTTTAAAGCTTGAGAGGGTGAATGTACCGTGTTGAGGTGATTTAATAGTGAATTATTATCTTCTTTCTTCTTATTCTGAGATACGAGACGATAATGAAATTGTTACAGCTTGGGGAAGCGCAACACCGATACAATCAGCGAGTAGTATATCGGTAGCGTCTACCAAGCCTCCGACAACAGGATTGAACTTCAACCCTCCCTCAAGCCTAACAGCTTCGTTATCAACAGCCGATTCCAACTCGAGTTTTCAACTTCAAAAACCACCGACGGGAAACAAGAGAGGAAAACACTAAAAGTGCTAATTCTGAATGCCATGAATGTGATGAGAGTATTCATTGTGATTCGTGAAATCTTGATGAACTAATTTTATACTCGAAATTGTGATTAGATGTTTATCTAACAAAATGTTGAATATAAGTATTACAGTGGTCGGTGGAACAAATATTACCATAATTCAGAAATATTTTATAACGAATCTTACCGTCAAGGACATTCGAGTCAAGTTGGAGCAATATTATCTCCTTCGCTATGTACAAGGATTTGATCGATTTTCACGTATTTATTCAATACATCTGGACTGTTCATGGACATATAAGAGGACTACAGAAATCCACAGAGAAATAATGAGCCAATTTGTTAATTTTTCTTCTAATAAGACAGTTTTGTACCTCTGTTTATACCTGAAATCATTTTGAATATTGTTATGCCATCAATTCCCGTATCATTGAGTTTATCATTATTTCAATAACACGATCAGTTCTGTGCTTTGTAATTTGATTAGACTGAATTCAGCCAATTTTTCGTCATTAACGTTACTTAGAAAATTTTTAATTTATAAAGGCCTGTACAAAGATTAATCTGTGGAACTGAATCATAAATTACAATTTTGGAAATTGTTAAAACAAATAAATAAGAAATCTGTTTTTGTAATCGATTATTTTGTTTATTAATCAAGCAACCGTTAATATAGCTGTGCGCAAACAGTACAAAACAAGAAATAATAACTCTAAAGGCAACCGGAAATTGTCTGTTATCATTGGTATTACCTATCTACAAACACTTTTAATTGTTACACAATATGTTAGTCGCGTTTCTAATTAATTACAACGAGATACCATTTTTCGATAACTACCAATCGAGTCATTGTCAGCTTGAAAGATGACAGTGTTTGAAAAACAAATATTATGAAGATGATTCTTATAATTCATAAGCGCAGGAAAGTAATACAAAAAATAATTATACATACTAAGAAGTACAAGGTCCCGTTGAGTCTCAAATTTTCATCGAATATTGTACAGAAAAATGGATCTTTAAATCTCGATCGAGTTAGTTATCAGTATAATATTTCCTCAAGCGCCATTTAAATCAGCTCTGGATATAGTAAATTAATTAGTTATTGCACATAATTAAACAGAAAGTATTTAAATAATATGGCTTGATTTTCTATCTTTATTATAACATTACGGTAATTCGATATCATATACACTGTATAAAACGTAAAAACGTAAAACTTTTTGGAGACTACGTAGCCCCGACTTGCAGAACTGGTATCAATAATTTAAAGGCATCCTGGATGTAAGAGCTTGCATTTGCCGCCTGTAAAAGAATACGAATTTTTGTTTGTAACGCATTTATTGCGATAATGAAAGACTAACATACCTCTAAAAAGATCGTGGTAATATTAGAATTGATGGATTCCGGCTTTTCCGATCCTTTAGCGCGCTCGTTCAACTTGTCTGCAAATAAATTAGCCATAACACCGACTTCACCTGACAAAATATTTGTCAGTTGAACCAGAGCGTCAGCCTCGTTCACAGTGCTACGTCTCTCCTTGACGAGAAGTAACTCTGCAGTTTTGTGAAATCTTTCTACAGAAAACGCAGTAAATTGTGCAAGTGTAGAAATGGCACGCTGAAAGACCTCTCTGTCGGGTGGCAAGGACTCCGTCGCAGTCACCTTCGAGAGGTACGACCTCGTTTGTTCCCAAGTCTGGAAGAAATGCACTCGTAGTAAATTGATTATCTTTCATTACCGCCGAATAATTTACCTCCATAAGTTTATCGTAGGTCATAGCTACTCCGAGGTCTTTGCACGCTCCCTTCAGTCTTTCCTGGAGGTCCGAGTCGCGCGTTTCGTCCTCATCCTCGTCACCCAGATCGCAAAGTTCCTTGACCTCTTCCAGGGTCTCCTGCATCGAGCATAACTCGTCGGCATTCAGATTGATCATGTGCTGTTGTATCTTGATGTCGCATTGTTTGGACAACATTTCAAGCGCTTCCAAGTGCACCAAGCCCTGATAATCGTCAAAGAGACTTTCGAAATGAACTTTTCTAGCCAGTTCTTTTTCCTCCAAAGTTTTTTCCTCTGTCTCAGCTCTGTCCTTGGCTTCTCTCAACATTTGAGATAGGATTGGCTTATCCTTGTCCTGCGTGAAAAAGGCTCGCTTCTTCTTCAGTCCTGGGTCACCGTCCTGTAAAACTTCCATTGTTTTCTTTCCAATTGTTTCCAACGTGTCCAAACCACCTGCTATAACTTTGTTACTAGTCGATTCAACTAGCTTTGTGATCGATGATACACCAGACATCAAATTTCCAAAGCCAAATGATGTTTGAGATTGTGTATCGGTCACCTCTTTTGCCGCTGGAGTTTTCTCTGGAACAATTATACCGAATAATCAACTTTTAGGGCGGAAATATCGACCGAAAGTGGGATTCAAATTGAAAGAAGAGATTCAGGAAAAATTTTGAGATTCCGTTGACCGTTTGGAGCAGATTATGAGCTCTGTTAAAAGTCACCTCGCATAGTAGAACCTATAATTAACAACTGCAGCTCGTTTAATGGACAAGATAATGCTTTTCAGCAATTTAGAGAGCGTGTTTTACATATGAATCACACTGACAGCTCCATTGTGACCCGGACCGACGTCGTCGTAATTAAATGACTCACGTACCAATTTGCCAATTACTTTGTCCTACACAGTGTCGCAAATTACGGGAATGAATTACTCGTTTACACTCCCAAGGTTAGCTGCAGTCTGGTAAACACATTCACGCTACCCTTCGAAACAACGCCATATTTTCATGCCTGTTGTAACATCAGACAATTCGGTGACAGTACCGAACCGTTGTTCCATTACTCTGAACACTCTCGTCTTCCAGGATCATCAACAATGAAAATATTTGAACATTCTAAAATTATGATGCATGGATCCCGATTAATTTATCAACCATTGCATCATCAAACAAATGAGATTCGAGATCATTATCTTATATTTTTTTGTATATAAAAATATTCTCTGGCTTCATCCAGCTTCAAAGGATGTTGTTATGTAACGCTCTATTGTATGGTATGGCATAAGGACAGAGGCCTAATACAAGGCCAGTTCCTTGATGATATGCAGGGTGTTTATGTTAATCTGCGCATACTGCGAGGGTGAAGATTTTCAGGAAGCTGAAGTTAGCAGCCATAGCTATCAGCCAAACATTTCAAGCTTCTCCTGAATATAATGCCAATTGAATTCAGCACTTTTGGCTGCTAGCTTTAGTTTCACAAGATTTTGGGGTGAGACACCCATGGTCAGAAACTCATCTAATGACTGTGCTTCGAAATGCGTTTTTGACCCCAATTCTACATTTGACCATTTCGAAGTTAGGCCACTTCGTGTCCCTCCTATTCTTGACACATGAAATGGACCAACCATGATTTTTACCAGTCGCTATCCCAGCGCCATCTTACCATCGCTCTCGGTCTTCTCAATCTTAGCCAATTCTTCAGGATCTGGGACGCCGATGGATTCCTCTAGCATAGTCAATCCGTGGCTAACATGATTTGTCAGAGTGTTAACTCCGGCGGAAGCTGTATTTATCAGAGAACTAACACCCCATCCGCCCCAGCCCCAGCCTCCGCTCTTGTCCTGCTCTTCGCCAATGAGCGAAAGCTTGTCCAGAACAGGAAGTATGTCTTCCTTGGGTACTGTTTTGTCTTCTGGAACACTAGTTTCCGACTCATCAATATTTTCCCAACCATCCGACTTGAAGACCTCCTTGAACTTCTTGTTCGACTTCAGCTCCTCGGGGATTTCAATATCCTCATCCATTCCTTCCCAACATTCCTCAACGTTATCTGGTTTTTTTGGATTGTCCCACGCGCCGTCCCATTTCGGAGCACTCCCGCTCATAGGCTTGGACAGTATGTCGTCTAGCTCCTCCCAGCACGCCTCAACTTGCGGAGGCTCCTTTGCCTTCAAGACTTCGGACTTTGTCGCAGGTTTTGCCTTCTCCGACGACAGTTTAGCACCCAACTTTTTTCCTCCAAGAGACTTGGGCTCCCGCTGCTTCTGTTGTCTCTGCGGTCTTTCTCTCCTCGACTTGTTCGCAGTCTCTGGAACCTGCTTCTCCGTCTCTGTGTTGTCAGTCATTGACGAATCCTCAACTTCAGAGGTCTTAGTCTCGTTGGTGATTTTGGGATCAGATGCTGCGGGGGCTTGCGACGAATCGGTTGGTTTTTCAGCTTCAGGTTCGGGATTTTTGTCAATCTTCGACGAATCTGGAGTTTGATTGTCTGCTGGCGACGCGGAATCACGATCACGTCTTCTTTTAGTGTTAGAAACGCGCGAGTTTCTGTACGTGTTTCTAGCCGGGGCCGAAGTGCACTCATTGTCATCGTCAGATTCGGAGTCAACAACGGCCCGGGTTCTATGTGACGATGCTCGTTTGCTCGGTGCCGAACGATTGTCTAATTCCTCGTCAGCGCTTTCGAAATCATCGCTTTCTGACGTTGCCATTTTCTTAGGTTAATATTTGTTTTGCTATCCTCCAGCTGAGTCACACGTACGTTTTCACTGCTGGTATTTCAGATAAAAATCGAACACGTCCCCTTCATTAGTTTCAGCTATTCCAAAACCCTTTGTTATATCGTCGATATAACTTCTAAGCATATCATTCGCCGCGATAATGCTGCTTTATTTGTATCAAAACTTTATACAGTTTACACACATCTACGACACCAGAAATTCTTTGTGGATACACACATATGCCAAACAGCCAACAGACCCCGAGTCACGTGGTCAGGAAGTTAAGTGGGTTCTCAGGCATGCGCTGTCGTCGCATTTGCGCTAGAGATCCACTCAGGAACGTCTCAACCGACACCTTCTCCCTTTCTCTTCTCTAAGGGGGGCTTCGGTAGACCAAAGTGTCAAATTCGTCAGTTTTCATTAGACACTTCGTGAATGTGATTTAATTTGTCATGTATTGAACTCGTAAGTTCGTATTACATGTTCTCGATGATCTCATTCCGAACGCCGGTGATTCAATAATTTCGGAAGCAACAAGATTCAAAAAGATGTGATTTTCGATTTTATTCGTAATACATATTACAACAATGTACATTGAAGTCAATTATATGTATATCGTTATTACATTTTCTCGTTTGTTGTTGTTGCTCCACTTCTTCTCTTTTTTTAGCTCTTGGTTTTCACTGTACATATACAGGATGAGTTTTCTCCGACTCTGAACGAGGGAGGGGCTTATTACTGCCAATTGCTCCGCCCCTTGGCCAATCACAAGCTGTTATCAAAATCTAAGCTTACATCAAGCCGTCCATACCTGGTCTGGTCGAGTAAGGTATTGATGATCGTCGAATGGAAACAATGAGCAGATTAGGACCTTCAATCCCTGTTTATTGATTACCAAGTATTTACTCTTGTAGCCTTATCTGAATCATTCGGACTCTGCTCTCCGAAACGTCAACTTAGATTTTGATAACAGCTTGTGATTGGCCAAGGGGCGGAGCAATTGACAGTAATAAGCCCGTCCCTCGTTCAGAGTCGGAGAAAACTCATCCTGTATAACCATTATCAGTCGTTCTTGCTCAGTCTTCATATTTTTAGACTAGCCCTCCAAAGTACGAAATTAATCAAACAAATGCTTTATATGAGGTATTTTCTATGCAAAGAAATTTTATTTTAGGATTCTAGATGCAGTTTTTGTTGTATACATTTTATTTTACAATATCTACTCGGTGTATATGAATATATTCTTCTGTACGTCACATTAATACTATGATATCAGTAATATATGATTTTTCAGTCACAAATATCACATGCTTCGTAGTCTAACCCTCCCTAGTCACACTTCGTGGGGTCATTTTAACCCAGTGTGACTGTGAAGGGTTAAACTATTTCAACCTCTATCGTAACACTTCACCTGTTTTTTATAGCCTCATTCGTATTTTGTTTACAGCTATAATATTCTGCGTTATTCATCTGCTCCACTCGAACTCACGTGTGGATCCTAGGTCAAAGAACAACTGAAAATAATTTCCGGAACAACGATACCCTGCACTCTCGAAGGATCGTTTTATTTCGTTATTCTACTCGACTTTAGTGCTGATCCGCATACCCGTCCAAAGTGTTATAACTTGTAAGAAAACGATACCAACAGTGGCAAGTTAAAAGAAAATAAAGAAAGAAAAACCGCCAAGTGATAACGCGCGTACACTCGTCCCTGCGTAAAAGAGCGGCAAGCGATCGTTGAGTGAGAATAAAAGGATGAAAATAAAACGTGTGGATTCCTCACGAGTTTCGAGAATCGTTCCTCAGAGTGCGCTCGTAATCGTAACACGAGTAACGCTGGCGTTCGTTTGCGAGGAAGCACGGAGAGGGCGGCGGGGGGGCGGGGGGGCGGGGGGAGGCGAGAGTTGCACCTGCCATCTCTTATCGTACGGTGGCGCCGTACAAATCGTACCTTAAAATATCCGAGTTTCTCCTAAAGGGCAACGCGCGTTCGGCTTTCTCCGTTTAGATTCGTGCGCAGCGGTCAGAGACACGAGAGCGCATTGTGCCTTACGCGTAGAGAGGAGAGAAACAAGAGAGTGGGGGATAAGATTCCGAAGCGCGGACCGCATGAGCGTTTCAGCTCCGAGAGGCATGTCTCAAACTCTCAACATGCTCCTAGGCAGCAAGAGCTAGAATAAGCAAGACGACGGGTATCACCTTGCTTTAGGCCGGTTTAATATTTTTTATACACCTCTATCGCTAAACCCTGAATTAAAACTAGCTCGCTACAAGTTTTGTGTGATAAATAAGTAAATATATCAATATTGTTACATACATATACACATATGTAAACTGATTATATCATTTATCTTATATATTAAAACGTTGATAAAAAAAATAAATAATTAAAAATAATCACTTAAACAAAAGTCATGGAGGGAGGAAGGGAATCAAAGATCGAATCTACTGAATATTGAATAAACAAACAATTAAACTAAATATCAATAAAGTTTAATCGTTCGAATACAGTATTTTAAATGTGTCAAAAATCTTCGAGGTAGGATCAGAAGATATTAAAGATTCAACGATACGCAGCGTTGGGGGGGCAGCAAGGGCAGATGTGGCTACGAAGTGAATACGAATGTATAAAAAACAGTGTGTTAAGAGTGGGTGTTTTTATTTAAAAAGTGACAGTGTAACAAGTTAACAGTGTTGGATAGTGTTGTTCTCTTCGGTAGTTGGTTATGTTGTGTATCTTTTCATCTTCTTCTACCGGCGTAGAATAATTGATAATTACAATACGAATCTGTGAAAACTGAGGTTTTTTTTTAATGAGGATTATAATAACTTTGATCCAAACATAGAGAAATATATATAAATGGATTAAATGTTGATAAAATATTGGTTCGATCGTTGTTCACGACTATGTCAATACTCGCATTCCGCTCGCAAAGCATCTGAAGGCCCGGGATTGGTTGTCGGGGCAGCGTGACGTCACTCCCGCTCATGATAATGAGGTATTCAAGATGGCGTCGCTCGAGTAGCTAGTGTTTTACGTGTGTGTGATACCAGTTGGTGATACCTTTGGATGGATTTAGAGCTAAGTGAAATATGCCAAGGAGAAGAAATGGGGAGATACCGCTTCCGGACGGCTGGGATGTCGCCAGAGACTTTGATGGGAAAGTCTATTTCATCGATCATAACACCAGAAAGACTACTTGGATTGACCCGAGAGACAGGTACGTTTGTGTACTACACTTCTCTCTTTTTTATTTCTCTCTCTCTATCTTTCTCTTTCTCTCTCTCTCTCTCTCTTACTGCTTCTTTTTATTCTCTATACACCGCGCGTATCTATCCGACTTCGTACCTTCGTACCTAACAACCTCTGCGTGTGTTACTACTCCCTCTTAGCTCATACTGCTGCTGCTGCTGCTTGTTGCTGTTGCTCCTGCTGCCGCCTTCAGAGTCCGTGATGCTGATGTTAGTCGTGAGGCGTGCGCCTTAATCGTGTTGGTGCGTACGTTACCTCGGCTCGCTCACACACGCGCGCCGCGCCCGCATTCCATCCACAGGGCCGCACTTCTGCCTTCCCACAATCAAATATTTCACATTTTATTCACGCTACACCGAGATACGGTCTGGCTCAGTGACGGAAGCTCTTCAAAGCTCACGTTATTCTATCACGGAAGAGTCTAGCTGGCTATGAGATATAAGTAACCGTTCTAAAAACTTTTTAACGATCAAGCAATCGTTTTCAACTACCGAGTTGTTAGTTCGAAACCACGTGGTTGTTTTGTGAACTTTTCTAGTCGTTGAAGATACGGAAATTAGTTTTTCTCTTCTCAGAGCGTTTCTTATCTGTGAGATTAATTGGCAGAGTTATTAGTCCCCGGTAATGATGCATCTGAAAAATGATGTGAATCGGGGCTCAATCGTTTTTTGTGTCGCCGGGATGATTATTTATTTCCTTCTTGGCAATACGACCGCGAAGGAGAAATCTTTCGTCGCGTTATTTATCCCACCCAACGTTACAAGATACACGAGCAGTGTATACGAAGTGACAAATAGGTTTAAAAAGTAAAAATAATACTGATCCAGGGATTAGTTTCCGAGAATTAGTAACATCTTTTTATAACATGTCCGATACCAGCGTATGAGAATTTATGTCGTCACGTCGGTAACTCCTAACGTGCATCACGTGTATATAGAATGAATACATAAGCCCTACCAACCACGTTTGGCATTTGCATTCACGGAAATTTGACCTCAGTTCCTGGAATCTACCTCCTCCACCTCACAACTCCAGATACGGAAGACATATACCTGTGTATAGTATTAACCGAGGTATTAACCGAGAGGCGGGTTGGCGAAAATAGTTCGGAAGGCTTAGAGGACGTCTAAACGGATTCTTGCCTCTCTTCTCTCTCTTTCGTTCTCTTGGCACCCCGCGGACGTCTTTTGTTGCCCAATTTGTAAGCTGTCAGTGGCAGGCGTCGTCATCAAGAAGTAGAGGAAGAGGGGACCAAAAAAAAAGCAAATATCATAATTTACGATCTACCGGTGACATTTCTCCTCCATACCGTAGCGTCGTCCATATACGTGTAACGTAATATACCTAATATAAACGAAAATACTGAAATAAAAGTCATTAGAAAAAACGATGGGATGTTTTTTTCTTTTCTTCTGTTTAAAATACCCCTCAATACGTTCATATTTCTTGGGGGGGGGCTGGAGACAGTTGATGTCTGCTACCGATCGCCAGCAGCAAGTTTGGAATGTTGGGTTTAGGGGGAGAAAGAGGCATTCCATCCATCCGTCCGTCCTTCTCCTCCTCCTCCTTCGTTTCTACTTCCCTCGAAAAGTCCTCGCGGCAAGATGCGATTGCTGAGAAGAAATTCTAATAATAGATTTGGCCGCCAGATGGTGCCGCGACCGTTCGGAGATACATACCAGCCATAACTCGACCTTATACTATAGATATTCTCGTATTTCCCTTATGGGTTGTTGCATGGTATGTACGATACCGAAATGCCTCCAGCCTATGGGGCCAACTGCCTCGGAGCCGTGTGGGTACCGCTGGTTCTAAAAATAACCGGACGTTTAATATATTCTCGAAGAACGTACGCCTCCCAGTGGTCGGCAGGTCCGGAGGGACCGGGGGGGGGGGACTCGACGAGATAAGATTATTCGATGTCAGTAAATTGGTCCAGAAGTATGAGCGTAAACCGTGTAGTGAAATCGGAGAATTTCAGATTATCAAATTATTTTTATGACTTTTTTTTAAGAGTCGAGTCTTAAGTTACGATTCTACGTTGTTCAGCTCGTTGTGTTTTGTTTTGTTTTGTTTTTAAGTAAACATAATTCAAACCCGGTTGTTGCTCATCTCAACTGCACAAAAGAACGTTGTCAAGCATTCGCTTTAAAGTCTGCAGAACTACTCGACGCACAAAGAATGTACGCGTAAACTATAAACATTGGGGATCGTGGTATAAGGTCTCTCTGGAATGTATGTACCTGATTTTTCTAAACACAGATGGCTGGCAGATGCTCGGATCCACGAACCAGACGTGGCTGCAGTCCCGAAACCCCGGCGGGATTTCTGACGCCAATTCCCCCCCCTCAAACAGTCTATTTCACCAGAGATAATAAAAATTTTTTGTCTTCGTTATCATGCTATTGTATATATATTCTACTCTCTTCGAAAATCGTGCGCCTCCATTCAATCGGTTCATAAACGTATATACAGTATAAGTTAAGATGCATAAGACTTCCTTGAAGCTATACAAACTGTGAAAATGTTCGCTCGCAAAGTCGTGTAATAGTAAAGTCATTCAGCCAAACGACGAGGTATGAATATAATCGAGCGAGCTAAGTCCCTGACACGAATTGCGACTGAAGAATGTGTCCCAAACTTGGAAATTTGATACATTCTCAAGGCATGACTATTCAATCTCATTATTCAACGAGGCAAACGGAGTACGAACGAGTCACTGTTTGAATAAGGAAAAACACAGGCCTTAGAAACAATTAAAAGCAAAAAAGAAGAAGCACAACGATTATACCTCGACGTTCGTGGGTTCCAGGTATGCACGAACCGACCGAGTTGAGTTGTGAAATAGTACGCATTCATTACCAGACGCGAACGTGCCCTTGCGGACTCGCAAGACTGACAATAAAGTTGGCGAAGACACCCACGCGGAGAATGTTCGCACGAAGTTAGGTAGGCAGTTATAGCTACTTCGCACACTCTACATTCTATTTCATACACGTGTATACCTATCGTGTGTACGAATGTGGACGACTACACCTGACGCAAAGTGCCATGCCCCTGCTATCCGCAACAAATCTCGAGTGAATGTCTCTCTGTTTGCGGAGAGAATTACTCATATCGTACAGATTCTTGCTCTGATCTGAATATACGTATATATATATGTATGTTTATATCGTCGCGATCGTTAAGGAGTACGAAATTTTTGTGGTTTGCATAATTATAATCGCATGAAAACCCAGTTATTCGCCGAACTTTAGAGAGCAGCGTCTCCACAAGCTCTGCACAAGTATACGACACAAAATAGTGGGTCAGTAGTCGGTTAAGTGAACGTGAACGGTACATAACACAGTGTCTAAACTAGTATAATAATATTTTCTTCAGCTACGTTACTCGGACTCATTCAGTTTTTCAACTTCGAAACGGGGATCCGATAAATCCGTCCAATTTTCAAAGTAGGTTTATGCAGACTCTCGTCTTGGAGATTCGGCGAAATCAGGCTGGTCGTATTCTTCTTCAATATTGCAACGAAAGTCTGGAGCTGGGTCAAATTTTTTATTATCATTTATTTTTCGGTGCATCTCCCAATAAAATTTTAACATTCTACTCATATACATATATATATGTATATACTGCAGTCGAGTTATTCCAATTTATAAACAAGGAACGGTGTGTAACCTGGAACTTGACGCCGTATTACTTCCGAGGAATGCGCGAGGCCCAAGTTTCACTCGCATTCTTGTCCTACCAGTTTATAAAACCGCGTATATAAGGTAGGTAGGTACAGGTACGAACGTACAAGAGTGTGTCTACACGGTGTACCCCGTGTTTCGAAATCGTCGAGACAAATTATTACGTCTGTATTCTGTGGTTTATTCTTTCTTTCTTTTTTTTTGTGTTCTCTTTAAAAAAAAAATCAAACTTCTACTTTGAGAGTCACTGGAGTGACTTGTCTGTACATACACACAAGTATATATATAATATGTGTGTCAGATTTAACGAGGTTCGAACCATCGTTTAGAGCCGTTCGACTGATAACAAAACCCAACTTCTTTATGCTCGTCGATGATAAGAGGGACAGAGAAACTAATTAAATGACTACACACATTATCCAAACAAACGATAAAACTTCGTCCCGGTGTAACTATATGTTGCTAATAATTCATTCACTAAACGTTGCGGCCGCGCCTCGCGAACCTTATTACTCATAAAATGTAATAAGATGAAGTAGAAGAAGAAAAGAACGAAACCATGTAAATTGAACAGATCTTTATTCATATATGATATAGTATTTATTGTTTTTATCTTTTATTAAATCGTATTTAAAAAAATTATCTCATTTCATGCAATAATAAAAATAGAAGGTTTCGGTTATCCGAATCCTGTTGTGTGTACATTATATCTCGAGAGTGCAAACAGAGATCGCGTGTTCTTCCGTGACGTAATCCGCTATGGAATGTAGGGTCAGAAACTCGGGAATCGCGTCGTTGTGGCGGGGGAGAGATACGCTTCAATGTAAACACCAAAGCCAACTAAGAAAATTAACACCGACTGTGGCCATAGGCCGAGAGAGCTGCAGACTCATTGAATAAATTCAATGACATGGTTTGAATGCGGTGATCATGTTTTTTTTTTCTTTCTTTTTCTTTCAACGTCGATGAAATGAATTTGAGTCAACGTAGGAGCCCTGGAAAATGACATCAACGTATATAATTCGATGAATTTTTATTCAGTCGAAAATATTTTCTCATTTACTCACGAACGTCTATGTCTGTGCATAAACATTGCGGTTTTATAGTAGCTTAAATCAATAGCCTTGGTCGAACATGAGGCTCAAGTTTTTTACTACACAGTGTAAATACCTGATGAATAGTTGACATTCGAAAACAATTCCGAGAATCTCGTCTATTGAAACTCGATCGACGTCATCGGTTCCTCTTTGATGGTTTTTTTTTTCGTGGTAAAAAGACGTAGTAAAAAGTCAACTTTATTTCTATAATTACTAATTATATACTTACGTCATTATACTGTGTATACACGTATTGTAGACTTTCGCTTGCTTTGTTTAATTTCACCACAGTCATACGAAAAATATTTCACTCTTTGACTCAAGTTTCCTAGAATCTTTGTCATATAGGCCCAATTATTACAACGTAACCACTTTGCTGTATGACGAGACTCTGTGGAATCTCTGACAGGAAAGTCGAGCCTATGAACTCATCTTGATTTGAATTTATTTTAATTTCATCCGGATATCGACGTCATTTTCTTTAACAATTATATACAGAGATAAATGACCAAAAAAGAAAACTGACAAACTTGTCAGCAAGTCAAACAAATAGAGCATACATCAAATTCCGAAAGCGTTCAAGAATAATAATCCAACCTAAGCTAACCTCTCGCCTAACCTAAGCCAACGAAACGAGACCAAAGCGAGAAATCAGGTTCGTGGAATGTAAATATTTGACCCTATACGTATATTTTTTTTTCTTCTCTTGCTTTTCTATCTCTCTACACTCTTTTAACTCTCAATTTCTACTCGGTTTAAAAGATTCCGTAGAAGGAAAATTCTTTGAAAAATTTAGAATAAAAACAATTAGGAAGACGGATTATTTTTCAAAATTGTTCAAAACCGTGAATATAGTTCAGCGTAATTGTCGAAGATTGAAGAAATTATGTAAGCTATACTCATACACGATCTACGAGCTACACGATCGTTTGCTGTGATCCGGCCTATTTCTATATCACAAGCAATTCTTCGGTAGGTATGCAAGTGAATTCGACTAGCACATCAAGATATACAGTAGTTTAGATCCGAGATGAATATCCCGTTACATACAAGCTAAGCAAAAAGCATCAAACGTGTGTTTGGATCATGACGGCAGTCGCGAAGGATTCTGCTATTGCCAGTTTCTACGTTCGATATCCTGTGTTCTAAAATCGTTGAATTTTTCATTCAACTTTCAACCAAGTAGTGGAAAATGAAACTTATGAGACTTTTAGGCATCCGTTCTTGTTTGTAACCTTCGCGCGTTTCTTCGTAACGCGCCGCTTCGTTCCCATTATGGTGTATGTGTACTATGTGTACTATGTATATCGACGTGGCCCACAGCTGACGGACTTGTATGCGCCGGAATGTCAAGGCAACAACTCTACCGCCACTATAATACCGCTGCTGTTGCTGCTGCTGCTGTTATTCGATAAACCGCAAATCATTAAATGCTACAGTCCAACCTCGAGAGCTATGTGCCAATATCTTATTAGACACGCTGTTACGGACTGCTTAATTGAAATTCGTGTACGCGATAAACCGCGATCTCTGAAAAATACATGATATTATATGTCAATATAATAAAATGAATAAAATGACGAAGTTGGAGGAATATAGCGAATTTTTAATGCACTCTTCTGCACCTCGGCTTTAAATTGTCTCTTTCTACTTCACTTTTACTTGTAACATACGTAAATTTTTATTTTTAGTCAAATACAAATAACGATCTTGTCACATTTTAGGTTCACAAAGCCACAAACTTTCGCAGACTGCATCGGCAACGAGCTTCCACTCGGCTGGGAAGAAGCTTACGACAAACATGTGGGAGCTTACTACATCAATCACGTTAACCGTGAGTAGAGATTTATTTACTTTTTTTTTTTTAATCTTATTGACAAATGTTTCATCAATTTTGATAATACATAAAAAAAAATCAAATTTCTTTATTTCAAATAATTTCTCCTAGAAACCACTCAACTCGAAGACCCCAGACTCGAGTGGCGTGCCATTCAGGAAGCGATGCTCAGGGAGTACCTTCAGACGGCCCAAGACGTACTGGAGGTGAGTTTGAAAATTTTTAACTCATTAGATATTTCGCGTTATGCGTACGTGGGCATAATTAACACACGCGTGTAGACCGTGATCGGACCTCTCGAGCTTCCGCGGCATGGGCACGCAGTATGCGTCGGAGCGTCGAGAGGATCCACCGAGGTTACCACGAGGAAGGGAAGGCAGGAAGCCGTCCCGTGGGAAATCATGTCACTTCCGGTCATTCCAAACGCACCCCACCACGGGATGGATGCGTCGCGCGTTATTAACTATCTTATACAGCTCCGCACTCGCCTCGCATACCACAGGATTCGGCATGCGGCATAGAATAGGGTATCGGGATTTTTGAAAATTCCTATCCTCCCGGAAGGAACAACGCGAAAGATTCGCATTCGTTGAGCCTGATTCATCTCGATTTGCGATAAAGAAAATGGAAAATAAAAAAAGTTTCAGAGAGGTTGGTGCGATAAACTTGTACCTACGTAAACTATAAATACGCTTATGGTATCGTTGCGGAGGAACTTGCATTCCGATGCAAATGGTCCCCACTGTGGTCTGCCTCAGCCTCGAACCCGGCACTCTTAGCTCGAGGCTTGTGTGTGTGTGAGAGAGAGAGAGAGAATGCGTGAAGAGACGCGCGTGTACGCGTCTTGCCTGTAGGAAACCTTACTCTCTTCTCTTTTCAAAGAGAGAAGAAGACGAAGAAGAAGAAGAAGAAAAAGGAGAGCTTTTCGATCATTTAATTTATCTCGAACTGAGTGAGTGAGTTAAAAATAGACTCAGAGACGCGATCGTACTAGCATCAACTATATACCCGACCCCGTCGTTTCACCCGAAGCCTTTTTGATAGACGTTATAGTGAAAGATTGTAAAATTCATTTGGAATTCTAAACGAATATCAGGAGTATAGTTATTTAGCCCTGAAAATGATCTAAATTCCATATAGTTGAATCAGGATTAATAATATTTTGGCCCTGTGTTATTTTTATCCGATTTAAATGACGAAAAATATAATCGTTTCACGTATGTAATGAACATTCGCGAAACTGTTCGCCGTCGTCTGCACGGCCCACGCTACGATGTTATAGGTATAGCTATACATGTAGAATATTCTATGAGAAGCGAGTTGTGTAGTTTTGCTGTGTTTGGCCGGTTGGCTAGAGATGGCTGTGGCCCGAGGTTACATACAACGCCAGCCAAGAAATTCTTCGTACATATTTTGAAGGGAAAAGAATTTTTGGCTCGACCGGTGAGATTTTTCAAATGCCAGAAATACTTGAAACCGTGCGGTATTCCTTAACGAGATACCGCATATATATATATATATATTCCTATCCTATCGTATCAAGAGAATGCGCAGAATGTTAATTAAAGTTTTATTTTTATAACAACCACAATGAAAAAAGAAAAAAGTTAGAATTGCAATTCGGAAAATTCAAACCACCGAAATATTTACAAATAAAAAATCGAAAATCATTTCTCGGTAACAGGTTATAATTATAAACAAGATGATATTGTTATTTCAGTCGAAACATCTGCATTCAAACGTCAGAAGTGAAAATGCGATATTCCGCGAAGAATTTCATGTCTATATGCGATATTTTTATATTTATACTACTATATATATACTCGAGTAGAGATATTCTCACATACTCTAACTTTATACGTGAGATTATTTTTTACATCGTCAAAAAAGAAAAAGTATAGAGGGGGAAGGGGATACTTCGAGCGTAAATAATCAAAAACTAATATAAAATCCTATATACTATACATATATCCCCTTATTCTTTTAAGTTTATTAGATACGTTTACGTGATTGTATAATACATGCGACCGGCGTGCATGAAGCGGGAATGAAAACTCGTCGAAGAAATACTATACCGGGTGATCGATAACTTAACGTTTCACTGGTAAACGAGTAACGCTTGCATCGTGGTCAAGTGTCTATTTTTAACTCTTGAAATTAAGTATCGAAGACTGGCCCACCTGGCACGCACACAGTCACGCACGTGTGTCCCCCCTCCTCTCTGTCTCTCTTGCTCCGTAGCGTGAGACGTGGCATACCTGGGCCCTTTCAACGCGCGTGAGTCCTCCACACACTGCCCTACCATTTCCATCTTGCGTTATCCTGAGCTCGTACGGAACGAGGGGATCGTCCTTCGGTATACAAAATAAGGGTTAAACGTGGTGTCTTACGTGCCACGCGAAGGAAGATGAGGATAAGACGATACATAAATAATGTCGGTTTTTCAAAGTTATATCAGGTTGAGCTGTGTGTGTGTGTGTGTGTGGATATGGAATAGCAAGGATATAGAAACATAGTGTTTCCAAAATTAGAATCGACAAATGATTTTACAATCCCCACAAAGCTTAGAGAACGATGCCAACAACGATGTAAACGCTAAGTACCTGTCCGTCTCGCTCACAGCCACAGGTGTTTCCGCTTAGTTTGAAACTATCTTCAGAGGGTATATATACCGAAAAAGTGCATCAACTAATTTTAGCAGGGAAAAAAATACAATTTTGACTTATGGTTATTCTCGCAATTCTTCTCAACGTCCTTTGACGATATTCAACTGATATAACTGTACGAATGGTTCAGTGCCGGAGACGCGTGGTATATAGTAAAGAGTAAAGAGGCGAGCGAACATGAGGAGAAGAGAGTTGAGCTGATTGTGAGTTGAGCTTTGTGAAATGGCTGCGGCGGGATCTGTCCAAAGGATCACGACAACGACGCGAGTGGCGTGCAGCAGTCCGGGCGCGGTGACTTGGCAGGCTAACCACGGGAGATTGGAATGTTGTGTCTCCCCGTCCCCGTGCCCCCCCTCCCCCCTCTCTTCCGCTCCCCTACTCCATCGTCTATTCTGGGTCCCCGCGCGGGCATCCCTCTCTGGCTTCCTCCGCGGGCATTGTTGGGTCCTTGGAGCATCGAGCTACTCCCCTCTCCTCTCGGGTCTTCGAGCTCCTTTTAATGCATCACGGAGAGAAGATGCGCGGGCCCTTGGGCCCCGTACCCTCCCCTCCCTCTTCCACTCTGTTCTCTCTTTCCCTTCCACTTCCCCTCAGCCCCTTTTGGCGTATAGTGGCCACCGGTCTTACGCTCGTATATCGGGCCTCAGGCGGTTCACCAAGAGCTCCGGGGTCTTACGAGGATCCTCGAAGAGGAGGCTGACTCCTCCGTCTTTTTCTCTCTCTCTCTCTCTCTATGTATTCCACGCTTGCGAACGGGTAGAATACTGCTATACACACACGTTGTTTATACCCGGATTTTGTTCTCTAAATCTTGACGATTGCGGATTATTTTCTTATCTCAATTGTGATTGAATGAAAATTATTCTCATTTGTAATCGTTCTTCGCAATCATTCGACATCTTTCGATCTGTTCGTCTTTAATGCGGGTAAAATTTCGACACATAATTGAGAGTTCGAATTCTGTGGATCTTGCAAACGTCCTAGTACACGTTGCCTGTGGCTGAAGGGGACTGGGAGCGACGCTCGGAATCATTTCCCTGGCATGGCATGGGATGGTATGGCATGGCGGGGCGACGAACTCTCCTGGCATCCTCCTCCATGGGGAATATCTACGCATCCACACGCGTCTTTTCTGAACGCATACTCACGGATGTATATGTATATTTCATACACACGTGTGTAATGGAGCACAATTATTTGTTGCGTGAACTCGACTCGACGTGGTTTTCTAAGAATAAATAATGATAATAATAATGGGAGAGCAAAGGCTTCAGTCGATTTTTCTTAGTTTCGTTATTTCGAAGCTTCAACTACGTCGATTGCTCGCTGGGATCTCTTTGCAGATACGGCCAAACCTTCGCGTTCCAAGTATCTATATAACAGGTTGAATCATCGGAAGGTCGAACGTTATCATTTTATACGACGTTGGAATGTCGTTCTATCAAGGCGGTTATCGACACTATGATAATTAATCGGATCTTTCGAATTAGATCACGACGTAATGGATCGTACACTTGGTTGATATTAGTTCACCTACTCCTACCAAATAAATTCGCGCACAGTTATAGTTCCTTCACAAAGAAATTTCATTGCTTCAGTATCAGATATCGAGACAGAGGCATTCTCGACCTAGTCCAATTTTTAGTTCTAGTTCTTTTAGTTCTTAGCAATTCGTCGAGTAGAATTATCTTCTACGTCTCTGTAAGAGGAAAATTCATTCAGTTGAAGAGAGAAAGAGAGACGTTTATGATTTATCGAGAAATCAATGAGTCTTTGGATCAATCGGATTGTTAGACGGACTGTGTGCCAATCGGATCGCGTAATCTGAGAGTAAGCTTTTATCGATCGTAGGAATTTCTTACGTTCAGTCGTAATTATCTTCGAAGAAATATATCATCACGGTTCTGAGAATGATCATCATCTGACCATGGCCCTCGCCTAATGCTATATACTTGACTGTTTCAATCAGTATTACCAGGAATCGACAGTTATTATCATTTTTTATGATCATCGCACAAATTTTTCAAAATCGCATCACGACCATTATCGTTTTTTTTTTTTTTTTTCTTATATATATCGTCGTTCGTTAATTTGGTGAAATTTAAAAGCTAGTCGTACGGTTACGCGTGACAGAAGTATGTGTCGGTATGTCCGTATCCAAGCCACGTACCGGACTATGGCGTATCCGGTCGTTAAAAACGATCGGTTGAAAGGGTCAAGAGTCAGGTACGTGTCGTAGGTATGACTACACGCATTCCTTAATATCCGCTGACCCCATCCTTCTCTCGTACTCGGTAATCGAGCTTAACAGTTCGTTTAACATTGTCGTGGGCCGTTTCTAAACACTTTATAATATTAAACTATGGAGAAAACAAAACGTAACCACGGTAGCCACGTAACGCGAAGGAAGCTGGTAATAAAACTGAAAACCTTATCAAATCAAATTATAATTGAAATAATCTTCTTTGATCAAAACTATATGTATTATATATAGAAACGCAACAACAATGGATAACATTTTCGCTCATATAGATTCAGAGGAATTAGATTGATATATCGCTTCATTGACGTTGGGACATACGATCTTTAATCTCTTTATAGCTTTTGAGGTGTTGTGAGTGATATTGACTTTCGAATAACAAAATGTTGGAGGTTGAAGAAATAATGTTGTGTAATTTTGTCATTATTATTTTTTTCACCTCGTAAGAGAGAAAGAGAGAGAGATAGAGAGAGGATTGTTAGCTGCATTGGCTAAATGGCCGAGGAGGCGTAACTCGTAAATTTGTTAAAGTTAATATAACGTGAAATACACGGTACCGGTGTGTAAAAGAAGGGGCATGGAATGGCAATAAGTTATGTAGCTTCCGTTACAGCTAGGATCATACCAAGATTTAACAAATTCCATCTGGGGAAAGTTCTCCGTAAGAGACGCACGCTCTGACTCCAACTACCTGGTACCTACTCATTCGAACAAGTTCACAAACCGTCGAACATCGAGGCTCACGGGGGACGCCTGTTTTCAAGAAAATGTAAAGGCGAACAAAAAAAAAACACAAAAATTAATCGTAAACCTTGATTCCTTTACAGATGAAAAAAGAATTAATATCCAATTTGAAGTTTGCAAGCATAAAAAACTGTCAGGTACCATTTTACATGGGAATGTGACGATTTTTAGATTTTGGAATTCTCACCTAGTTGGATTTATTATCAGCGAATCGAAAAACCTTCGCGTACCAAATTCGAAAAAAGTTTGAATATTTTCAGATTTTTTACTAGTATCTCGGGGTCGCCATTAAAAATGTTGCAAATCTGACTTCAGTTTTCTAATCAGCGACGGGTACAAATTTTCATCCAAATCCCTCCATCCGTCCTGAAGATATCTTTTTCGCGTTATCTTTTTGGAGCTTTGTTATTCGAATAATTCGGAAGCTACTGGATTAATCATAGTTAGGATTTAATCGGTTCTAAGTTGAGAAAAGCCGCGTCGATTGGGATCGAATTCTTAAAAATTCGGTCACTCGTTCTCGAGATATCGTCTGATAAAAAATTCATCACATCACACACACTCGTCGTCTATCTGAATACGGTCGAACACACAACATTTGATTTTCGGGGCATTTATCTACACGGCATGTACATTTGCTAACAAGAAATCGTGTAAATATCGAAGCTGAGGTATATTCACGTGTCGTAATTATGATTTTACACAATCCAAATTCCTCTACCTGCGTCAAAACAGGGCTCAAGCTTGTTTTGGCATTTCTTTGCTTGTAGATATGATACGACTTTTTGGCACATACAAGACCCGCGATTCGGTGGTTGGTGTTTTTTTTTTTTTGTTTTTTTTAATATCACTTAACCAACATACATCAACTTCGTTTGTTTTTCCATTAAATATGTATAACGGAATGACATGCTCCGGGATATGGTGGCGAGACTCGCGCGTGATATCGCTCGGTAAATATCGACGCTTATCTCAAAACAAGCACGGTAATACGTGCCTAGAAATTGACATCCTGTTCTCGGAAGGCTGCTGCTGCGGTAGGCTTTTTATTGAGATAGTATTTGGTCCAGAAACACTCGCGATTGATAATGATCAAAATTAAAAAAAAGAAGAAGAAAAAAAGGATTTATAAAGCGATAGAAAACCTCGAACATAACGCGGATATCCCAGATCAAAGATCTTTGAACACTTTCCTATTTCTCCATTGACTATTAACACGCTCTCACGAGCTTCGATCTTGCTCCACCAAAGCCGCCTTTGGGATGCCTACGTACGTCGGATATTATACGAGTATATTATAGCTGTAACGTGAGCAGTCGGCCAACTCCAAGATTCCTAGTTTCATTCCAAAATTAATCGCGTCTGAATATTTTTGCTCCGGCGTTTATGATAATTGCGTTTATGGCGCCAGCGTCGAACGACGTCGGCGTATACCTATACTACTACTACTACTCCTGCCGGCCCTAACCGAAGCCTCTTAACTTCATTCTGCGTCTGCGCGTGTACGATAATCGTAAGATTCTATAATCAATTTCATACATCCAGGGAAATTGGTTATCTTTATACCTCGATCATCTATGACTCGTGCTGTGTGAATGAACAGTCAATTTTAGTTTCTGTTCCACGATGAATATAATAAAAGAACAGTAATTGACGACAAGATCATTTTTTTTTAATTACATTTATAAAAATATAAATACTTGAAAAAAAAATAGGAGAATTCTTTTCTCTCTTTCTACCTTTTCTCAGTTTCTTATTCGGGACGAGTGAACCGCGCTGCGGTGGCGCGTCCTGGCGGAAAACGCGCCAACAACGGAGGCCTGGTTCGCTCGAGAGTAAAATTTTAAACGATTAACTATTGTCCACTGGGTATCGCGTACGCTAGACGTCATATATGAACGGGAAAAGGGGAATTTTTAGAGGCTGGAGTTTGGGGAGAGGATCTTGAACGACGAATACGAAATAAAAAACGAAAAATCTAATCGATTTATTAACAACTCGAACAATTCTCTCGTCCGGAACGGTGCAATACCTATCCTGCCCCTGGGCCCCACGTAGAGATTTGTTATTATCGTCTGCGCGCGGAATTGCGCGAGTTTCTGCGAAGGACAGAAGCGGAGACATTTGCAAAGTACCTAACCGTTGCGTTTCGTTGCTCCTCGTTGCGTGACGAAGTCCTCGAAAATAGTATCCCCCGAATCGCGATCATTACGTTTATTTCCTTCGCTTTTTTTTTTCTTTATAGTTTATTTTTATCCTCTATTTTTTTTTTTCTGTACATCTTTTAACATTCAACAAGGAGAGGAGTGGTTCTGACCCCGATTCTTAGAGTCCTCTTTAGTCTTAGTCTTTGGCGAAGGGAATATAAGGGATATTCAATATGGCGGGAAGGGGGAGGTTTGGCGACGCGTGTCTTGGGTCGAGCCCTCCAATCCCTCGTGTTCCATCGAGAGGCCACGTGCGCGACGAGAAATCCTTTTTTTACATCCTACGGCTTTTGTTCGTGAACTCGGCAGCTGTCCGACCGAAGAAATTCCTTTCTTTAGCGTCACTTCACCCTTGCTCAACTAAAACACCGTCGTAGACTCATGGCACGAGGGAAATCATCGAGGACATGAAACCTTTTTGTATTATATGACTATATATATATTCTAGTTTATTATTCTGTTCGGTTATAAAATCGGAGTACTATACGTAAGAGTAAAGAGCGAAGCCAGGCTCTTATCTAACTCTCGTCCAATAAAGACGCGTCCGTTTCGTACAAACAAATAACCGCCTCGTCGTCGTCCATTCCTTTACTCATACGTAACCGTTGAAACGAGAAATTTTCAGTTAAAATTATATTTGGTAAATCAGAGAAATGATCCGAATCCGTTTTTATTTTTTATGTACGTATAATTGGAAAAGTATCCGAATTATATAATCGTCAGGAAGGTTTTTTCTAGAGTAAAAAAGAATCGACCACTAACAAAAAAGGTCGCGGATATTTGACGGCAAATTCTTTGTCAGTTTCAAAGTTCGCGGTTATTCGTCGTTTAGCAATCCATGAAATTGGTGCAGAACTTTGGGACCTAACTGCGGAGAGAAAAGGGGACCAAAGGGTCGGAGCCGGGGCGAGACGTGGGGAGACGGGAGGGACGGAACCGTGTATTCGTTCATAGGCCCGGACCCTGGGGGCTACAGAGTAAGGACGTTGAGGGCCCCCCCTAGGCCCATTTCGAACGGAATTCGGTAGCCACAGGGGTATCACGTGAGCTCCCAGTAGCGTTCTAACCCTAATCATTTTAATCTTCGACCACTTTTTGTTCACCTCGATTTCAGACCTCCTTCATCAACGCCAGGCCTAAATTCCCAGAAAGATTTGATTGAAGGAAATCATATATAAAATTGGGTCTCAACCGCGCGTCTATAATATTAACTTTTGGTACACACACTCGAGGAATGTTGTTGAATATAAAAAAAACAAGGAGGGGAAACGAAGCTGCCTTCGTCTTCCTTGTTTTTCATTCTTCTTCTTCTTTCTTGTCCATTTGATACCTTCGACGACGTAGAAATTCGACTACACATCGTCAAGCGGTATCATGAATCTGTTTACCTCCTTCTATACTCCCGCAATTAGCCTTGATTTGAGGTAACATCGACATTATTTAGAAACTATAACTTTTGTTATGGGTACCATTTTACAGTCCCCATATCAATCTCGCAAAGTGGGCTTAAAAAAAAAACATTCCATTTTTCGCGTCAAAATGCAACAAGACAATTTCTTGTTTGTCCAATTTCGTCTGACTACACACGGGAAGAAATGCGAGCTCAGTAGCGCCCCATTGCGAGAATCTTTCCTCCCCGTCATTTTGGGCCGTGTTTGACACCGTTTGAGCCATTTTGGGCGCGCTAGCTTCCCAAACTTGCGGGGAGACTGAACTCCCGCTCATGTATAGTATTGGTACTTCCTCAAACGCATACAATGTGGTACGATTGCTCGCCCGTGCGGGGAGCTGAGCTGCCCAAATATCTGGTGAAAAAGTTCGCTCGTTCGTGAGGAGCCTACAACACCGGCGGGGAGCTAGGCTACCCGCATTTTTCCCCGTGTATGGTAACAGTTTAAAATATCTTGTATATTTTCTAATTGCAAGTTGCGAAGAGAGACGGAGACCCGGGCGCGACCCTGGCATAATCGCACGGCAGACTTGCGCGACTAGTCACTGAGTGCTACATATCTGCTTAGCGTCTCGTTGTTCGGGCCAGTATTACGACTGAATTTGACAGTCCGGCGAAACACAGATTCTCTCGATTATAAACACTTGGCATTCCTTGGGTAGCATGTTCGTAGTAGATTCCCTCTTCGCCTCTCCACCTTCACCATCGCACGCTATAAAAGGGGCCTTACCGGGCCTCACTCACTTCGGGCCCGGAGCCCGAGCTCAGATAAATATGCGGGAGGGGCCGGAATTCCTCACTCGGCTGCATTCCAGCCCTCCCCCTTCCCTTCCTCGATCTCTCTCGCTCTCTCTCTCTCCCTCTCTTTCTCCCGCGCCATCTACCTCCCCCGCTAACCCCGCTCTCTCGTGGAGCTGCTGGGCCTCTCGCATGGGTATAACGCGCGCGCGCGCGCTCGCGCGCACCCGGCCTCCATCGTGGCGCTGATCGCTCTCTCTCTCTCTCTCTCTCTCCGTTCCTCTCTCGGTCTTGGTCCCCGGGACTCGCGGGAGACGTTATTCATTTCACTGGCTACGCGCACGAAGCAGTCGAGAGGCTTGTACCGCGGAATGTGCTGAGATGGAGCCACTGATATGATAGCACACGCGTTACAAATTATAGCGAGCATCGGGTGCGTCGGACATGGAACCGGAAAAACCATCTGCACGACCTCTCGACGCCGAAACAATATCGAACTCCCTAACGTTCATCATGGGAGTCGTGGGTATCTACAGCTTGCGAATTTAATAGGAACAAAACTTTTTTGGAAATTGAATTTTTTTGTTTGATAGCACTAATTTCAATTTTTATTCCCACGAGGCACTGTGCTTCTGAGTTATTTTTTCCTTTTACTGGTCGTTTGCCGCAATAGATCCCTCAGCAATCAGTCAGGCATTCTTATATACAGAAATACCGACCCGAGGAAAATAGATGACTGCCGTTAAACCGCGAGAATATCTGCTTTTCAAGTCAAGCTATGCCGACTAGATCGGAATTTGTTTGTCGCGGGTCGACATTCCGCGGACGTTTCATCCGATGGCTTGTGGGCGTTGCATTCCACTGGGACCTTTGGAAGGCCCCGCGTGAGGTTCTTCCGCGTCGTTGGACCCTTTTGACCGTCGGCTCTACATCACATGTTATTATTCCGTACGATATTCGATATTCGCAATTTTCCTAAAATAAAGCATCATCGTCGTCTTTTGAAGAACAATTCTGATTCCTCCTTAAAACTATCTTAATGTCGATACATTATCCAACAAACGCAATCGTACTACGCGTATCAAAGGGCTTTGATAATAGTCGTGGTGCGTATAGGGCCCCAGTTTTGTACGAGGAGTGGGGGGGGGGGGCTCTCCGCTGTTAGATGATCAGAGAGACATGCTGATGGGCCCATGGGCTCAGAAATTCCAACAAGGACGAGGCATAATGCGGGACTCAAGGTCGGCCCTACTAGCATGCCCGAGAGATGGGACTCGACTACAGTGTCGTGCCGTGGGACGTGATGGGCCCCTAAGGCCCATCGGGTCGGCTGCTCGCTCGACTCCTCGTCCTTCGAGACTCCGGTCCACATACCTTTCGAAGAAGAGAAAAGTAGGAAAAATGAGAGACCGAAGGATCCCTAAATCTTGAGGTATCAATTGTTTTGACGTTGGGTGTTGAGAGATATGAGAGGATAAGTAATGGAAAGAAGGTAACATGCTACGTTACTGGGGGCCTCGGGAGATGAGGAGGCCCTCCTTTTTACGTCGTGTAAAAGGAGAAGAGAGTAAGGATAAAATATAAAAAGAATTAGAAGCAAGACGGTGGTGTGCCGAGCGGAGAGGCGGATCCGAAGGCGCAAGAAGCAAGGGAATAGGAAGAAGAAAAAAAATGAAAAAGAGACCCCTTAAAAATGGAGGACGGGGAGGACGGGGAGGTGGGGATTGGAATTTCGGGTCCATGCCCAACAACGTCCAGTCTCGAGGTGGCCTTCGTGATGATGAGGTGAGGTGAGCGCGCACCGCTCGGCACCAGGAGATCCCAAGAGATCCCAGTCAAGATCGGAGCCGATCGCACCGGTATGGACCGTCAGTTTACCCTCTGCGTTCTTGTGCCTGCTCAACGATACCAGAACTACATCGAGGAGTACAATCAAAGTTATCACTATCAACAGCAGCAGCAGATATACGAAAATTCAGTGTCTCAATATCAGATGAAGATGTGCTATCACAACGACTACGAAAACGATGAAGAAATACAACAGTTTTACTGGGAACAGTGCTACAGGCAAAATTGCACCGATGCCGAAGCCTTTTACTATTGCGAATACGTAAGAGCCGGTTCGCTTTTTAAACACCTCACGGCTTTTTATACCGATACCACTTTTTCGAACTAATGCGGATCTCTTTGCATTTGGCGACCCGGTATTTTCGAATTGCGTAATTCTTGAAGCCAGCTAAAGCCGGGAATGTTGTTGTGATATTTCAAACCGATAACTGCACGATCGTTGATTAGAGTGACCAGAATCTGATGAAGAATATAATCGTGTGAGATATCAAAATTTTTCGAAAATTTGTTCACACATTTGCGAATAACTTTTCCCCATGAATGAAAAATGTCGGATTCGTTTTCTGAAGACAATTGCCAACAGTGTACCTGAAACCTTACAATAAGTGTTTTGATATGAGAATGATTTTTTTTTTTTTTTTTATTCAAGTGTAATCAAGTTCGGTCAAGATTTTGCAACCTGTTCAATTGCCATTTTCCTGAGCTGGTCTGGTTCTTATGTTCAATTTGATGAAGCTACGGCAAAACCGATCGATGACCCAATTAAGTCACGCACGAATCGACCTTTCTCGTGGACACAAACATAAATAACAATTGGATCGATTCGAGTTAATATCACGAATGTGATATTTCGTGCAAAACAATAAATTATCGGAGCCTACGTAAAACGTTTTTGTCACGAAACGAAAAACTCTCCAAAAATTAATACACTTTTCATTAAGTCGCAATGTCCCTAATAAAAATTAACATTTTTTTTTTCTTTATTTCCTGTTTCAGGCGAAGAAGGAAATATACGATGTCAAACAGCAGAGGCTATGCCTCGCTCAAGACGAGTACAATCACCTCAACAATGCTCTCACGACTCTTGGAGCTTCCCGCACAAGTTGTAAGCACAATATATATTTTGAGCGAGTTTAATTTCGCATTTGAATCAAGCATGGTTTTTTCTTTGCCCATTTCTACCTATACGTAGAACCGCTCCTGTAATATACATTTTTTCCCGCAGTGTGCTCGAGCTCCAGTTCTTTGAGCACAAAATACGACCCGGATTTGCTAAAGTCCGATGTCGCCCTCGCGAGGAGTCGCGTTTCGCGGCTCAAACGAGAATTGGAGCAGATACGTGCAGAGATGAACTGCACACAACGCGGGGTTGATACTCTTGCCAGGTGAGCGACCCTCCTGTCATTGTCAAGCCTACACCCCAATATTTCAATCTCTGAATGTCATCATGATGGTTTTTGAACGTTTCATTTTCAGCGTGGAACAAAAGTTGAGTGCACACAACGGCGGGTGTTACAACATCACCGAGGCACAGGCCATCATGACGGAGCTGAGGAACATTCAGAAGTCTTTGAGCTCCGGTGAGAAGGAAAAAGCCGAGCTAATGCAGTCCCTGGCTCAATTAAAGGACGAACTTACCAGGCTACAACTGTGCGAGGGAAGTCCAGACGCCAGCACGCTAAGCCTTCCTCAGGAAAAACTCAGCACTGCTTCGCAGACCGACTTGTCGGGTGAATTAGTGCCCATTGGTACCAGGCTGGCCGAGATGGCTAGGATGAGGCTACAGTACGACGAGGCCAGGAAGAGGATACAGCACATACAACAACAGCTCGCTGATCTAGAGGAGAAGGTCACTCCTGGACAGACTGAAAGCGACAAGGACAAGCTGCTACTGTTCCAAGAGAAGGAACAGCTGTTGAGAGAGTTGAGGAGCATCACGCCCAGGACTAGGACTCAACAAGACATGAAAGAAATTCAGTGCGAGATCAGGAGGCTAGAACAGGATCTCAACAACGCCCTTGAACTATCGAACAAAACAATAACCGACAGAGTGAGACTCCACGAGGAGAAACAGCTCCTACTTCAGCAGCTCAGAGACGCCCTTAGGTCAATGGCTCTGCTGGAAGGCCAGCTGAAGACGCTGAGCGCGAGTACTTTGTCTGTTAGCAGTAGTTCCAGCTTGGGAAGTCTCAGTACTACCAGCAGCAAAGGTTCCCTCAGTTCGGGACTCAGCTTCACTGACATTTATGGAGGACCGCAATGCCTCGGTCCTGTCCAACAAGAGAGGCCTGTAGACATGGTGGATCTTCACAGGAGGGTGGAGAGATTGCTGAGAGGTTCTGAACAGAACTTGGGCAACCTCGGAACCCCGTCACCCGGTAGATCGCAGCCTAGTCTATCGCCAAGGTCTAGTTTATCCAGTGTTAGTCCGCCGGTCTCGCCTCTGTACGAGAACGCGCCGATGGGTCCTCCCCCAGCTTACGAACAAGTAGAACTTCAGAGGCGGCAGCAGAGGCTCTTGGCTTCTGCCTCGTCGCCGTTGGATCGTAATCAACTCGAGGACAAACTAGCGGAGCTCAGACTGAGCCAGCAAGCTATTCAAGAACAGTTGTCCGCAAATTCTGAACACCTGAAACTCAGCCCACAACCACCGGTCGATTTCCAGTCTGGAAATATGTCACAGGGAAGCGGCTTGGGAAGGCCGGCTATGCCACTGCCGCAGGAACCACCGTTGTCACCGATCAGCGAGACTCCACCTCCCCTGGGAATTAGATCTAGAGCCAGTAGCTCAGGCACCAATACCAGGTCCGTGTCTGCAGCTGTCTCTGACGAGAGTGTAGCAGGAGATTCGGGCGTCTTCGAAGCTTCCAATAGGAAAAGATTGTCCGGTTTACTCGGAGTCGATCCACTCGCTTTAGGAGAAATGAACCTGGAAACGGCGCAGGTTCAGATTAAACTTAGGTGAATTGCATTCATTTACATAATCATCGTGACTTGTTTTCAGTAGGATAATTCTTACTCAATGATTTTGTGTCTTCCAGGTATTCCGTAAGTGACGGACTACTTCACATAGGTATCGAACGGGCAAGAAACTTGGCTGCGCTGTTCATTCCTGACAACACTCAAGTGTAAGTTGAACAAAAATGTTGGGACAATTAATCGCTGTTGAAGAAGCTTTGAAAAGTGAATGGGGTCTTCACACGGCTTATCTAACACCGGTCAAATGAGACTGTGTGTGTTATACAAGTTAGATTGAATGTCTCATGCTCAAATCGTGGTGAAAGTGAACAGCGTGGGCTGTGTTCGATTGTACTTCCTAGGTGGCAGTATGGACGTGGACAGGGATAGGCGCGTTAATTCCTCCGTTACATCACGTGCATTTGTATGCAAACATTTCTCTACCTGCCTCGTTATGTACTATTATTTGCAAATACCGAATATCGCATCATTTTTCTCGATAAACTCGGTTAATAGTTTGCAAAGATGATAAATGTTCGTTATTCATTGAACGGCTACCTTTGGTCTGAATGGCTACGCATCGAATCAAGGCACTGTGTGCCGGCAGTGTATTAGTTGAATATTTAACTATTTCCAAAGAGTCGCGAGAGATTGCTAATATTTTGAAAATTTTTCAAAACCTCTCTCGTAACAAGATAACGCTAATGTTTCTCAGTGAAATCAATGTATGACATCATTTCTACATTTCGTACTCTAATACATAGCCATAAAGTCATTAACGTCTTTAGAATTGGAATGTGATTATGAAATAAACACCTTGGATCAATGGCCAACTGATCTATTGCCTACTGATGTTATGTAATCCTTACTCGTTTCATCTACCATCGGCACAGGCACAGTTTGAAACAATTAGCCACAAAGTATCCAAAAGAATTGATTACTCATTCTTAATAAACTTATATATTGTTTATTACAGATATATCAAGGCAGCTCTACTCCCGATGCAACCTCCGATCAGTCATATGTGCTGCACGAAACCTGTAACAGATTTGCGCAAGCCTACGTTTGGAGAAACATTCCCTATATCTGTACCACTCAACAAATTATATACAAAAACTTTACAAGTCAACGTTTGGTGTACTGGCGGCGAGTCTGAGGAGTGCTTGGTGAGAGGAGCTTCTGATATTAGGATTCCGTGTATATAGTTAAATGAAATGAAAAATTTGAATGATTTGTGTTAATTATTTAATGATTTGTTAACAGGGTTCAGCCCAAGTCTCGCTGGCAGACTTCAGTCACGAATCACCGAGTGTGAAGTGGTACAATATCCTCTCCTTCCGCTTTATGCAACCATCGACGTCCGATACTCCAAGTGGCAGTAATACGCTAGCTAACAAGCAACCGAAACACGATAAACAAGAGTCGGATGTTTCAATGTACAGAAATACTCAGGCGCAGAATACAAAGGAGGAAAGTAGCGACGAGAGCACGATTATTAGCTCGCAAACTTCGACGTTAACGAGAAACCAAGGATGTGAAGAATTGCAAACTGCTGTCTCGTTGAGGCTTGAAGAATTGGCCAATTGTCTCGGTAGTCCCGAGGAGGAGGACGAGGATGGGGATAGTGATAGCGGAAGCGAAGATAGCGACGAAGAGGGAATTATCGTTGAATTCATGATCGAGGACAACATCTTGGAGGATGTACTGGAGCATGAGGTTCGTTGAACGACTTAATTCAAAATGAGGACCGGGTAGAAGTGAAATAAATTGATGAATAACGTAATTTATCTCGTTAACAGGAAGACGAGGAACTGGCAGAGGAAGAAAATCAAACTCAGGACAAGGAAACGAACACGGAATGCATCTTCATCCCCGAACAAGGCAAGCAGAGAAAGTTATCCGCTGCTGGCGTTGTTCCCGGAGCTATTCATGACGACAAAAATTCCATCGTCATCAAAAGAAGTCAAACGTTCTCTCCTAGCGCAGCCGTCAGTAGAAATCACTACATTTGTAGGGTAAGCAGAGTTAATATTGAAGTAGAGAAATTTAGGCATGTATGCGGATCTGATATCTTTTGGTCAACTAGTTTCGAACGTTAATCAAAACGAAGATATTTGCTTCTATTTTGCAGTTGAATCGCAGTGACAGCGACAGCAGCATGCCGCTGTATAGGCGAGGCGGTCCGTTCCAGCGTAACTCGGTCGAAAGACGTTCTCTGCGTTGGCGAAGGCCGTCGTCGGCACTGAGCTGCAAGACTCCGTCGAAAAAATCAAACCATTTGCCATCAACGGCTAGAACCTCTTTGGATCTTGAACTAGATCTACAAGCTCAACACGCGAGGCTGACTAATCTGCACGACGAGTTGGGAAGGTTGAGGGACTTGAAATTGAGGCTCGAACAAGCCAGAGAGAAGGGCGACACGGAGCTGGCTACTTGGCTCTTGGAAGATCATAAGTTTCAAAATCTCATGGCGCAGGCTGAGTGCGGGAAGAATGGCAAAAGTGCCGAGGACAAGAAGGTTGAGAAAATGTTGAAGAAAACTTCCAAGGAGATTTACAAGTTGAGGAAGACCAAAGCCGGGAAGGGAAAACCGGACATTATCTCATTCAAGTGAGTCTTGTTTCTCTATTGTCACTATCATCGAACTTATTTTTTCTATTCTGTATCTACAATGTCGTGATTACCCTGTTTCAGAGAAAAAATGGCCTTCTTCACCCGCGTAAATCTCAACGTCCCGGTTCTACCGTCCGAGGAATTGCTGGCGGAGAATGTGACGACGCTTCCGCTTCTACCCCACAGAAGACACATGTCAGAGCCAGCGAGTACACAATCGGTTTCAGTTTCTAAAACTAACGTTTATAGTGTTTCTAATAATCTAGTACCTAGCACGGCGAATATGGCCAACGCTGGTACTAGCATGACAAGAACAAATAGTGTCGCTAATAAAACGAACAGTGTTTCTTCGACTAAAGGAAACAGTGCGGTGGGAGCCACGAACTGTGCAATGAGCAAAATAAATGGTGCAAATCAGACCTTGATCGAATCTGACGGTACTCTCACGGAGAATTTAGGTCAACCTTGCCTAGATACGGACAGTAAACAGTGTCAGGCTGGTCAGATCGAAGAAGATGATAAAAAGGCATCCGAAGATTCAGAGAGTGGTAGTGGAGAGCCTAAAAGGTACGAGTACGTCGTAGACAGAGTATTAGGCGTCGAAGTGTAAATAATAAATAGATACTATATATTTTTATTTTTCAATTATGTCAATGGTAATAGATATAAAAGAAGAATGAATAAATAAATAAATGTCGAATGAATGTGTGACGAAAAACGAAACTCAATTACATATTTTCATTGACTTTTTTCTTTTCTTCTTTTTTTTTTTTTTAAATAAATTATCGACTATTGGTGATAATTTGAGAGAAATCGTAGGAAATCAGAAGTCGTTGAAAACTAACGATTCAACGATCTCAGTCGATTCTCCTTCTTCACATTAGAATTCTGTTACATTATCACTGTTGAGTGTTTATAGCCATGTGCCATGCGCAAGCACACATATAAACTAAGATACATAACTGTGGAAAGTGAAAGAAGTAAGAAGTAAAATAGAAAACAAGAACGAGAAGAGAGAAAAATAGGTAGTTGAAAAAAAATACAGGAATAAAATATGGGTGAAATTCGATTCATAAAAGTCGCCAATACCCCTTTCCATTTTACATAATCATAATAATAATAACGATAATGAGAATATTGATAATAATAATATTAATAATAAGAAAGAATTTTTAAATACGTAAATAATTTAAATAATGTTAAAAATTCTAGAGTACTATTAATTAGTTAATTTACAAATTATGAAAACTGAACTCAAAAACTACTGTATATATTATTTCAAGCATAAATTATTTAATTCCAATAATGATTAAAACTATTTAATTAATCGAATAATCAACTGTATCGTCATTCTGAAAAATATTAATTAGATTCTTTTTTCTTTCTGTTATTATTAAACGATAATTTTGTTATTCTGGGGCATGCGACCCACCGAGCAGCTGGTCTGCGCTTTGAACGAATTAATTTTGTGCCCTGGTAGAATAAAGTTCTCCTTTTATATACTCCTAAACTGGAATTACAGAAAGAATATTATACAAAACAAATAATAATTTCTGTGAGATATCATTCATCTTTCTTTTTGAGAAGTGGAAGACTATAGATCGCAATTTACTACCGATGGCACTGTAATGCCAGTTTTGGAGAATTGAGTTGAAAAAAATTGCCTCTTTTTGCCTCTGTGCTGTAACACATTTTCAATAAAATCTCTTCAAATAAATGAAATTATTGATCAACTATACAAAACAAAAAGTAAAGTAGAAAAATTTTCGTGGCAAGTCTAAAGTACAGTTAATAGACCTGCAACTTTAACTGCTAAATATGAATAACTAGGTTTTTTTTTAGTACACATATATACTTCATGTATTATATTTTATTAGTGGAAAGAAAAAAAAAACTCATGAAAGAAACCGGTCTAAAGTGAATTTATTTGTTTCGAATGAATTATTATTAGAGAATGAGAAAAACATACCATTTTTCAGCTGAACCGTGTAACTAGTTTGTACGATGTGATCGTACTGCCTTAATTAAGGAGGCACATACCCCGAAAACAGCAAGCCGTTAGGTTGCCATCACGAGTCCCTCAACCAACAGAAGACGTTCGTGTCGTAAAGTGTAACGTAGGGCCTCCTCAATCCAGTCTGCGTGAACAAGCTCAATGATAGGAAGTCCCGGCTTGTATGTCTCTTCCACGTGATACCGTAAATTCGGTAAAAGCGGTACCAGTGGAGTTGTAAAGATGAGGCACTCGCCAACTCTGATTGTAGCCGCTGGGCTCACCTGAGGACTTTGACCTGTTGACAACAAGGTTCAAAAGTTAATATGCGAAAGCACATTGGTCCATATGATAATAATTAAACGAAAAAGCATGTTATACAAGAGTTATTTAGAATTTCCCTATTACCATTTCCATTTTTTACGTGGTGAATTGTTTCCATGGCTCTGCTGGAAGAGCATGGACTGGAACAAAATCGAAATTCCGTTCGTTTTCTACTCTATTCTCGACAGTCTGCTCAAGATGACTGCTCCTACTAATCTTACCTACCTCCTATTATCCTCAATCTTGAAATTTACCGGGTGGATGGAAAGACGGAAATCGACCCTACCCTAACGTAATTTCAACCAGTCGTATATTTTACTGTCAGTGTACAGCGATGTGATGAGGGTCTAGTTTTTTTTTTTTTGTTTTTTTTTAGAAAGGGATTTGATTTGACAAGGGCCCGTTTCCTAAAATTCATCAAGAGGGCCTGAGGCCGTTGGACAGAAGGAACGTTGTCGAAATGACTACGAAGACATTAAAGCTTCATTTCTACCAAATTAGTTTTTTTCATCTAGGTATTGGGAATCAAAGGCTTTACAAAATAGTCAAATTTTAGGTGTAGTAGTCATGTCATGTTGATTTATGAATCAATTCCAATGAATAAGCGAATAAAAAAATATATCAAACTTCAGAAATTAGTTTTGACAATGAGTACTCGGCGCGAGACTCTACCGAGTCTCTCAAGTACGTTGACCCATATGCATGTAGTGATGCCTACACACAGGTGTACGAAGAGTTAGGTGGCGCATGTGCGCGACGAACTCCCCATGATTCCATCATTTCCGCGTTGCTCACAGTCAGGTGGAGGGGAAATGACAGAAGTAGCGCCCTGCGCCGACATGAATCGGCGGGGGTCATTTAGTAGGGCGGTGCGCGTGTACCGCGATGCTGTGCAGTGTTTACAGAGTTTTGTTTACTGCCTGTCTGGGAATAATCTGCATCGTCAATCTGGGTCTTAACCCGGTGGTTAAAGCCGCTCTGCCACCTGGAGCAGGTTGGTATAACTCCTCAGGTCAAATGATCTTGTATTTTAGAGAGCGAATGCGGGGTGATGCGCTATTTTCATACTTCACACAACAACCGAAAATGAAGCACAACGAATTTTTGAATTCTTGTTTTCGAAATAAACTCATTTGAAATCTGCATGAATTTATCTATCGTTGGCTATTTTTTTTTTTCGAACGATAGCATGACAAATATAGTCACAAATCACAAACTAGGACATTGATGAACGAGCCTAATGAATTTTGAAACTCTCTCAAATTGTGTACTGACATAACGTAGAAATCAGTTCTGAAGTTTTGGATCAGAAATTTTGAATCAGTTCCTAAATCGATTTTTGCCGTGTGTTCGGCAATTCGAATGAATTTCTTGTGCCTAAGCACAGTTTAGTTGCGATGCACCCATTATATTCGAAAAAATTGTGCATAGACTGCAGACTGTAAAAATTGTTCGAAGTATCTTGGGAAACGCTTCAACGTTTGATGGCATAATCGGAAACGTCCCTAGGCTACATGCTACGAATAGGAGCATGCAAGTTGTGTATTAAATCATTCAAGCACCTAGGATCTGGGGAGGGAACTGGGTGTTAGCCTAAAAGTACACACGGACAATGAGTATGGCACGTGCAACACGCTATATGGTCGATATGATATGGTTAGACTTAGCGATGTAGTTGGCCGTCTATAGGCTCTGGTCTTAAACTCATTTCCATCGTAATAGAAATGGGGTTAATATAATTTGCCCTGGTTTCCATGAGGTATAAAGGCGCTAGAGACGATTCGAATGTGGTTCTGATAAGATGTTGAAACCGGTTGAAAAAAAATTGCAATCGGGCAAAATTCTTCGCTAATTGATGCGACCACATGCGAATGAGTTGAACCGAGGAATTCAACGATTGCCATAAAAGGAGTAATTGGAACTTTTATTTTCCAATTTAGGGCAGATCTTATCGGGACTTTCTATACGTGGGAATCGAGGTACATACATACATTCCATTGCGGAACTGAAGTTGGTAAAGAATGACAATTAGGAGGAAATTACCTATAGGGTTGAGACCAATGGAGGCTCTGCCAACGCATTCACCATAGGAACTCACTTTTCTATCGATCCAACATTGCCATCGTGAGCTAAAAATACCTAAGGTGTATTTTCGACGTAGCCCCAAGCTGGGGTTTAACCATGGAGAATCGTTATTTCCATCAATCTTATCACCGTTCCTGAATTTTTGCTATTACCAAGACAATTATCAATTTCTTCACAACAAAACTTGCTTCTCACCTGTACAACCCACTACGTCAGTTATTGATGTCAGATATACGAATAGCATTGTTCAGAAGTTAAATTTTCGTTCTCCTATGTATACGGGAAGTAAAGTAATGAGTAATTTCATTGAAATTTTTAATGACACGTGTAACCACAAATTCGCGACGCCGAACGATGACTTTTTTACGATGCGTGTACCAGCCGGAAACGCAGGTGATGCGTGGAATTAGGTCGGTTTGGCGACCAAGACTTGTTCATGACTCCGACGCATCATGTCCTTTCAAAATCATCTGATGACTTCACACCTTTCCGATTTTAAATACGTTCAGGAAATCGGAAAATGAGGTTGCATTGCTGATGAGCCGAACACGATTTCAATAGTTTTTTCTCCCTCAAAACTTACACGTAAGAATGGAGAATCGAATTGCTGTTAAAAAAACCCATCATCGACTAAAATTTTGAATTTTTAGTTTTGACAAACAAAAAAGGATTTTTATACAATTTGTCCTCGTGGTCATTTCCGGTGCTCAGTGAAGCATTAATATGACGTAGCACCGGACCATTGTGCTGCAGTGTTGCGTGCCTTAAATATGTTGATATATTCGATTCAGCATCAGTCATCTGTAAGTTCGCCTAGTGTAGTGTATTATACCTAGGAAGATACGAACTCCACTATCTCGGTGATCGTCATTGCTCTGAAAACTGTGCCGTTCGAATGAGAGCGAAAACATTGCGGACAGGAAGTTAACACGCTTGTTGTCTACATTTGAAAAATAATGAAATATGCCTTCATGGTATTACGTCCTACAATTTGTGACAACCTTCGCGTGCTCTAGCCGTTTCACCTCATTTTGTCCAGCTCAGTTTTGTAGTAACAAGAAATTAGTGTTCCTAAGAAGTGTGCAACCCCACTTGCATTCAAGCATCGCATGTCTGACGTGCAGGATGTGGTAGAATAGTGTATATTGTACACTTTAATAGGGAAGCGCTATTTATATACAAAGGAATGACCAAAACTAAACTGTGGGAACTTCACTGAGTATTCAAAAGTCAGTAGTACCATCGCAATTGGTCGGTCCTCCCACGTATTTCACGATTTTTCAACTTCGTTATACTATCAACCCCTGTATCATCTCACGCAGTCGTGCACAAGACTGACGATACTAGCTGATAGCTCTGAGTCACGTGATCGCGTGAACCAAGATCCACGATCACTAAACCCTATTTTAGTGAATATTTGAAATTATTCATCGTCTTCGAATTCACCTGGCGATGAAGGGAAGATCAATCGCTCAGACATGTTATGTACAGACAGTGACTGGTACCTTTTTCACCATCTAATTTTCATCCCCCCGAAGGATTCCTTCCTCAAATTGACCAGCTGTAAAACCGATCTCGGGTTCAAAATTGGGTGTAAACACGGGACCCATAATAATCCCAAGTTCCGAACCTGACCATTCACTTCTAGAGGACGAGGTAGTGGTCATCGAGCATCTTCCGGGTCGCCGGGTTCATCTGCAAGATTTCTTCTGGACCGGAGCCGAAGACGCACCCCCATGGCTCGACCCGGACCAAACTTTGACCCTTTACGAACCCCGGACAGTGCACCATACAGCGACGGTTTACATCCCTCCAGACGACGGAAAAGACGGAGGCGATGACCAAGGCTGTCCAACGTGCATTGACCCGACGCCAACTCTGTCGGATGTTGACCAGGACATCGGAATACTCATCGGTGACGATCCAGGACCGCGGTAAGTGTTTAAAATTTAACGATTACTACAAAAATGTAGTTACCTTTTTTTTATCATCACCATACAATATTGTCGCAGATATTGGCTCCTGACCGTGCTAAGAGCTGGAGAGACTGTTCCACCAAGGGTCGAACTCCGACTAGCCAGACTGTATAGAGCCGCGTTTTCTAGACAGCAGAGAAAACATCTTGGCTTACTGACCACTGCAGCTCGTGTTCGAAGATCTGCTTGGCGGAAAGAACGCCGGGAAAATCGACGGAAAAGAGTGAGTAGAGAATTGCCATGATGAGAGTAGTTGGCTCTGGAGGTTGGCCAAGGGAAGTAGATCAATTTCTCCGTATCATAATCACAATATGCTATTTCTGACGTAATCTTTTATCAATCGACTGCAACCTTCTCTTGCGTGCCGGTAGAGTCAGTGCCCGCTCAGAGACAATGACCTATCGATCGCACGCGCTGGTAGTAGACACGACAGACGCACGTGGCTGCATAATCATCAATTTATTATGCAACTACCGCAGAATTGTATCCCTTTTTGCGTAGAAGGCGGAAGAAATTGAGTCCCATATCAAAGCTTTGTCGCAGCCTCTGATAGACCTTGGAGAAACAGAAGACCGATATTCTCGGACAACAACTGTGAGAACTGTGAAAGTGAAGCACATGCGAGAAGTCAAGATTGTCAGGAAGCAAGCTTCTCCTGAAACCGTGAGAAGCAGTGATGCAGTGATGAGTGGAAACGATTCCACTAAATCGACGAACATGTATCCAAAAGATACTGATCCAGACTCGATGACGGGGCATGAAAAGTCTCCAACCGAAATTCCTCTCTTGAATTTCGGAAGAGTCTATAACTATCACGGTAGGACGTCGAAGCCTTTACACCCTTTGCTGGCAGTGTCCAAGGATTTTTTTAATGGCACAAACTCCTCGGAACCTTTCAATGCGACCCAAGCAAAACTGCGTGCTTTAGAAGTGGGAAAGGTTCAAGTCAGAATGCAGAATACCAGCCTGACCGAAGAGGGTGCAACGAAACTCATCTACTCGGTACATCTTGGTGGCGAACCGGTACCAGCAGCCAGTGCAGCTCGAGACATGGCTCTCCTTTCCGAGCAAGAGGTCGCCCTCGAGTTAGGGGCCCCTATCATTATCCAGAGCGAACGTGAGTAAAAAACCTAATTCTTTTGATGACCGGTAAGGTTCCTCCGAGAAAGTAGTGGATCAACCTTCTTCCAGCCTATCTTAAAGAAACGCGACCGCTCGCTTTGTACCGCCAAAGAGACGCGTGGGTCCTGATCGGCGCTGGAGCCGCAGCTCTGATGCTCCTAATTTTTGTTGTTGTCGGATTGATCCTTGTGGCGAAAAGGAAGAAGGCTCGAAGTGCCGTTGCAGCACCTCCGCCCCAAAGCATCCTGAAACGACAGAAAGATTACGCCTCTGACACTCCTGGACTTGACAATACGGGTTATACGTCTGAAACCGAACCTCGGGTACTCGCAGTTTATCAAGATGAAAGCACGCTTTTCAAGCACCTGTGCACTGCATGTCGTGAGATTTTGGCTGTCAGCCATTCAAGAATAAAAAGATCGAATCGGAAATGTAGATTTGGCACTTATTCATTCTCCGATCACGTCCAACTTGGACTTGGGCACTTGCAGAGATATGAGAATACACACAATAGTAATGCACTTGGTGAACTGGTTATAAGGTCAACAATGCGTGCAATGATTGCTATCGTGCATCGAACAAAGAAAATGAAAGCTCCTTGGCGTTTTGCGTGCCAGGATAATTGGGGGCTTAACTCCACGTAAAGACTCTCCCAAATGAGTAAAATTCTCTCATGAAATGTTATGGAAATTGGATAAATCATAGCCTCTATTAAGGCGAAGAGGAACCAAACAAGCCAATTTGAATTTTATACCATTTGGGGTTATCGGAGTCACACAATATACAATATTACGATTCCAAGACAATATCGATTATAACAAGTCCCCTGTTCGCGTATACAAGAACTGAGTATAAGGCAAGGTTCGTTTCATGCCTTGTCAGACCGAAGGCACCAGTCAAAGAGTCAGCCCAGGTAGCCAGCAGAGGTCTCCTTTCACTCCGGGAACTCCGGACAGCGTGGTCGCAGACATTCACGAAGATCTCAGCGAGGACGACGCAGCCGGCGAATCGAAGGCGACGAGATCACTGACTCCTTGGGGCGACCAAGAGTGTGAAACCGTGTCAAAAAGACACAGGTACGTTATGTCGGAAATCCATAATTTTGATATTTCAGTCATTTTTATGGCTGCCATTTGGAATTTTAGAATTATGACCTCAAAATCGAAATCAGAGACCCAAAAACCCATTCCATATCAATTTCCATCGAAATCGGATGGTTTTTGGAATTGGTCGAATAGCCGAGGTGGTGAAGTGCCGATTCGGTCAAATAGGCGAGGTCCTAGTGTATTTCCTTCAGTTCACTATCTAACATTGAAATCACATGTTTTAGACCCGGACGTCGGAGAGTTACCCGAACTAATGCAGTCGATCCTCCACGAACTCCAGATTCTATGGACGTAGCTGACACTCTGACCGCATTAGAGAACGGACACATTCCCGACATAATCATCCCCAGAGAAGATCCCACCACTTCTCCTCACTCGTATTTGTCAATGCCATCGTGCAAACAATTTCCACGAATTCGCAGCGTTGAACCTTTGTCCAGAGTCCTCGAGCCTGTTGTGGTTTGTATATAACTGCCCACTTCTATATTCATTAAATAATTAAATCTGCAGGAGTGTGAAAAGAGTTACAGAAAATCTTGAGGCATCGTTTCAAGACTTCACGTGAATTCTTTCGTACCGTAAAATTACAAGTGCACAAGAACTTTCCTGAAATCATAATCTGACGATATCGAGGTAATATAATTTCCAGGTAAGACACTTGGATATAGAGCTGGACTCTCCAGAGATGCCGAGGAAGGACGATGACTTTGAAAGAGACAACAACCAGACCTATTTGATCCGGTCATCGAGCGTCATGAACGACCCAGGCGTCGTTGGTCCCATAGTTTGGGATCTTAGAAGACATAAGGCCATAGAAGGTTTGTTTCTAACAACACCGAAGTTGAGTATAATTTTTCTCAAGATTCTATAATTTGGGGTTCGAAGCCAAGTCTTCCGCAATTCGATCCCTGAAAAGACTTAAACTTTTCCCAGAAACGACTTGCTCCGAAACAGACTTGGAGCAAGTTCCGACGAACACTGGTCCGGTTGGTCGCGCGAGGAGGCGTCTTCACGAACTCCTCGAAGATTCGTTCAGCCTCTTCGGCAGCAGGGACGCCAAGCCGAAAGATTCCACCCCGCACAGACCACCGGCGGGTTTGCCGTCACCAGAGTATATCAAAATGCCCTCAGAAAATAGAGGGAAATCGGCAACAGTCAGGTAAGCGTATCCCACGTTCAACAATAAGTGCAGGTCTCGATTCAGGATGTATTTTTTCACATTGCATTTTGGAATCGTTTAGTCCCGTTGCAACTCCGGAAACGGAAGCGAAGGCGCGACCTAGAACGTCCTTACCGAGGAGAGGGATGGAGGAATACATCCCCGAGACAGGGATATCGGGTCCACATCCTCGTGGGGCGTGGGGCTCGAGACCCCTCAGTGCCGGACCTTTCCACAGGCCGAATCTCCCGGAAGTAGACACTGTCCGTGTTCTCGCAGACCCTAGACTACCTCCGGAAGACCCTGCGGTGCCTCTAATTGCGGCGATAAAAAAAGAACTCGAAAAATTCTCGCCGAATTCGCGCTGATCTCCGATTCATTACTCGAAATTTATCAATTTATTCATTTAATCATAGTATTATCAATTGTAGACTGTAGATCTCGGACCATAAGAGAAGGGTGTCGATGCCGACATGTGTAATTTTACCGATTACTTTGATCAAACGACACTATGTACATTTCATTTTTTCAATTCGTGGAGATCTGTTCTACTTCTTTTCGCGTCGTTCAATTCAGTTCAACGATTAGCGTCAGTATTGATCTTTTTGAGGATGTCTATCCTACTGTTTCGGGTACTTTCTGTCTTTGATGCATTCATCGTCCAAATTGCGACACCCTTAAAATATAGACGTAGGTATATCGTGTCATAGTTTGCTACCAACATAATATTTTTGGTATTTTAATGGTCACACATCCTGTATATAATGAATCAATTAATCGTCCCATTTATTATCAACATTTAGTGGGTGTAGTTTGAAGTTGGTTTTCGACAGTTTGTTGACTGAATCTGTTGGATATATTTAGGGAATCATCCTCATAGTTTTACGAATTTGTTTCTTTGCTTTTTCTGCATAGCTTCTGATTTACAGCTTGCAAGGTTGAATAGTTTATACTTCGAGTTGATTTTGTCGTTTAATTTTATCTGTCATCTGTTACACAAACGATCATATGGAATTGTGCATTTTTAAATATGGTTAGAATCATTTTTAGAGTGTATTGTATACTGTTCGTAAAATAAACTTGTTATCAAGTACCTCATTATTCCTATATTTCGACATACTTATTCAGTCGCTCATCATTCGTCGCCTTGCCTTCAACATCGTGACTCATCATCCTTCAAAGGTAAGACAACAAAAGTACCGAAGTAGTGGTAGTCAGTATCTAAAAATGGGGTTTCATCTATCATACAATAAAGATAAAACTAATGATCATGTATCAGGAAAAAGTACGATAAATAATGACACACCAAAATAAAGGCTGTGACGAAATTTGCAATGCGGTACATTTTTCCCAAATAGGAGACGACGACCAAAATTTGGGTCAGGCAACCACCTCTATAAGTGTTTGATGGAGTTGGTGCAACTACGCAGGATGTATATCTGCGAGTGCAAATAAAAGTCGAGTGATTATTTAAAAACTGTAATCTGAAACACTGTTCAGTCTTACAAGACGTTCGCGAAACCATTGAACTCTGCTCTGTGACTCAGACAGCACGATTCTGGCACATTGCATGTGAATGAGCCGAGAAAATCTTGAGCAGAAGTATAGATTTTCGAATTCACATCGATCTTTTGACACCAATCCAAATATCCTCTCACTCCGCAGCACTTGAACTAAGATTATACGGTTTTTAAATTCTCGGATTTCCTGGGTCGGTTGGACAAATACGTACAACACGGTGGAAGTGGTCCCAAATATCTATGGTCGGAAGTCCTGGCTGGATTGTTGAAAGCATTCGAAATTCTGCATCTACTTCGACCGTCAACTGCGCCGCACTTTGTAGAAACGTGAAGGCCACCAAGACTGCACCCATCACAAGAGAAAAACCGCCGTGCTGGGAATTTTGGCAAGATTCATGGTTAATTGCGCACGTAAAAAATGACCGTACCTTACGAGATTCATCAGGATGTTGTACTAACGGCTGCAGTCTTTTTAGGTCCAGTTCGTACGAATAAAAGTCCAATCATTCCTATAACCAGAAGTATCAATGCGATAAAGAATAGGCAAATGATGGAGGAAACGTGTACTCGATAGTCTGCGATCATCAGGACCCATTCCGTGTGAATCAATAGTGCAACTGCAGCTCCGAGGTATACAAATCCTATAACCTTATGACAGGAGTTAAATTTCAATGTAACATAAAAGACTGAATATATCTCGTACATACCAGTACGAAACAGTTCAGGATCACGTAGATCAGTCGCAAGTTGTAATAGCAAGCGGTACGGACAGGGTAAACTCTGCGACTGTTTTCTCTCCCTGTACTTGAGGGCGAAGGCTCACTAAGAACACCCTGTCCATTCACTTTAAACTCTGGTGTGGATGCAGACGCACTCCTCGGCCAGAATGTATTTATCACTGACAATAAGTCAATCGATAATGATTATACATTTATCGAGGGCCAATAGTAGATGATACAGTCGGAAGTTGGCTAGAATCGAGAAATGAGATCCCAGACCGTTGGACTGGTTCAGATAACTGTCCAAAAGGTTATTCTCGATTTTAGCCAACTTCAGACTGTTCTATCGTCAGGAATCCACCCTTTATACATGATGTTGTGGCAGTATTATAAGTATAATAGGAATAAAGTTGTCCGACGATTATTGAACGTACTTGCAGGAAGTGCTGTAGATTTTGTTTTCCGAACTGAATCGGATGGCATCCACTTCGAAATTACGTCTGTTGATAATGGCGGGTGTATTGCATGAGTTCGACTCGAGGGCGACTTATGTCTGCATTTTTGAATCCCATGACCCGTGGATGCTACACTCTGAAACGATCCCGACTATGAGTCAGCTAGGGACATCAAACTTGCAGTTCACTGATTACAAAATATACTCAGAGGTCACTTATCAAAATACAACTTTCAAAAATGTCTGTTAGATTTTGCATTTGTTTGATTTGTGTTCTAGTAATGTTCTAGAGTTTACTTGATGACCAGCTGCAGGGGATCGTATGATTGGTGTCTTTGGGTAAATTCGTCCTGCCGCAGGCTCTGGCGCCTCGTTGAAAAGCCTGCAGGTCGTATAAAAATACAAGTTATATTCGTCTGTACCGAGGAATCTGAATCAGTATTTGACCAATGTACAGAGATATCTTGACGTAAAATAAGTTACGATAAAAACATCAGTGTCGAATTGAATTGTGACATGAACGTTTGAATAAAATTAGAGAATTCAAACTCTCACAACCATAACGAGTTTAAAACTTCTTTTTCCATGCATGATCAACGCAGGGGGTAACTAACTAACCGGGACAAAGCAACAGCAGCAATATCTTCCGGTGGAATGAGGTTATTTTTGGGTCTAAAATTGATCCTCGACAAAGATGCCTGTAAGCTGAGATGATCCAAACGGTTTTCCTCATCGTCGGTGGTTGACTGTAAAGATTCAGCAGAAATTCTGGTCAACATCGGTTGTGGAGCTTCTACGTTGGAGAAAAATCGTCAGTAAGCGTTACGTCACGTGACTTTATCAAAATCTGTCAACAGTTATTAATAAAATTGACGATCATAAAATAGAAGTGATCGTGATTGCGATTAACTTCGAGTGCACAGACAAAAGAACCTCGATTCACTGACACGATTAGTAACTGTGTATGATTGGGAACTTTACTCTCACAAGTACATAGTAAGGGGAATTCCCGGACTCGGTGTTGATTCTACGAAACGGTCGAAGAAATCCCCGCCACGCGGTAGCATATCTATAGAGTGGTCATCGTGTGGTGGTGGTGTCGCATGGATATCGGCAAGTAGGACTCATACAGACAAGAGGTTGAATCATGCTCTTATATCCAATCAGAAAACGAGGGCTGGAGCGCATGTAACTGACATTAATCATTCCAGTATTGCGATGCATGTATAGAGATTAAGAGCCTTTATAACCTGGCAGTTTGGTTACTGCACAATTCTTCGCATCACGACGAATTGTCATTACCCTGAGTAGAGTTGTCGATTTCCGTGTGCAGATCGTCAGTAAAATGAGGTAGAAATTGGTGTAACTTTTGTTTATGAATTCCAGACTAAGCTCGTGGATTTTATTTCTCGCATTAGCGAAGGTGAATAAGTCACGAATATATTCTAATGTTCTGTATACAGTTCCTCAAATTCGAACACCAACATACGGATCCCTGGTGCGCCGGCACCATCTGATCTTCTGAAAGCCGCAAGTAAGATTCAACATCGTACTGAGATTTTTTTTGCGAATAGTGTGTAGAATTATGTCAAAGTTTGACATATCATATCTAAAGTAGAGAAGAGAGCGAAAAAATGGGAGGGGGAAGGATAATTATTCGTAGCTCCATACTAGCTCAGATTTAACAGTGTCAGTAACTATACGACGGGAATTGATATTTTTTCGTTATTGAACGTAATACCACGAGTATGTGAGGTTCTAACATTTTTCCTATTTTTCACACGCAGTGTCTTTGCGGCAGCAAACAGAAGACGGAAAGATCAGCCAAAGTGAAGCACGCGCTCAAGCTCAGCGACTCATCCAGGCGAACAAGAATGCTGTCAATCTCGCGATTATCAAACAGATTCCCAAGATCTAGATATCACATTTTTATTCTTGTAATCTAGAAGAGACAACTGAATTTATAATCTACAGAATGTCAACGTTAAAGTTAATAATGATAATCTGTATCAGTTTAATACATTATTAAATATAAACAGCTCGCATAGACAGCTAAAATATATATACCTCACATCGATTCGAAGAACAGTATAAATGACGTAGCGTGTGCAAACTTAGCTACTGTAACGTGGTGTTTGAGGTCACCCGTTACATTGAATCAGCTGAGACGTCCTGAAGGACACAGCGGGGGAAAAATGACATCCTGTACACTCAGGGGAAACTCAATCAAGCGTCGTACTAGTTATTATTTGCTTATGTTTAATTTTTTGTATTTTTACGCTCTTAATATGTAATTCTTCGTCGAGGATCAACGCTGCGACAGCTCTACACTTCGGCACTCTCCGACAATCTCCGTCACGGCTACACGCATACGACGTGCAAGCTACCTGGCCTAGGATAAAGAGGTTAGAGATAGCCAGCGTTTCCCGATCACCCGAAACTCTCGACGCAGTCCAGCTGCCGGCGTATAGGGACGAGTTCATACAAATCCTCCCGCCAGCTGACCTGATCAACTTCATGAAGTTAGGCCGCTAACGCTAAGGATGTCTCCGAGACCGGTGTTTTGAGCCGAGTGGAGGCCACTACTCGACTTCCTGGCTCGGTGACCGAGGCTATAAGGCCTGCAGACCCGTAACACCTACTGTTTCAGCTACCGCATCGTCGTCAGGTACCCCCTAGACGAAACGTCTCCGAACTCTGAGGGCTCGCTCGTGATCGGGGCTGAAAGATGCCCAGCACGACTGGTGGAGGCGGTCTATGTTCCGAACATACCTACCGTCTACCGCCAGAGTCCGGCTAAGGGAAGGTCACGTGGATTCCCTCTAGGGATGAGCATCGAATATCGATATATCGGAAATATCGATATTTTATTTGCGATATTCGATATTTTTATATCGATATTACCGTTTCGATAATATCGGAAAAATATCGATATTTGCGTTGTGATATCAATATTCCAACGGTTGGCTGAAACGCCTTTTCAAGACTTCTCCAACTTCTGACCTTCAAACTTTCGAGGTCAATCAATTGTACCGGTATGACAACGTGAATTTTTTGAGGTTATATTACGATGCGCTTCGAGAATAATTCCTTTTTTGAAATAGTCTTTTGTACAATTATCTTTTAGCATGTTGATAATGAAGTTCAATGACTGTTTGTACCTTTATTTTTCCAGTATGACTAATAATTTTCATGGATTGTGTAATTTTATTCAAATTGGTGGTGAAAAATGTCGATATTAGCAAAAATATTGATATTAACAAATATCGATATTTTGTTTCCGATATTATCGCAATATCGATACTTGTCTTTTGATATATCATTTGATATTAATATCGATATTTTTCTTTCGATGCTCATCCCTAATACTGATGTTTAGGATTTCTGTATTTGAAACAGAAATAACAGTGCTGTACTATATTATCCAAACCTTAGTATGGATATCACTCGTAGCAGAAATACGTGCGGCATCTACGATCTATTTGTTTAAATTTACAAGTTAATTATACATTTTACAATAAAAACTACTTCATCATTCAGACCGAAAATATACATAAACGGACATAAAACTACAAAATATGGAAGCTTCAAAAATAATTTTTCATTTATATTTAATTTATTCACAATAGATGTATACAATCTGTACAGGAGAAATTAAAACATACACTTCCAAAAAGATAATGTATTATTTATTTATTTATTATTAATCAAAATATATAATTTATTTGACATATATATTTGTTTTATGACATTTGAATTTGAATTATTATTATATATGTATATACAATTGTTAAAATAAAAAAAAATGTGGGAATCAGTATTTGCCAGAACGATTAATTCTTACTTGTGGAATGATTTTTTATCCTGTCCTTTCACTGCTCCGCAGCAAACACAAACTGCTTTGTAATCTCCAAAAAGTGTTGGTATACTTCCACTGCGAGGGCAAGTTTTTCCTGTACATTTTTCAAAACACTTTTCTTCAAAGTGATCTGAGCATAGGTGGTGATGCTTTTTTGGAGCAAAGTTGAAAGGCAGACGCATATTCTGCAACCAGGATTGCAAAAGTTGTTTGTCGTTAAGACGAAATCTACACAAAGAAATATTATTTTATAATATTAACTCCGCAGAATTGTAGGATATTAAGAGCATGCTACAGTCATTTTTTTACTCTTCTTTACCGACCTTACCCGGTTTTCACTTGTTTTCACTGATAGCAAAGCCTACGCGTCACGAGCGCGGAAAAGGAACCAAGAGTGCAATTGTAGATGAAATTCCGAAGATATACATCGGAAAACTTCTTTGTTTCATGCAACAATGAAGACGTATTCTTTTAAACTGCACAAAATGGTAATTGTCGATGTCAAGCGGGCGAAACTCACAATCATGGCCGCGACCACCGCTTGACATCGACAATTACCATTTTGTGCAGTTTAAAAGAATACGTCTTCATTGTTGCATGAAACAAAGAAGTTTTCCGATGTATATCTTCGGAATTTCATCTACAATTGCACTCTTGGTTCCTTTTCCGCGCTCGTGACGCGTAGGCTTTGCTATCAGTGAAAACAAGTGAAAACCGGGTAAGGTCGGTAAAGAAGAGTAAAAAAATGACTGTAGCATGCTCTTAAGGCCTTTTGAGGGTCACGTCTGTTTTACCAACCGAGTAGCATTTTATTTTCTCGCCGTTTCCCGTCTCGATGGAGTCACTGATTATCTTAGAATTAGTTTTAGATTATTTCTAATTTTTTTACACACCGCGCGCTGGTCCCTAGAAGATAAATCAGAGCAACCCGAATTAATAAACGATTTATTTCCAAAAAGCAGCAAAAATCAGCTGTCGCCGCCATATTGACTATACACCGACACGAGAAAAGTATTATGGCATTTCCGGCATTTCCACTTGACACACGATGGTAAACGAACCAGCGCGCGGCGGCTGCTATCTTCACGAAACTTGTGATGTCACTCTCGAATTGATCTAAAAAATAATCGCGACGAGAAACGGCGAGAATATCATGAAGCGACAGCTTCGCATCGTCACTACCACACGTAACATCATCACTACCACACGTAATCGCGGACATGTAAAGTTTACTATGAACGTAGTTGCTGGTGCAGTTCAAAGGCTTCGCGCGAGAGGCGCTGAGCTCGCAATTTCGCTGTGGTGCCAGGGCTGCCAACTCTACCGCTTTAACGGTAGATCTACCGTTTTTGAATCTTGTCTACCGCTCTACCGCTTTTTTGCAATTTCTACCGTTTTTTTCCAATTAGGCCTCTCAAATCTACTAGTTTTCAGCTTTTCCTACCGCTTTGTTGCCATTTTTACCGTTTTTTCCAATTAGCCTTCGCAAATCTACTAGTTTTCAGCTTTGCATACTGCTTTCCACAATTTTTTACCGTTTTTTATCCCCTTAATTTCGTCACAGAAGATGAATGTACGAAACGCGCTATTAATTTGATCTCATATTACTAACACATACCTATGTATATCACGTATACATAAGCATAGTGGTAACATTGAAGGTCTCCTTTATCGGTAATATTCGATACTTTCACGATGTTATTTTGGATTTGAAAAAAAATTATACCTATGTATATGTTATATACATATGTGTTAGTAATATTAGACCAAATAAAAGAGTATTTTGGTAGAAAATTCAAATCTACCGCCTTTTTCGTGGATCTACCGCTTTTTTCAAGAGGTCACTACCGCTTTCTATGGAGGGGACCTGGCAGCCAGTGTGGTCACGTGGTCCTCAAAACCCCTTAAATGCGAGAGGATTGGTGTACTATAACCTATAAATCTGGATTGCTTACTTGTGATAAGTTTTTTCTATAATTCCCCGTTCGGAGCCACAAAATACGCAACTTCTCACCATTTTCAGTTGGCCCTTTAAAACAATTTGATAATAAACAACTTCTCACACGTAATTCTCCGGTGCACATTTCAAATAACAGCTGCACTGCGCCCGCCGCTAGTCCGCCATATTGGTTCATTATTATTATTATTCGATATTTAAATCGATATTCGTCTACCTGGCAAGATGGCCGAATCAGTAACAAACACTGAACTCTATATGTATACTAATCCAATACGCCATCCAGTGTAGTATAGAGATCAGTGGCTAGGGGCGCTTCGATAGACAAGATTACGATGAATAAATCGTGATTCGTGAGCTTCACCGATTCAAGTTTTCATCGTACTGCAGTGATCAGTCTTCTGCACTCCGCAGTATGTCAAACATGGCCGCGGATGTGGTTAGCCCTGGTGGGCTACTGAGAGTAGCGACAGCTCTGGGAGTACCTGAGGCCGCTGTTCGACTTCTCGCATCTATTTTCTTAGGTAATTAAATATCCTATCTTCATCTGCTTCAAATTAGCGAATTGGTTAAACATACCTAAATTAAGAGGCGGTGAGGTGAAACAGAAAAGTCGGTCATAACCTAATTCCGATACAATCACCCTGACACTTGGTACCACAGTTCTGTCGGAGTTATCACAGAATTAATCGGTTCCAAGAATGCTTCGTCCCGATTGTCGAAAGTTCGAATCGCAGTATGTAGCATAATTCTTCGGTTTTTATTTTCCAGGATTTCCTCTCGCACTCTTTCACAGATATACCCTCTATGGAAAGGAACAAACCCTGCAACATCTATTCTTCGTTGTCTCGGGGCTCAGTATTGGATATTGGAACTATGGTGAGTGACACGAGGAACCAATACTGGTTTAATACCTTGATTGAATCATCGCTAAGATAACAATTAATCACCAAAAGTGAGCTAAACATTTGAAAATTTGATAAAACAGTGATCAACATTTTTGACAATGTCTCATTATCGATGCATTTCCGCAGCTTGGATTTGTCCGGCTTTATCGCTGACTTTAAGAACACTATCAAAGGCAACTTTTCATCTGTGGGTACAGATAAGATAAGCGTCACAGTCCTCCGATATGACGTACTCTATTAAAACTGTTCACTTTATCCTCTGTATTTGTGTAATTACATGACTTGTTTATCACTGTCATATGTTCTTGGCATAATATAGAATTTTTTTCTAGATTGGGATATCCTACACTCCACTTTTGCGTTGTGTTTCACCTACTTGACCCTGCGGTTAATCGGTGGTACTGACCTCTCCGTAATCATCACATTTGCATTCAACATGATTTACCTTCTGGGAGGTGAGTATGGAGCTGTCTTCAACACTGGAAAATTCCTGATGCTTGAATTTTGTATAAATTGTACTTTAGACCTTACTTATTGTTAGTATTATTTTCTAACGATATCAATTCTTTTTCTCTCTGCCTCAATATGTAAAACGTTCAGAATTAGTAAAAGTATATTCATGCCATGTCATTAGAAAATATACAAGTCATTTCCAACAATTATTCAGCCGAATTTATTCCCGAATGTAAAGGACCACCCCGCACCGATATGCAAATTGGCATTATGTAGAATTGGCTAAATTTACCATATTTTATAGTTTCAGAGATACTAAACAACCGTTATAGTTACCCCATCTCGAAAAAATTGATTGTGTTCAACGATTTGACGCAGGCTATCGCGTGAGCTCATGTCTGACATAAATTCATATCGCACAATGATAATGCCGAACGGGAAATACTATGTTGAAGGATCCTTGAAATATATGTCATTGTATTTGACATAGTGTAAAATAAGTGTGCTGTTCAAGTGTTACGTAACGCAACACTTTTTACTCCGTCATCACTGTAGAGTTCTCAGTTTTAGTTTCCTGTATTACGAAAATGTAGGATTTCAGTACGAATTCAAAAACTACCGGGCAAATCCGAGGTGGGATGCAGATACTGTTTTTTTCCAGAGTTGTTCAGTATCCGATAAACTACAACACATCGAAAATTTAGCCAGTTTCACGGACCACCGATGTATATAAGAATGGTGGGAAGTACTTTGTACAATTCAAAATTAGGACATAGTCACTTCCAAATTTTAAGTCGAGGGCAATTTTTTTTAGGGATGTCAGTGATAAAATCTCTACCAATGTCAGGAACAGTTACAATATATAACATCTATATTTATATAATTATCAGGTGGCGCTTATACAGGATTAATTCAGTGGACAGAATTATACACGATTGATTCAGACTTTCAATCTTCCCAATTGTACTCTATACGTCTTCTTTTTTTCAGGGTACTATGCGACGAGCACAGAAGATTATGACATCAAGTGGACGATGCCTCACTGTGTGTTGACCCTCAAGTTGATCGGTTTAGCCTTTGACTTGTGCGACGGCAAGAAAAAAGAGGTAATTATAAACCTGATTCCATTTTACTTACACATTGCTAATCGGTTGTACGATTGCCATATCAGGAACAGCTGTCAGCTTCGCAGAAGGAAGCCGTATTGAGAGAGTTACCCTCGTTTTTGGAAATGGCAGCGTTTACATATTTCCCTGCATCATTCTTGGTCGGTCCACAATTTAGCATGAAGCGATATCTCAAGTACGTCAAGGGAGAGTTGAGAAATCCGGTACGATATTTGTAATCAGTTGTCTTCCTAATTCCTACCTCACTCAAATGCCTGCCTACTAACTCATCCTTTTTACTTGTTCCAGGATGACACCAGCGACTTACCGCCGTGCGTTATTCCAGGGCTATTAAGAGCTCTGGTTGGGATAGGATATATCATAGTTTTCCAAGTTGGATCTATGTATGTTTCCGACGACTTCATAGTAGCCCCAGAATTTGCGAACTTGAACTTTTTCAAGCGCTGGTTCCTACTCGGTGTATGGGGTCGGGTCAATTTGTACAAGTACATCAGCTGCTGGTTGATAACCGAAGGGGTAATGATTCGATGGCTTATCTCTGGAACCAGTCCGTAAACAAAATAAACTAATGTTTGTTTTTTCAGGCCTGTATCACTTTCGGTATAACTTACAACGGCAAGGAGAAAGACGGGACGCAGAAATGGGACGGTTGTGAGAATGTGAAGCTCCTGACGTTCGAGAACGCGACTCAGTTCGGCCACTACATTCAATCTTTCAACACAAACACCAATCATTGGTGTGCCGAATATGTCTACAAAAGATTGAAGTTTTTGGGGTCGAGAGTTTACAGTCAAGCAGCAACTTTATTATTCCTTGCAGTCTGGCACGGCTATCACAGCGGATATTATCAATGCTTCTTCATTGAGTTCATCATTATGTATATGGAGAAAGACGTGAGTACTTACCATTATGGAGTAACGCAAAAAACGACTAATACTCAACTTATGTTTCAGCTCGCACCTGTACTTAACTCTAACACTAAGTGGCAGGCGTTTACGAGCAACCCGATAGCTGCAGCTGCTATCTGGGTCGTCTTGAAGATCTACACCCTGGTATTCATGGGCTACTCGCTGATACCATTCGTATTACTTAAGCACGGCAAATACCTCCCGGTCTTTGGGGCCTTTTATTGGGGCGGTCACATACTGTTCATCGGCTACGCGGTGGTAGCGCCGTTCTTGAAACCTCTGATCAAAGAGAAGAGACCGAGGTCGCATGAGGAATAAGTCAAATCATCTGTTCGAAATTCACGGACTTGCCGTCGACTGTGCATTCGTCACTTTACGTATATACTCCGACACTGCTGATCAAGACTCCGTAGATTCATTTCTGCGAGTACCTCATAGATAGAAATGCGAAATAGAGTACCATAATTGAAAAAAAAATCATAGTATTATCTTACCTGAGTATGAATCGATCGGGTCGAACGACAGGCCGGGATAGTATATCGAGCAGAGTTATTTCTAACACGAAATAAACTTGTAATTGAACTGTTTTTTTTATTTATTTTTTATGTTCTCTCCACTGAGCGCTTGGCGTTAGAGTTGATTATTTTTTCAGTAGAATCATCGTTAGGCTTCATTGAGGGTGATATTTTTTGTTCCAAAGTGTAAATAAGCGTTTCGTCCAATTTTCGTTGATAAAGAATTGGAAAATTCGGGAGGATTTAATTAGGGAGTGAGAGCTTGTGAGGAAATGGCTCTCAGCGATTAATGACTCCGCGATTATGACTAAATTGATGTTTTTATGATCCGTTGTGTCAATGAGACATTTCGCATCTAGAGAATAATTAGAACTACTCGGTTATTGTGTATAGAGAATAATACCTAGAAAAATGAACAAATGTAAGGAATTATTTTTGTTTGTGTGTACAAAGCGGAAGGAAGATTGGTTTTTCAGGCTTTGTCAAAAGCTCAAATCAATTGTTTTGTCAAAAGAATAGTTTTGGCGGAATATAGCTGGTCGTATTTATTTAGAATATAGCTTGTATTATTTGTTATTTTTTGAACTAATCAATAGTCTTCGACGTGTGTACCTCTACAATTTGTAATGCGCTATTGAATAAATTTAGGACAAATCCCAAAGTATTTGCTGGTAATTAGAAATTTTTGTATAAATTAGTTCTAAGCTTTCATACTTGTGCTCGATGAAGATAATTTTGCGCATTCGATGCATCTTCCCTATTCAATCGCAGGGCTAGTAGCAAGTAACTTTTCTCATTGTTAGTCGCACTGTTTCTCAATCAAGTTAGTCTTTTCAACTTTTCTCAAGAAATAGAAAATTTTGCCACTTTTTTCATTCTAGTTGAAGACTGCTATTCTAACGTGGAAACCGTGAAACAAATGTTTTTACAAAAAAAAAAAATAAATCACATGCTCCCAGTTGCTCACAGTTTAAAAACGTCAAGTCAAAGCATGTGCGATGATTGATAGAATACCCAATGTCCATGAAATATTGTGGATTGATGAAGAATTCAATTAGGTGAAATGTAGTGCACGTTCAGAGCATAAAATTGCAACAGCAATTTCTCCTAATGGAGTAGCACCATGTTCCATTACGATAAACATGTGATGAGTGATTTCGACCAGTCACTTTAAAGGCATTTGTTAGTCACTTTCTTCAGTGAAAAAAATTACTTTTCGCACTTTTTCTCGAGACCCTTGCCGCTACCAGTCCTGCACTCGCAACTCCACGACTTTGGATACCAATTTGAGAAATGGTGGATCGAAAAAGAGAAAAGAAACTCAGTCAAGTCGTCGATTGAAAGGATTCTCTACTTTGTGCTAATGACTTGATTATGCCTGTAGAAAAATGCAAGCATGGATACGCAAAAATTGATAACATAGATTTTGGGGACGTAAAAAATTGGACATAAATTTGCACATGGGCAAGAATCTAGTCCCTGTACAACATCTTTTCGTGGTGTGACATGACATTTCTTTTTCCTGTACCGAATTATTCATAGAATTTCATTTTTGCAAACATGTTATTACCGCTTTCGAAAGAGTTTCGATCATTATAATATTTTATTATAAGATTGCCAGTACCTTTTACTTTCCTGACCTCTCAGCTTCATACCATATACAATCGAAATACATATTATAAGTTGCATAAGTTTACTTATTTAGTATTGGAAAATAATAGTGAAAGAATAGTGAAGAAAACCGTCTCGTTCAAAGGCCTCAAAGATAGATGATTGTTTGTAACTATTGGAGCTGTTCAGTTGTTTCTGATAATTTACCGTGCATAATACATAGACAATACACTTTGTTGTAAAATGTGATTAAGCAAAGGGGAATAATAATAATAATAGACACAAATTATAATTATGATGTTTGATTATTAAGGTGATGTATTTTTCATAAATTTTTCTTACAAAATAGACAACTTAATATTTACCTACTGCCTACGTTATAAAAAATATAAAATTATGAAGGTACTTTGAGATTCATCAGCATTAAAGTATCCGCGTTTCCTCAATGACGTCTTAATACCCTTTTCCCCAAAAACTCGAGTTTTCTCCAAACGTTGTCCCAGTGACGATATGGAACTCTTCAGCCAATATCAAATCCGAACAGTAAATTAAAATCTACAGGTACTGTACTTAAGATTGTTTTCATAGACAAAAATTCATGACGCTGCAGTTTCGAAAATCTAAATAAAATCGCGGTTGCTTGTGCGTGGATATCAGGCGGAATTGTCGCTGTATACTCTCAACGTCGACTTAGTAAGGTCCGCTGCCAGATGGCGCAGGTGAACCATAACTGTCCGAGGGACCGGAAGAAGGTGCAGGACCGGATGGAGCTGGTGCGCCATACTCGCTTCCAACGGATGCTGGGTATCCACCCTGTTCCTTCTACGCAAAAGATGCAACAAAAAGAAACTCGTTACGAAACAATGACAAACAACGATGCTGGTATCTAGCCCTGTAGTCAGATCTTTGTTTGCAGTATCGGTAGTACTGTTTCGACGAAAATCTGGTTTTCTGGCTCAGATTCGTCCCTCACCTGTGTCTTGTATCTGATGAAGTAGACTTCCGGTTTGCTGGGTTGGGTCGGTGCCTGAGTTGGGAGAACGATTTCCGGTTGTTCTTCGGGCTTCTTGACGAGAACGTAGATCAGAGTCTTCTCTTCGTCCTGAGGTGGGAGTGGGGGAAGGACCGGAGCAGTTGGGGTCGGTGGGGTAGGTGCCTTGATGAAGACGATTTTGTAGTGCTTCTGGGGAGGTGGGGGCGGCAGGACAGGCCTGGGGGCTTTGTACTCTGGGGCTTCTGGAGGCGGCACGTGGACGTATACGTGCTTGTGAACAACGGCTTGCTGGGCAGGTGGACCGTACGTGTCATGGGCCGGAGGGCCGTAGTTCGACGGGGGTGGTGGGGCCGGTGGGCCGTAGGAAGATCCACCGAAGCTGGATGATGCGAGATAGGATGGTGGCTCCGGCCTTGCCAAGGTCGCAGCACACACTGCGGCGAAGACCTGAAATGAAACGATTTCTAGTTTAGTTTCACCGCTCTTTATGTAATTTGTGTTCTGTAATCTGTATTGGATTATAGATGACTCGGCCGAGCGGGGAGAGCACTTAACGAAAAGTCGAAAAGATATTAAAGAGAATGTTGCGCCTGGGGGCCATTAGGTAAATGCATGGACATAATAAAACAGAAATTCTGTATCTCTCTCCGACGTGCTTCCGCGCTCGCCCGTTCCTCAGGTTCCTGTCGGTGGAGTTTACGCTTTCGTAGGCATCTTAATGCCCTGGCCTCGTAATTGGTACATTCCCCAACACTACTGCATCTTCAACGTACTAATTACGTCCGGTAGAAAATTGGGCTGGACCCTACCACTAAGTGAAAAGTTGAATACTTGACCAATGTTACGTGAGCGTCGTCCCCTCTGAAGGATGAAGAAATTTGTTTTTGTGCTACTTTTTGGGTCGATGTGTAAAATTCTTAATCTTGACCTTGAACCTATCGTTTTATGTCTTTTAATTCAATGATAAAATCTGACGGGTGAGCACGCAGTCTATAGATAAATTATGTACAGAATACGACTAAATCGAGAAATTATGCGATGTTCCTCTATCGTACCCCATACGACCGGCTTAATTCAATTCGATGAATATCAAACCGATAAATCTTGACGTTTATCTTGTTGCTTAATACTCTCCTTCAATTACAACATCTGATTAACCTACTTACGGCGATAATGAATTTAAATTTTGCTAGTTTGTTCGGTTGATCTGCTGTAAACGTTGCGTCGTCAGAACGCTTATATGACTTGAATCATTCAAGATTTTTTTTTATACTCTCAAGTCTGAATTTTTGTTATTTTAGCAACCGGCGAGGTGCACGATTATAACGCAATCAACAAAATTAATAATTCGCGACATTATTAATCGTCAATTGTGCAACAAGGACTCGCGTCAAAAGATAAATTATCTTTTTTTTCCTTCCCGGAGTGTGGCACCTCTCGTCATTCGTCACAACGCATCATTTAAATAATAATAATAATAATAATTCTTTCTAGATCGTTTATCGCCACATCTTTTGAAGCGATGCTCGGTTTTGATTGAATTACAGGAAAGAGTTGCTTGAGCTTAGTTCAGTACAGACGAGACGAGACGAATGTTAGACACATAATTGGACGTCGTCTATCCCTTGGATATCGATGTCTCCTTCTATTTGCCGCGAAATAAGTCACTGTCAATTTTACTCTTGATTATAAGAATCACTGTGCATCAAGTTCCTTTCCGAAGTAAGACGGACAACAGAATTGCTTGTGTACGCGATTGAATCACTATTTTGAAAAAAAATCTACTTACTACTAGGACCTTCATTCTGTCGCACGTTTTTTGAAAATAATTGTAAAAACTTTTTTGTAAGAAATTTAAGGATGAACCACCTTAGCTCACTGACTGGTTCTCATACACAATCACTGACTCCGTATGCCGCGGTAGCGCCTCATCTTGACTTTTATACCTTACCGGACTCCCCCAAATAGGAGCAACACCCCGCGTGTTGCATGGCCTGCCCCGGTCGATTATCGCGTCAGAAACTCAACGGTGGTGGGGATCTGGTAACCGCGGTGCCGAGCATGGTGCAAGGCCCCGTTTGCCCAGGGCCCGAGGTCCGTCCTGGTGAACCTCTTCCTTAACCCGGACCGTAGGCCGGGGCCGGGGGATACCCCTCTGCGATATCCAAAATGGCGCAATACACGACGTGCTAATTGCCCCGGGAGTCAACGACGATGTTTGAATTTAGAAAGATTATATACTATTACGAAATAATACAATAATATCCTCCTGCCGATGATTGACATAGATTCCTCTATAGTATTGCCATTTAAGAAACTAATTTTTGGTTTTCAGTTTTTGGAAATCGATCGATTAACTTTCAGAGGCTACGATGGCTGAACAACTTGTGTCTTGGAAGTAAAAAGTCGGGTTTATAGAAAATGGGATTTGGTATGACCTCCATAATTTATATCAAAATAGCATATGAGGCGGTGCACCACAGACGGTAATTGTGCGAACCGAAACCGCGAGTTGGTCTTCATTTGAGAGACTTTATTCTGTCTGCAGGTGCAGCAGTTTGCAAGTATGCCATTTATCCTTATGGGTCAGGTCTCGGTGAAACGGCGAGAGGCAAAATTTAAGTGGATCATGTACTTGAAGTTTCTTGCTTTTTTATCAAAACCAAGACCGAGTCTTGTTTTCATGGTACCTTCAAAGCCATTATCTGTGTAACGGAGGATCGGTGTTTTGACGACTGATAAAAATCGCTCGATCCCAAGATTCGCTTCACGCAAATTTCTGTCAAATTTTTCATCCTCTCTCGACTTTTGCACGTTATTATTTCATTCGTTATACTTTCTCTTTGAACTGCACTTAATTACACGAGTTGACCACCTCGGGATGCAGTCGCAGTAGCTGGATGGACGTATATAAATGCATTATTATAATGCGTCGAGTATGCAATCTTTACGTGTATACTGGCTTACTTGCGACAATCATAGATTTATGATCGGTTCAAATTGTACTTCAAATGCTGTACGCGGACTACGCGCTTGATTTGATATGCAAGTTGCGTGAAAGAATTTCACTTTAGGATTTTTAACTTAGCATAGTAACTATAAATGGATGACGCAGGTCGGAGGGTGAACTCGTGAGAGTGTGGCTAGTGTGCTTCATGAAATTCTAGTGATTCTATTTGCCCGTGTATGTATGTACATATCTACTGGTATAGGCAATATTGCTCGATATGTTAATTCGAGTTACGCTATGCTTACGGTTAAGTTGGTAACCGGCGGGTTGTTACGCACTGTATTTTTTAATGAATCGTTTATGTATTTACTTATACCACCGTAATAATGGTGTGGATAATAATCACGCGCATGTGTGCAGCATCATCCATCATATTTCGCCGGCTTCATCGCGCCCGCAACGTCCTTGGCAAATGGACGATGAAGCTATTCAAAATCAATTTGTAATCGTCATTGGCTAATTTTTTGTAATTTATACCACCGATCGCGCGTCAGGTGGCACTGAGTCCATAAAAAATCAACATTCAAATCGACGCAATAGAAATAACCAAAATATGTAGATAGAAATTCCTCAGTGATTTAATGTCGACTTTCGAAGGCTTCAGTATCCCGCGGTCACAGGGATAAGAATTTACTCAAGGCGAATCGTTGTCTTGAGATAGTTTCTTCACGATAAAAATTAAAAACGATTTTTACTTTTCAGAGAATCATGCGATTAGAAGATGCTAATTCGGAGGGATCCATCCTGCCGTTATTGTTTCATTGTAGATAGTTTAACGCGAGTGATACCAGTTAGGTACGTATGTGCAGTACACTACGGTGCGAAACGTAACGGTTCACGCTTGTTACCCTAATTGGCGCCCAGGCTCGTCACGCATCAGGTGAATTCCTTGATTTTGTTTGAAAAAAATGTTTCTGATATTGGCGAGGCTGTGGCTAAATTTAGCACAGTGAGCAGCTCGAGACAGGTGACAGATCGCGAACTCGTAACCGTACTTCATTACCGAATTTCCCTGTCTTATTTGCGTCTACGTGTTAACCGATAGTGAGAGTCTTCTGTTCAATTATCGCTCTAGAATCGTGTTCACTATCGGCATACTAAGTTGGGGCGCTTGTTTATGATACATATTCGACGGCACCGCGGAGATACCGCAGGAGCGTATTTTTCCGTTTGATGAATTATAATTATCCATCTTTTTTACGAAGGGAGACACGTAAACGGGTATAATAAAGAAACGGTCTCAAGGTCTCGATTTCACGCATGTCTCTCACGTTCACCGAGGAAAATACAGCTTAAATCGAAAGTGATCGAAGCCAGGCAGCATTCTTCGGAATTGAGGTTACGCAAGTGAGGTGGTAGGTAGTCTTAAAAGTAAAATTTGTAAGCGTTGACCGTCTGCGCTCTGAGCCACGAGGCACCGCGTGCTCTTGAATACCGCATCCAGAACTCGCCATTCACTTTCTTTCAATTAATCGTTATTTTAGAGCCAAGATTTGCACACTGCAGTAGAGTAATAGAAAACCTGTGTTTAGACCGCAGGATAATAATAAGGAAGCATCCAGACTGTCTAATGATTTTTACCCCACATTTTTTCGACGGATCTTCTTCGGCTTCGTCTTCCATTTCTCTTATTCATTCAGAGTGTGAAGTAAGGTTGGTGCGTAGTGTTTTGCAACGCACGTAATTGTAATTAGAACGACTTTCTCCGGGTGCCGATGGTTCGACAAAATTAGTCTAAACCGGGCGTAAAGGTATTTTTGAGTCACGGTTATTCATAATCGAGAACACAGAAGCCTCGCTAATTATAAAATGTAAAAAAGGGGCAGATGGGTTCTCGGTACGTCGGACTACCGCAGTGTTTCTTATAACGAACCTGTAAAAGTCGATCTGATCCGAAGACCGAACAGCACAGTTTCACTTACTTTCGATGAATACATGCCTCGACCCGGCGTCTGGATTCACGTAATCGTCTGCAATTTATAACGTTCTTATCCATCTTTTACCTGCTCCAACAACATTCATCAAAATATATTTAACGAGCTCTGCGGGATAAGCAGAGAGAAATATCAACTGATAACTAATTATCATTCGATTGCGGTCGACTTTGCGATAATTTATGACAGTACATTCCCAGGAATTTAGAGTCGAAAGTGTTGGAGCGAATTCTGCAAAATTCTAGAAGTAACATTTAGAATATTTTATTAGAAAATATGTCTCTCAACCTACAGATCATCTAAATGGCACACTGTGATAATAATTTAAATACAAATAACGGAATAACTATGCTGGGAGGTTGTTTTTTTGTTCAAATCCGGGCTGAAGCGTGTTCGAGTTATTCTTGACCAGCTTGCGTTGCAGGACTCTCGGACTTCATGGCTGTGACAGTATCTGAAAGATAAAATCTGGTGTCAAGAAACAGGTTGAAGATCTCGCAGTTTTTCTAATGGTTATTCCCTCACAGTATGAACATTGCTTTTATGACCATTTCGCGTGACTCCGCGTTGGCAAGTAGGCAGAGCCCGATCGCTGATAGACGTTAGTGTAATTGAAAAAAAAATGTTTCGTAACTAGATATAACGGAACTTTTCTGTTTATCTTCATTTCGTTCGGGTCTCCATACTTTTTTATCAGACCAAAAGTGAGAAAAAAAACGCGATCACTGTCGACTTTCAAACGAGGTTCAGGTCAAAGCGGTGATTAAATTTTGTAGCCACAATGTCCGGTGAAACTCAAACGAATGTCAGCGCAAAAGAATCGTTGAAAATCTATTCACCTGCAACGAATTGACGCTGTTGATGCTGCACCTTAGAGTACCCGTCAGTTACCTCAGTCCCATCAAACTGTCGGCCAACTCTTACTTCCGGTATCGAATCCTTCTCACTTCTAATTACCATCGAGCGGTCGGCTTCCTCGGTGGGTGCTTGTCGCTCCGGAGCAGATCTTCGCCAGTTATTTCTCTGAACTGGAGGATGCATGCGTTTCGAAACTTTACGTAAAACTCGGTCAGCTTTCCTCGCGTTCAATCGCTCAGCCAGTGTCGTAGGCAAGCCGTCCTTGTTCACGTTCGCATTCAAGTTACCGTTGACCTCGTCCTTCGGGAGCTCAACCGTCGCGGTTCTTCTCGTATTCGAATAGGCTGGTGCAAACGGTTCCGAAGCGTATGAATTCGTCGGTGTTCCGTACGAGGTTAGCGCTGATAAGTTTTTTATAAATCGGGCATCTCCCTCGTCCTGATTCGAGATCGTTTCGTGGTAGTTACCGGCATCGTTTACTGGCGGAAGTTCATACGTATTACTCGGTTCCTGGACATCGCTCGGTGTTTGATAAGAGGAGAACGAGATCTTATAGACCGGAACCGGTGTCTGGTCTTGTTTCTTCTCCTTCGGTGGCACAAGCCTGGTCCCAGAGTTATCTCGCGTCTCATCTGCGACTGTCGATCCTCGATTACCCGCGGTCTTCTCCGACTGGTCATCCGCGTGTGCAGGGGGGCCGTAAGCTATCGAGGGAACAAAGCCACCCGAAAATTGTGGAGTCGATGAAACTGATTCCCGGTTCTGTTCTTCGACGTTCGAATTTTGGTTTTGGTACTCTTGCTCGGTCCGATCAGCTTCGTCTCCCGAAGTCTTCAGATAGCTGAACGGCAACTGGTCTTCCGACTGCGGTGCTGTTGCCTGAACCTGTGGCAGTCCAGAGCTCTGAGAGTCCCCGAAATTCTGTTGCCCGGCGTGATGATTATTCGATGAGGTCGACTGACCGTTGTCGTACGATTGGAGATACTCGGCGCGCGAGTCCAGTGGTTCGCCATTGTTCGCTGAATGATTGTCCTGGAAACCTGGCTGCTGGTAGCTTCCATGGTTCTGTGTGAAATCGGGAGGGCTGTTGACGGTCGGAAGGTTGTACGTAACTGGAAGCTGATGGTACCCAGGATTCGCAGCTGGGTGTCGTTCCTCGGAGTAGCCAGGGTTATACGGATAGACTGAGTCGACGGTGGGGCTGGATACCTGAGGGATTTCGTGCCGGGCGAAAGGGAGGTGGGGCACCTGGTGGAACGGAATGTTCGCTACGCCGGGGCCGACGCTCGGGGCAAAACTAGGAGTCAGATGTCCCGGGATTTTCACTGCGATGTAAGATCCCTTGGTTTGCGGCAAGTAGTAAGTCGTGGGCAGCACTACCGCTGGCTTTTCTGTTGGCTGCTGATAGAAGAGCGACGAGAAGACTCCACCCGAGGGCTGAGGCGCAGGAGGCTCTTCCTCAGGCACCTTGGTGTCGGATCGCAGGCCGAAAATCGAGGATAGAAATCCGCCGGAGCTAGCGGACGCCTCGGTTTCAGCCTCCACAGGCTCTTCAGTCGTTCCAGTGAACCTCGAAAACAAGTTTTCCAAAAATCCTCGCTCTTGAGTTCCGCTCTCAACATCCTGCAACGTATTTTCTCTGTCGGCCGCAGGGTCAGGCAAGAATGGCGCCAGGCCGCCGAGATCGTCAAGGAAACTCAGATTCGGGTTCTCGTCATCCTCGTCGGAAGTCTGTGACTGACCTTGCCCGCCATGTGCCTGATTTTGTGCCACCTGAGCTTGTCCTTGGAAGTTGACACCAGACTGATACGCGTTCGGAGGTCCGTAGGAATTAACCGGAACTTTGTGAGCTTCAGGACCGGCTGTTGACCGGAAGTCTGTCAGAGGCTGAGGAGGAGCGAATACCTCATTTTTGTGCTGTGTCTGAATGAGGAAGGGGGTGTCTCGGGCGGCGAAACTGGAGCTGGCGAATTCTCCGGTTTGGTAATTTTCTTGATTGACAGGCGCTGAGTACGCTGTAGGATATGATGCCGGGTAGTTTTCGTGGACGGGTGTTTGGGTGTTGAGATCTTGGTACCCAGTTGGGTAGACGCCGTGGGGATATTCCGGGGGCGAAACCGAGCCCGGATAATACCCTGGTTCAACCACCGTGTGCGGTTCTGGTGGATAGATGTTTCCCGGCTCTAGTTTTACCGGATGCAAATCGATACCGTGATATTTGTGGATTTTCCACACCGGATATCTGTTCAAGTCGATACCCTGCGGCAGCACTGTCTCTCCTTGAACGAACCATTGGTTGTTCTCCAATTGCGGTGGATCAGTTACAGGCTCCTCTGTCGTTGTTTCCCACGAAGTAAAAGGCCAGATGCTTCGCGATACTCGCTGCTTTTGTACATCGCTAAATTCCGACGCTTCTGAGCCGATGGGGTTCGGTGGTCTGGCCAGAGATAGGCCAAGAATGGATAACCACAAAATCTACGAGTACAAAAAGTCAATATGAGTCAATATTTCCCAAACAATCGCCTCTTAAAATTGAACACCGTGACAAGGGCTGACAGTATTGGCACCGGTTTGAGACTCGATCCACGACTACAGAAAAATCATTCGATTTTTTGCATTGATTTTGTAAATTTGTTACTTCAAGTGATACAAAAGTCAGAATAACACAAAATTAACGTAAAATTTGAGTGGATTTTCTGGAATACAAAATTTTTGACTGAAAGATTTTACGGCTTGAATATCGACCTTGACATATATCGGACTTCAAGATTGATTACTTCCCGAGGATTACTGAATTTTGTTGCGGGTTTTAGAATAATGTTCATATCTAACCTTGTTTATCATTTTCACGTTTCAGAAGACACTGCGTTCACTTGTGAAAAATGATGAACTTATTGTTATAAGAATAAATATGGAATATGATATTTAAATAAATAAAAATAAATAAGACGAGTTGTACGCTGCTGTATGGTCTATTGGGTACTGGTCACGGGTGATTGATTCTCAGACTTAAATAGTGGTAAAAGTGAAAACTACCCTTCCACTACAGAGGTATGTCCATCGGAATTTTTCGACAAAATACCGTAATTCGGGAAATAATTAGTACGCAGTATACTTTCACGTACTCAGCCGGAAAACCGTGTCGTAGACTAACGATGAGATATACAGAAATGAGGGTAGGATTTGCACGGACTGTCCACTGTCGCCCAGAAGGCGATTACTGGTTGGTATATAACATTCTGAGCGTCGAAAAAATCCAATTTAAACTAATTATTCGCGAGGTCGAGAGGCTTCGGTTTTGTGTGGGAAAACTTAGACTACTAAGGGAGTTATTTGGCTGTGACGGATCGAATGACCGTTGATATTTAGGATAGTAATCCAATAAACTTCATTTACAACCACGTCCTTGATAATACTCCGAAAATGTAGGTCAAAAACTAATTTCTATTTAATCGCTCAACACTTTACTGTGTAAATTTTTGTTCACTGACAAGAATGCGGAATTTCATGTTTAGCGGTGGTGTCAAACGACTCAGCTATGCATGAAATCTGCAATTGACTGATAATTAAATTTCATAAAATACATTTATGAGATTCCGATGCCTCTGGGTCATTGCTGTGCCAATAATCAACGATGGGTCATGAGATTCTACACACTCTGAGACTCATAAGACACGCAATTATCGACGATAAGATGCCAATAATAAATTCAGGTATTATAAAATTTTATGCTGGAAAGACCCAAATTATTATCCGATGTCCTAAATCACTGTCGAGAAATACTAAAAACTGTTCAGCTTCAATCATCGTCATCACAATATTTCCCTGAATCATGTCACCATGAATGGCTAGCTGAATATTGGTCGAATTAAAATGGAATTGATTAAAAGTTTATTGGCCGGATGTTTAAGCGGCAAGATCTGATAATTCGTAGAGTTTGACATTTCCGGGTAGGTATTCTAACATGCGCCAAAGCTCAGAGTTTCGACTTTCCAAGAAATAATTCCTCGGGTGGGCGCAAGTCTGGAATTTGGCAGGATTTGGTTCGCAGAGTTTCACCGTTGTAGAACACTATGAGTTACATGTTCTCTGAGCGGAAGTCTTGGCAAACGAACTGCGGATAATCGCTTATTTAGTATCGTGTTACGGGTACCAGCTATTCTTAAATTATCTCTCATCACGCCACATGCACGCAACTATTATAGTTGGCTATACCAAAAACACGTAGACTGTTAGAAACTTCTGTATCAAGTTTCATCAAAATGTATGTGAAGCAATTAACATATACTTTTTGTATATTAAAGTTCAACTTTTTCGATATTTGAATATTCATATAACAGTTTTGAAAACACTAAATCATTTTGAAATTTTATAGCCAAGATTTATACTAAATTTCATATACAGAATGTTTTGAAACTTCGGCTTCATGATAATGTCATTTGAAAATGGGTTCCCAGTGCTAAAATGATTGCTGTTTTGGATCATAAAATATTGCAGAATGAGCCAAAAAATGAAAATTTTACGCTTTCAAACGGATCGACTATTGATAATTGACTGAAATACCGCTTTGTCACTGAAAACTAAAAAAGAATCGTAGTATGTTTTGAATCTCGAAAACAGTTTCATAAATTTGATAGAACCATGTCACTGAGATACAGTGATTGAAAACTCGGTATGTTTTTTCAGTATTAAGACAAAAATATGAAATTTCAAGATGTTTCATATTAATTTCATTTCAAACACAGTATTTGTAAATTTCAATCCGGTTTGTACAGGAGATTTCAAGATATTTTAAACAGTGTAAATTCTTATGTAAATTACTAAAGTGAATTATACGCGTCTATTCACGATACTTTCTTTTCCTAAATAAATCCTCCGATCAGAGATCTGATTACCATCATCGTCTATATTTATAAACGCATACGAAATACGAACACATACTTCGATAATGGATTCGAATGGATAAATAAGCCTTAATAGTCGCTTTACATCGAAGGATTAAAAAGAATTAAGTATTTGAGAAAATTTCACATTGACTCCAAAACTGTTCCACTTTCTCCATCGTGTATATCTTCAACGTCGTGACAGTACAGGCATTAGTGTGTGTGTGTGTGTGTGTGTGGAAAATAAAGGGGGTTTCGATTATCTTCAGTGTAGAATCTTCAGAATATGGAAAATTTTCATCCTCTATTAGAATACAATAAGCGATTGAGACATATATCAAAATTCAATTCACATACGCGGAAAGAAAAATTTGTCCGACTATTGGAATCGGTTTCTTAAATAATATACCAAGTAAATATTTTAGCAGCATCGACTTGATTCTAGTAAATATTATCTTACTGGTCATATTACCGATAACTTGTCTTCTTTCGCACGTCAATATTTACTACAATTGAGTGAATATCAGTTTACCTTAGTAAATATATGCTTAATAATATTCAAGTAAACAATTTCTAAAATCAAACAATTTTTTTCAGTATAACATCAACCCGTTTCAGTAGCATAATACATTTCCACCAGTAGATCAAATGAACAACGGAGATTAAATCTACATGAATAATTTTACTTCAAAGATCATTTAGAAGTACTTGATGAATCCTTTATCAGAAAAGTTGACCCTAACTATGATCTACCGTAGATCAGAAAAGCTTAGATTTTCTGCAATCTGTTTCACTTTACTGAATTTCGGTTGTGTTTTACGTCTAGTGCTGAAGTGTGACGATGATTACGTCATCGATAGCAGAATATGGTAAAAAATTGGGAATTCAACATGATTTTTTGTCAATTCCTGTATCTGTTCATAGAGTATACTAGAGCAGCTTTAAATGAATTGGTCGAATTTTTTCGTATATGTTAAAAATGACTGCAATCGTTCCATTAAATTTCAATGTTTTCTCTGTATATAGTGACAAAAAAGCATTTTTGTAGCATCGAACCTGTTATGTTGACTTAAATTGTTATTAAATTGACCAAAAAAAATGACCCATTTACTTTTACTTACTAAGTTATGAAAAAGAAAGGTGAAAAACTCCAACATCCGTGGAATTGCTTTCGAATGCTTGCAATAAAATTCTGAGGGTCTCTGATGAGGCAGCCGTCGATAGGCACGATCATCAGACGGAAACGGAGAGCGTCGGTAAAGAGCCTCGCAAAAAATCGTACAAGCAGATCGGCGAAAGTACGCGGAGTGTCTAGATGGTAAATATAATACGAGGTGAAGTACAACTTATTGCTAAAAGATGTCGCCACTCAACGAGACGTTATTTTATTGCGCGAAAATACGAAAAAAAAAAAAAAAAAATACGAAATGCCGCATTTCTTTCGTTAATCTCAACAGAGAACAAAAAACATGACACCACAATAACCGGTGAATAATAAATAAAATATGAGATTACAAAATCCAAGACAGAAAAAAAATCTTACCTATCTGTTACCTGGGTGAACTTTTCTTGCATCGGTAATTACGGATTTACTTGGTAATAGAAGCATTTTTGTTCAGTGCAGGAGATGTAGCAACATCATTACTTTATTCGGGTTAGGCTAAACTCGACTCGTAAATATGGACAAGTAATCGACGTGAAAGATTTAATTAACGTAATTTCAGTGGCGATTAGGCGGCTAACAATATCGTACGTTTCTTCGGCGTTACGTCATGGCTGGCCCGAAGTAGGTGACCACTGGAGACGCTACCGGGTGAAAGCAAGGGTCAGTCGAAAGGCCATTCCAACACTCGGCTATTCCAAGTGCATACTTCTGTGTATTGGTTCGTAACGACATATTTAATGCGCTATGTACCTGGCCCAGGTAGTTATATTGGTTGTATACCTAGCACCCTGGGTATACGCATGGCTGGTTGCGGCCAAGTATTACGTCTAATCGTAAGTCTTCGTGGCTGACTTAAGCTGCAGGATGAGTTATTTCACCTCGTGCATACATTGTGCTTGGAATAATCCCGAGTCTCCCTTTAAAAGGAGAAAATTCTGGTTATGCATATCCCTTTCGTATTTTAACGTTCACTTTTTAGGACCTTTGGATTCTTCATACAGTCTGAATTTTTCACAGATTTTGGTGGTTTTTGAGGACATTCGATCTTCATCGAGTCTCAGCGATTCTCTTCTGAGTGAGTGCCGTTTCCTTTTATGAAGGGACTCCAATAATTCTTTTCAACGTTCTCTAGGTTTGACCGATTTAATCGACTGGAAATCAGCGTGTTTCGAATACGCTCTTAAAATTGAAAAAAATTCACTGGTTTCCTTTGCCTCAGATACGCGTGTCCATACCTACCTACATTTTGGCAAGGTGAATGATGAGCGGTGATTGTCATCGCGACGTGTCAGCAGTCTGGACCAGTAGAACGTTTAATTTATGACATGGTCGACTCTCTCTGTATAGTAAAGAACAATTGGCTTTATCTTTATTGGTCGATGAGCAGATTAACGTATATTGCAGACAGAGATGTTGTCTCGTTTCTTTCTATCTCCTTTCTGAGAACAAGGACGCAGCCGTGAGACCCTTAATTTGGAATGCAGAAGGAACGTCAAAAAAAGAAACTGTGCTAGTCAAGATTTGTGAATGACATGTCATTTTAGATACATTTGATTGCTCCTCGGATTCCATGTCCGGGAAGGTGAATGAACTGTGTCTGTTTTATCTGACTGGGACAAAATCTAGGCTATACACTTCCGCGAAACACAAAGCGTGAGTGTAATAAAGGGGTACTAAAAATCGGCGATAACCGTAGAAGGAAATGATTAAGTTGGCGATTCCCTACTTTGAAAATTGAACGCTTTCACGGTGAGCGAGCGTGCGCGTCGTCATCGGAATCTGAAACGAAACTCTAACACAGGTAGGTGTACCATCATCCGTACGAGAACGTGATCGTTCGACAGATGTCCCGGTTTTTGAAGGAGGCCGTTGCCTGACCTTTCGAAAGTTAATTTTTTCTTCTTTTATTTATTTATTTTTTTAATCTCTCTTCTTGTTTTTTTTCCTTCTTGTGGGTCTAAACGAAAAAACGAAGTCCTTGTGAAAGTTGCCCCCTAGCCATGCGGGCTCCTCGCTATACACACATCTCTGCATGCTCGCACACTCATACACTCATTTTTGTATCGTGAGCGCGAAGGCTTCGGGCGATCCATATGACTGTAAAAAAATTTAAGTACTCATTTGTTTCTTGTGCCTCAAGTGCAAAATTACTCGCGTTATAGGGTAAGCGGCCTACATGAACCGAGCCGTCTTTTCACTTTCGCTCGTTGCCTGTACAGTACAGTCTACACCTTCTTACACCGATTTAATTGCGTTTCTCTAAATTTTTTTCCGACACCGAAAATAATTAGCCAATAAACTTTCGAAGCTCCTGTCCTGGCTTAACCCGCAAACGGACTGATTCACAAAACTGTATCATTAGCTGTATTGTAGAAATCTCTAGAACATTCTGAAAGTCAAATTCCTCGGTAATCTACGAGTCGTTCTAGTATGCTAGTGAAAATTGTTAGCTGTACATGTAGGGGTATTCTGGGAATATATTGAAAATATACTTCATATTTATGTAAAACTACATAAAAAAAAGTTTTATTTCGCCACCGTTTTCTTGCAAAAAATAAGTATAAAAAACATCATCATCATCATCCTCGCATCATCTTCGCTTATATAATACAGTCGTATAAAATTAATAGTGTATTCGCGTCGTTTGTTTATGTTACAAATACGAGACAGGGCGGGGATTGGGCACTTCCCGCACCCTATCCGTTCGTGTGTGTGTGGTTGCATCGCGAGTGCGCCTGTGTATAGAGGTTTTTTGGGAATAAAGGGCTTGGGGAAGGGTACCGCAGAACATAGTTGACTAGTAGGGGCCTGAGGCTCCAGGTGGGCCGTAGTTCGAGCTGGGGCCGCTGGGTCCGCTGCCTCCACCAATCGATCCATGTCCGTCACCACCTCCGATTCCACCACCGTGACCACCGCCGATTCCTCCACCGAGTCCTCCGCCGAGTCCTCCGCCGAGTCCTCCGCCGAGTCCTCCGCCGATTCCTCCGCCGATTCCACCGCCGATACCGCTACCACCGCCGGACGTAACCTCTTTCTGCAAAGGAAAATAACGCGGGAACCGTTAGCATAGTCGCGATGAGATAATCACTGGATCTAGTTTAATAGAACTTGAACAAGTTTTACAGTTTGTCGCCATTTAAAGAGCGGGCCTTAGTCGCCTGGAATTTATACAACTCGCTGCTTACCTGGGTCTTGTATTTGATGAAGTAGACCTCTGGCTTGCTGGGCTGAGTCGGAGCGATAGTGGGCAGGTTGATTTCAGGTGCCTCATCGGGCTTCTTGACCAAGACGTAGATAAGGGTCTTCTGCTCGTCCTGTTGGGGCAGAGCTGGGATAACTGGGGCAGTTGGGGTGGGTGGAGTCGGGGCCTTGATGAAGATGATCTTGTAGTGTTTCTGTGGCGGAGCTGCGGGAGCGATCGGCCTCAAGGGTCTGTCCTCTGGCGCCTCTGGTGGAGGAACGTGGACGTAGATGTGCTTCTGGATCAGGGAGCCACCTCCGGAGCTACCTCCGAATGAGCCACCGCCGAATGAGCTACCTCCGAATCCTCCGGAGCTACCGCCGAATCCTCCTGAGCTACCGCCGAATCCTCCTGAGCTACCGCCGAATCCTCCTGAGCTACCGCCGAATCCTCCTGAGCTACCGCTGAATCCTCCTGAGCTACCGCCGAACGAACCTCCGCTCAATCCTCCGAAACCGCCGGAGCCGCTGGAGAATCCACCACCGCCCCCGCCGAGGCTGATGCCGCCGCCGCCGCCGCCGCCTCCGTGACCACCACCTAGGCCGAGACCGCCTAGTCCGCCACCTAGGGAACCTCCGCTAGGGGCACCGTAGCTTCCGCTAGGTTGAGAGTAAGAGTACCCGGCCTCTGGCCTTGCCATCGCCACCGCGGCTAAAGCCACGATCTGAAAGTGTTAAAGATTCGATGAAAAATTGAATTTAGTAAGTTTATACGGAAGTGGTTAGGTGAAAGCGAGACCGGTTTTTTCTTTATCAAATTCGAGTCAAAATTGTTTTCGGTTTTTGATTGGAGAAGGAAAATAGTTTGCTTGTGCAGTGATAAAAATGTGATAAATTTTACACTTCGTTACAGTTTTCACAACTGTGTATAATCCGGTGATTCGTTGTTAAATAATCCGTATTTTTTATAATCGGGGTAGTATCCTTCCGGGGTTTGGTTCTTTATTTTTTATCTTGGTCACACCGCGATGGAAAGTTATTATCCGTGTAGAAAGAAACACGATATTTTTAAGTTTTTATTCCGTTGAGTATACGATTTACTCACCATGAATGCCCTCATGGTTGCTGCGGTTCCTTGATTTGAGGACTGATGCTTCTTGGATGTCTTGAGGCCCCCTTTTATACAGACCGGGCCCCACTCGCCTCGACCCATCACCCATGAGATGCGGCAGAGCTATTGCAAATCCTGGCATTGTTCTTTAATTTATTTCGACGGGTTCCGGTGGTCGGAAAAAATCGAAATAAAATTCACGTTGTGTGTTAAATCGGTTAGAATTAGAAAAAAAATATTTCAAATCCTTTGGACAATATTTTACTCGATTAAATTGATACCGCGCGAGAATAGAAAGTCATCTTTTAATAAACACCGCATCTTCAATCTATCCATTCTACCGAGAGGTGCCGTACAAAACTTGGAATTCAATACTTTAATTGAGCATGTATTCTTTCTTCATCAATTTCTCTCCCTGTCTCTGTCACTCTATTCAATACCATCGAGTGGACATGGTCACAAATGCAAAGAAAATTGTCAGACAACAAATCGAATCAGGAAAACGAAATGAACATAGATTTCAAGTCGAAAGTTTGGTGAAAATATATTTTGGCGGACATGTATATAAATTAATATGGAATCTAGTGAAAGGCTCGCGATCAGTATTACGACATAAAAATATCTTAGATCTCTCTATGCTATCAACTTGTCACTAACTCCTAACTCAGGTTTTACTCTCTTCTGTATGTAATTAAAAGACTAATTGAGATTTTCAGCCTGACAGAGGCTCTCTGACCTTGTACCATTCTCGTTTATGATCAATCACGCGAAACCTAAATATTGTTCACTAAGATGAACTAAGAATCGGTAATAATCATATAGTTGGACATTAATGGCAAGGCTTCATACTCTGTCTTGCGAAATTAAAAATCATCTGGTAGAAAGGCACCGAAATTAATCTGACCCGATTATATTTATTCTACGTTCACTCATCCGTTCAGCTTTTATTGATAATGGAAACAGATAAAATGAAGTAGCAAGTTATATTGCCCTGCAGTAATTTAGAGCAGAATAATTTATCGGCCAAAAATTCTACTGATTTATAATCAAGACATTAAAAATACCGGACCACTTCGCTCCTTCAGCTGGTATACATGTGGGTCATTGATCGTTGGGTTACCAGTCCAAGTTTATTCTGGCTAAAATCATCGCGTACATAGCTGAGGATAGGAAAATATTTACGTAACTCATTATGAATGGTTCTACTTCTGTCTATATTGAGTTGAGCCGAGCATCAGGAATCAAGGTCACTACATGCGTGGTCTATTCACCCGTGGGTATTTCGAGTCACAACTATTATCATATAAGTTTAACGCAATGAGATTACGTTCTTCCGAAGGTGATTTCACGTGATAAATTACCAGTGGAATTAGTGGTAAAATACTTTCAAAAACTATGAGAAGTAGGCATTGAACTGCAAGGACTATTATTGGTTAAAAACAAAATTCCCAATTAATTTCAACTTTCTACCAGTAAACGTGGTAGTCAGTAAAAATTAGAAACGCATGAATTTCGCTAATGATTTAAAGTTAGATAGCTGGAATTTGCGACTGCCATTAACCTATGACCTTACAAACTTACGTAGAGTACGAATCGAAACCATAAAATGTTCGTGGATTAAAGTTCATACCTCAAAGAAATAACTATATTTCTACATAATATTGGCCGAAGTCTAATTAGGCTCACGTCGATGATCAAACAGACATTGCGAACAGGATTGCCTAACCCACGTTATCGAAACTCGAAGGTTTTGTAAGGGAGAAGTTACACGAGTCATATACAAATCCAAATACCAACGATCTTTTATTGCTTCATGAACCTCTCTTGGATTAGGAGTCTCACAATTAATGCAGTATGATGTCATTCAGAACGTTTGACATCATTATAACTACTAACTAGATAAGCAGGTTTTTGAGCCTCGAGCTTCATCAAGTTTCGTCTTTAATTCTATAACTGTCTAGCGTCGAAACATTAAGTCGTTAAAAAAATTATGTTAAAAATTTTACAATCTTTACGTTTACATCGTTTGCTCATAAACTGTATAACTCTCCTGTCTTTCTTGTGGATTGGTAATTGCCCGGAGCAGAAACCTGAAAGATTAATATTTACGGAGAGAGAACCTGGACGGTTATATAGCATAGAAGTGTAGCAGAATGGCCGGTCGGGGTGACGATCGGCTGATGGAGAATTACGTCAATTTCCACAGTCTCCAGACAAGTGAAGGATGTGGAAAAAAGTTGTTGAAACGGGATCGCAGCTAACATGAGCCTACGAGTAAAAGTGAAGAGATACACCAGCTCCGTTCCACATATGGATCCGCTCTTGAAGCGTATGGCCATTGGCTCGAAGGGAAAACCACATCTTCACCAGATCGGCATCCGGTGGTCTCGGGCCGAATTAATGCTCCGGGGCAGAAAGGCAAAGTCCTTCTGTATCCAGTCGGGTTCATCTTCCCATTTATCCTGTACCAGCCGCGACGATGCAGCAAACGACGTTTTGAAACATGCGAATTAATTACAGTCCACTGGACATAGTTACATATATTATGCATAACCCACAGGTACAAAAGTGAACAGGTGGGCCTCGCTGACCAAAAAAATCTCACCTTTATTATTACCGTAGCCAACACATGCACGAGATCACCTTTCTGCCCCGACGCCTGATTGTTATAATCATCTTCAGACCATGATTCGTCATCATCAGCTGACATTATTAAAAAGTGAAACTGAAATGAGCAACGTTCATCGTCGTGCCTCTGAGGGTGTCGAGTGGGCACCTGAGAACCTCGTTTATGTTCTACAAATTGGCACCGCCACTATGTCGATCTGGTTCTCCTAACTGGTTCAGCCATTGATTTTGTAATTTCAACTGTATGGACGTGAGAAAACGAGAAAACTCGTAAATGTCACATCTGCAAGTGTGATGCAGGCGGACTGGATCAAACGGATGTTACCTCATCAGACGTAGTGTGATGTGCGTACGTCCTATGAACTGACTTAGATTTTAGGTGAGGATGCGAAATTCATTCAAATGTCAAATCGAAGTAGAATCACGTTAAGAAATGTCAGGAGGATGTAGATTGAAATTCGATGTACCTGTATCAAAATTGTGGTCTGCACGAAGCGTGACTATGGTATTATAGGACCAATTACGTGTGCTCTTATAAATGGTTCGATGAAAGTTTGTAGAAGTTTGATTCCGTGATGTGAATCTAACCCGCGATAAAAACGTTACTGCGAACTTCGCGCGTGAAGTTATCGAGAAATTGTGAAGTCGTCGCAGGTGAGAGAGTGAAAGAGGGAAGGACACCGGTGACCTCTGCAGTTCATGGACGAAACAGGGATATCTTTACTCTCACAAACTTGTCATTTGCGAATGTTTCTCCAAGCTTCCAGAGCATAAAAGTGTAACACGGAAAGTACGCGGGCCGTTTGCAAAAGTACCCAATTCAGAATAGCCACGCGAAATGTGCACCTTCTCAACCTTTGACCTTTCAACTCTCTAAAGACTAGGAACTAGGAAGTGTAGAAGAAAGGCAAGATCAGTAAAACAAGCTTTTACTCGAGAGCATTTCATACATCGATAGGAAAAAAAAAGTGTTTTCTCAATTCCGCGATAAACGAAAGTTGGAAAACTCGTTAAGCGATTTGATTGCGTAGAAAATACTCGCATCTTCTGCCAATATTATAAGTCAAGGAAAAATACCGGAAACCGTAAGCCTTCTGTAATTCCGTGTGTGGCAACAAATCTGAAACCAGTTTACGCGGTTGTTGAGGTAATATATTTCCTGGCACTGGACACGTCTTCTTGTGAATGCAAATATCATCGCGACTCTCTACGTCTCTACGTCTCCACATCTATTCATCTTTGTGTTTGCCAGCACGTAGGCCTCTGTGTGCTAATCTAACCCGCTGCAGTGTACTCATGGTGCAGCGTTAATCGCGAGTACAGGTTCTGCCAATGATGGTGCAATTGACTGTCTATCTTACACTGAGTTCCTGGTGATCCTCCTTCCTGGCCGCTCCGCGGTCATCACTTCCTAGTGACCCGCATTATATAAACTCACTTCCCATTCGGACGAAGGCAGAAAGATAACCCACGCAGAGCGTCGAGACTAAGTTTCTTTTTCATTTACATAAATATTCTAATGGTTCCTCCTCGCGACAATGAGATGGACTTGTACTGATTTTCGTCCGTGCGAGAACGACATTCGTTGGATTTTATAATATTCGAATACCGAGGTCGTCGCATCGGAGCGTCATCGGAAGACGGGCACATTACTATGGCTGAAGAAAGTTAAGAATTTTCACCTTTCAGAGAAAGCATATGGGTACGTGTGCGTCTCGGACTGCGGTAGAGACCCCTCACCGGCGAGGGGGTCCCTTTCCTCACTTTTCATCCAAAGATGGAACGATCTCTTCCTCAGGTGACGGATATTAAATTTACGTTTCGTTCCTCCTCCACCGAAAATAGCAGAAAATTGGGAACGACTTTTTGACCATTGACGTGTGAATTATCTTTCCTGGAAATAAATAGTGTCCGGTCTCCTGCGCGGGATTTAACTAAAGCCCAAACAACATCCTCCTATGTAATCATAATGATGTTAAATTACGGGGTAAACACGTGCCATGGTTGACCATTACGTTTAACTTCGTTTAACGGAGAGTTACCAAATTGTTTTGCATGTATGTTTAGAAATTCACAGATTCTTGTTTAGTGTGTCATTAGGTCAATCTCCCGTCGGGGGCCGTTAGGACCCAGCTGGTTCTGGGCACGGTCTGAGGTAGTTTAATCTAGGTTGATACGACTCGTACGAGTGCATAGGTGAACGATATACTCTTATCACAAGTGAATCAAGCACATCATTAATCACGTCAATCTGACAATTAGAATCTTGTGGCTGGATTTGAAGTGTCGAGGTCAAGAATACCAAAACTGCAAGTAGGTACCAACATGTGTTCGTCATTTTATTGAGAGAAAAACATAATTTTTTCGGTGTGCTTTCGTCCTTGACGAAAGGACTTCTTCACCTGATGTTTAGAGTGTTGCTAAATTTTCATTCTCACTCATGGTTATCCTCGTTAGCCTTCCGTTACGGTATTACGTGTGGTTCCAATTCGTGTAACATAACATATACCGTTTCTTGCATTCCGGTGGCGGATTTCATGCAACGTTAACGTTGGTCCTTGGTCCGTGAAACGCGTCTGTTCTTCTTCGTAGATTTCTTCACGATCGTAAAAAGTATACTGTTTACATTTGAACTAATTTTCTTTAGACTTGTACTGATTTCATTTTCTTTCTCCATAATACCTGATATTCAAACGGCGTGAAGAGATCTTGAAAATACATTTTTTTTTCACTTTTCAGATAATGATACGCGCTTATTAACATATTCATAAAACTATTAGACCGTATTTCTTCACAGTGACCAGTCGTAATCAATACTCAAACAACTAAACTTCTGAATTACTCACGTGTTGCGTGAACACGATCTTAGGTTGAGTTACCTAAAGGAGATCTGGATCCGAATAGAGTATTCAGTACGTGGGCGGGCTCAACTCGCCGAGCCTCTCACTTAACTGAAGAGATAAAATCGTGTACACCGCAACTTCTGACCAACGTTTAATTTCATTACAGAATTCTATTTTCTTCACTAGTTTCGAATTATTTATCAAAGTTATTTGATCTCTTGCACAATTATGCAGCTATTGCAATTTACCACGCGAATGATAACATTAAATTTCGTATGCTTCGCCGATTCGAATCCGCAATTTGAGGTAAATTTCCCGCACGGCTGAATGAGTTTTGAAAATTTTCCCGCCCTTATTTCAAACGTTGATAAAATCCGAAGGCCAAGGCCGATCTTGGAGATTTTTTTGTAATACAGAAACGGGAAGATTGAGAATGTCTTCGCTGTTGCCGAAATGAAGGCATTTAAAAACGATTCATTTTTTAAAATTGCTGAAGCGTGAGTTATTGTTTCTACTTGTAGTAATTGTACATTTAATTATGTGTGATATAGAGAGAGGCTGGTTCATGGTTTTGTGTAAGTATGTGATGCCCCATTAAGCAAAATATAAATACATAAGAGTTTTGTGAGATTGAGAAATCTGAATATTGCGCAAAAAAAAAAAAAGTGGCGACATTTTAATATAAGCGTTGAATTTCATCTAGTGAATAGAAACTGCGTTAGAAAAGATGTAAATGGTATGCGCATACCCAGTTACTGGTGAAACATTTCAATAATGAATACATGTGAATCTTAAACGAGGTTTTACAGAATTCATAAAACTGTTCCGCACCTCGGATCTTTGACCAGACTATGGAGTCTAACGAAAGTAAACGTAGTTTATGACCGACAAAGTAGAAAGGGTTTTGAAGTTTGTTTCTATCTATAATTTTACTGCGCGCAGTGCAGCCACCGCGTCATCTGCCAAAGGCAATAAAAATATTCCCTCGACACCTGACCGAATATTTCGAAACGTTGCAATAATTCATAATTTAAATTTGATTACGTATACAAACCCCTGCCGTACATGTACGTGTAACGAGTCGTGATTTTCGTAACAACTCCCCTCACTCAAGTTTTATATTATATTCCTGGTTGCACAAAGCAATTTACGCCATAGTATCTTTTGTTTTAAACAAGTCGCAGAAGTTGGCTCAAGTATAGTTAAAAGCTAAACTATAACCACGACGTAAATTGTTACGTGAATAAACAATGAACCAACGATGAGCATATAGGAGACTCAAGTCATGTCTACCAGACTGTGCATGCGTATGTGGTTCAGATCCTAATCGTGGGAAATAATGGGCGGGAAAAATGATTTATATCGCGCGAAAGATTCGCTGCTGGTTATGAGCCACATAGCTAAATTCTCGGTATGTTCCATCCAGACCTGAATTTCGGGGTCTACGATGACTCGAGATTTTAAAAAATTGGTATAATCCTGTGATAGAACTATGACGGTGAACTCGAGTTCAATTGTGGTAGATGAGAACGATTTGAACCGTGAAAACAAATGCGTACAGCTCATTGTGAGTGTTCTCGTAACCTAGGAAGAGAAAATTATGAGAATCCTCGCGGTGAGAACAGACTCACACATAATTATTGCTATATCAATGACTGTGTACGATTGTGGAGTTTTTTCATCTTCTCTTTTTTTTCACCTATTCTACTTACTAACCAGTGCTTGCACACTTTTCCTTTTCATATATACTATACTTCCGAGGATAATCGGTGAATGAATTTTTCTTAGTTATCAGCCGCCAAGATCACAACAACTACCAATAAATTTGTATAAGTATTTTGAAAAGTGGTGATCTTTGATTTCGTAAGAAAAGTGGAACGATTCGCCCTTTTTTTATCTCCAGTAAATTACCGACGAAATTCAAATATCCGGAGGATACAACTTTCAAAAGCAAATTAACGAGATTGACATTTAGTTGTAAATAGAGAAAAAAAATTACGATAAAGAAACGGCTGTGTACTAAGACTTGCGACTCGGTCCCAATTATGGTCATGACAATTGTTACGGTAGTCCGCAGTTACGTAGATTCGCCTTCATTTCTCATATCCCCCAGAGCAATACTAAAATGGCTTACTTAATAAGCCAGGATTTTTTTTTTTTAGAAATTACAGTTTTTATTTTTAAACCACTATCCGATAGACATCATTTCTCCCGTGTCGATCACGCTTTTATACATTCGTGTTTTTTTGTGATGTGGCTCTTCTTTTTATTTCATCTTGATATTTCATACCATGGATGCTTTACGTCATGAGAACTAGAGGGAAACAAGCATCCGCGCTTTGAGGTTGAAAGTAAATCCGTTAAAAACGAAAGAGAAATAAAAAGTTGCTAAGATAATGAGACTAGTTTATCTCCGACAAGTTACGATGTCTAATTATTCATTTATCATGAATATGAGCATACTAGCATCATCGACGTCCGATAATTACCTAATTGTAAAATAAAAGACAAAGTTGAACATGCCAATAATTCAAGCATGGAATGGCAACGCATAAAATTTCTTTTCCCATTATTTTACCTCACAGTATCAAATATATCGTTAGAAACGTTACCCTGTAACCCATCCGCATATCATTACCTAGCTGCTATAGCATCTTACAGCAATCACATTATATCGTATTATAATCCACCTCCTGCAGACCAGCTCTGGTGAAGGTGTATACCGAGTGGTACACGTAGGTGTACTTTACTCCTAAGATGACCAGATGACCGGCGACTTTCACATTTTGTTACCAAGCACAGAGCAACAGCCGTTGTCTGCTCTTCCTCGTCACGACGACTCTTATCCGTAATACATTCAGTATTCACTAGTTTAGCTACGGGTGGTGAGCTGGAACTATAATTTTGTATCTTAAAATCAGCAAGAGAGGTACAAAAATATGTCTGTCAATCATTCTTGAGTGCAGATTTTTTCTAATACCGAATCCGCACTAGTTGGACGACATGATTGTCTTTCCATTCTCGAACGACTTTCAACCTTTGAATTCAGCCAGTTGATAGATTATGATGACCTACGATGAGTCCTTTCTACGGTGTGATCAGATACCTAAATACCGAGGTGTCAGATGTGTAATCATTAGGTGAAATGAATATAATAGAACAGAATGACGGCTGTGGAGAGGTGAGGTGAAAGTTCGAAGTCTCTGATCGAAATCTGTTCCAATTTTATCTCGAGTATCATTTCGGTAGTAATCGAAAGTCCTGCATTATCTCGAATTGGGTTCCCCACTCGATCCCTCCGCACTGTTAAGGTACCGCATTAAAACCTGAATGAGGAACTCGTGGTCCGCAGGAATTCAATCTCAGTATTTTGGAGAGAATGGCTTCGCAACAGAAAGTGACGATCACCATGCCCCTCGCCCCCTGTCGTCATTTACTTGCTGGAATAAAGTTTCATTTCAACATCTGACGTCACACACCGGCTACAAACCACTCGTTCATCCATTATACCTATGTATGCACGTACCATACATTGAAAGGTAAATTGTCCACCGTCTCGCGCTCCTTTTACCAATAACACGCTTTATGTGACTGTGAATTTTCGCGATTTGCAAATGTGTATTCTCGAAGGTGATTCCAAGTAAGCATCACTCCGCAGCCCATCGTCAACATGGGCTACTATAATGACATTTTTTTAGTGGCGTATCATCTAAAGAGAAAAAGTTGCAAGACACTGTCAAGTGTCAATGCATCTTATTGCTTTGTCAAAAATAATAATCTATAACGTTGTACCTAGTAATTAAAGAGCGTTTTATGAGAAAGTATAAAAAACAAAGTGTGTGAAATCGGCGGATGTATCTGCCTCCAGATCTCTGAACATCCTTATATTGTGCGGGGTATGTGTAACTTACATACCATTTCCGAACATCCTAATTATATAATTATACAGAGTCGGTGTGTTCGGACGAGTGCAGGTGGATGTGAGGGGACGTTCGCATATTGGATGAAATAAAACGGACATTTGTGTGTCCGCTCTGTACGTGAACGATATACGAAGGTAGGTATAATGTGTGCGGATATGTACCTTCATCGTTTGTGTTATATCGTAGGGAATATGAAGACGAGGTCGTGGGAAGCGACGACTGACGGTGAAAGTTCTCTGGGTATATACCAAACTTGCTTTAACAACCGTTCGTACTATACATATCATTCGATACAATCTCTGCGAGCTCGAAACGAAACGTGCGGAGAAAGAGGCGCATGGTTTGGTCGGCTTCCGTTTCCGTTCAGGCGACCATGCTCGCAGATACTTTACCGATGCATCCTCTCCATCGCCAATGAGTATATGAACGACGGCCTCAACGTTCATCCATTATGTAATAATGAAACTAACATAGGATACGGTACTTCGTGATATCGAACCTTTCGATAATTTAACGCAATAAATTTATCCGTGTAATAACCGCAGAAGAGTATAAACTTCGTAATCCTCGATATTGCTCGATTGGACTCCGTCTTCGTCGGTATTGGTCCGTTGATTCTATAAAGCATTATGAAATCATCACTCAATTATTTTATGTTCCAGGTATGGAGGCTGTCCTCTCAGAGCCTACGGTTCCAAGTGATAAATCTTCACTATCTAACGACCACGAAATTAAGAACCACAATCGGAAGTAGAAAATTAAAAGTACGGTGTTAAATCCAAAATTCTACTGATTTTGAGAAATATGTGGTACATGGTGAATGAATGATTTACAATTTTGGCGGCCAAGAGTGAAGTGAATGTTCACCGCGGACGAAGGCTTGGGACTTCTAATAACAGGAAATAACAATTATTTAGTGATGAAGTAGCAGTGGGAATATTGTGCAATACTTGTGCAATGATGCAAGGGATCATTTGCACTGATGAAAATATGAATTGAGAGAATCTTCAACTTCTACGAATAAAAATATTTTTGCACATAAAACTAGTATATGGATTTTAAAAAGAGCCAAAATCACGAGCGTTCCTCTTCTTTTCACAGTCAAATGTTTCAAATATCTTCAAATACGTATCCCAAACCACAAAGGATTTTCAATTCGCCAGATTAAACTTATGACACTTGTATGACATGCCATTCAAAATCGGCTTGAACGGTCGTGCTGACTATTTCATACAAATACAAGAGATGAGGTAATAACTAAGGTGGTTTTTAGTTTTGCGAATATAAAATTTCAGAAACTTTCCTTTATCATTGAATTCAAATGAAACGTTTGATTTATGCATATTCTTCTGTAGCTCGAATATGTATAAGCTGTCTACGTCGGTTGTCAATAGATCGTTTGAATTATGCATATCTTATATGGTAGTATAAAGTTTTGAAAGTTACAGTTCCGAGGCAGCGTAGCACGTGTAATTTTCCGCAGGTTGCTAATTCTTACTATGTCGTCTCATACGTTGCGATCAGCACGAAATTAAACCTGCGGGTAATTATAAATTACTATGGTACTATAGGTACAATTACGCATAACAACCGCATGACATGAAATCATATCCACCGTCTCACAGTCATAAAAAAAACATCGAAAACGATTTTAATAATACCGTTATAAATATATTTTTTATTCAATATCAATCGCTACACTACATTGTAAATCGGTACAATTAAGTATACACTTCCATATAAGTACATGATATTATCTAACTATACGTTTGTAAATGTTTTCATCATTAAAATTGATCTACGAAATCTATACTAAGAATAAGGTAAAGTGATCACCATCATCACCAATTTTCACCATACCTATGCGACTAGCGCACGAAGGCGGTATTTAATACATATTTTGTGTCTACTCAAATGTTATACATGCTAACATCGCTTATTTTCTTCTTCTTTTTTAAACATCATTTTCACTACCTATAATCATTTTTATTAGTTTATTGTGTATATCATAATTGTTTAGGTATCTAGTTTCATTTTCAGTTGACAACATTGCATATAAAAATTAACTACAGTAAGCGAGCGTCCTCTCCCGTAAAGTGGAGATTGAATGGACGTTCGCTTGAATCCATCTTTTTTTTTGTGTTTGTATTAATATTTAAATGATTTCTTAAATATTTTCTTTTTTTTTGTTTTTGATCGCCGTCAAATCAATTCCTGAATTCCTACAGATCGTGAATCCAATCGCAATGCGGTAATTAAATAAATTGATGAAAATAAAAAAAATAATACTTTAGACTGAACAATATTGTAATTCTGTGATATAATGTAAACGATTCGAATGTTTAAAAATAAACCTAATTATAATGTAGAAAACATATTGATTGATTTTGCCTAAGTCGCTACTAAATAATATACCTATACATTTTTTTAAGTTTACCTCGTTTCATTAAATTCAGAAATCCTAGTCCCGCACAGAATTTCCATTCTAATACCATAATACAATTCAAATATCGCATAACAAATTTAACAAACTCTATACAATTAGTGGCAGAATAATAAGAGTGAAATTCTGGTCAGCTGATTTTGAAAATCAGTCCTATCAACGCGCGACCTCAGGACGGCAGGAAATCCAGCTCCAATACACTTTGTGTGGCACTCCGGAAGTTCCTCTCCTCGCTTTTGTGCACCATTACACTTTTAAACTCATCCGACGGTGCCACTTGTTGGCTCAGGGGATTCCTCGGCAATGTTGCTATGGGGTTTGTTTTGTAGTTTCGATATGATTTCTCGTACGGATAAATGCCGTTTTCAGATTCTGAGTTGTGCCTTCTTTTCGGCAGAAGTTCCAACTTTGGACTTGGCTTGTAGCTCACTTCTTTACCGTCCTCAAAATTCGGTACAGTTTGCATGGATACGGCGGTCCGTTGGTCGCTGAACAACGACCTTGGATTCAACGTCACTTCTCTGGCAGAACCGAACCGTTTAAAGTTAGGATTTGCTTGCGGAGCAGCGTTGGAGTTGATAAAGTCGTTTGTTGGATGATTCGTTTCTGTTATATTCTCAATTTTTATCTCCGTCAAGTTCTGGCGGATCAATATATCCGGCGCCGCTTCCGGCAGCGGCTCCTGCGACAGGGGTGGCCACTTGTGATCCCCGCTCATATCGCGTTCGATGGCAAGGTACCGCTTCTTCGACTTGTTAACGTCGTGCCAGCGGTACCTGAGCTTACCGAAGACTATGTACTCGATTAGGAAGTATTCGACGATCATGGACAGGACGAAATTGCTGAATCCATATATGATGAGGATGTATCCGAAATTGTCTTCGGGGAGTTTCAGCTCGAACTGTGACTTGAGCCACTCGAACGGATTCAAGGTCATGTAGACGGAAAACATCGTCATGAGTATGAAAGAAGTGAGGAGACCCCAGTTTGTCCAAAGCGGTTTTCTGTACGGTTTTCCCTTCGAGAATACAACAGCGAGAATGATGTACTGCATAGAACTGATTGAAAAAATAGTATAGTTTTCCCAACACCCGTCCGACTCTGCAGCCTCTCCTGACAAGGAAGTAGCGTTGAATTGCTCGTACCAATCCTGCTGTTGTAAGTGCCAGAAACTGGTGTATTGGAATATACTGACGATCAAAATCTGCATCGCAATACTCAGAATAGGGGATGTGCTGATGAGGCTGGTCAGGGGTGGCGTCTTTACCAGGGGACCGTTGTAGGCTTCGGTCCTCCCGAAGAAGAAGGCGAAAATGGAAATGACGAATAAATCGATGTAGAGGAACTCGATGTCTGTTAGATTAGAGTCTATGTGATACAGCAACATTACTGACACAAATTGCGTCAGCGAATAGGCCGCCATGTACTTGAAAATTCCAAATGAAGTAACCAGCGCTGCTCGACCCTCTCGGATTACAGAAAGCAGACAGGATATGTCCGGGTCACGACTTGTGAATGGTGACGCTACCGAAGACTCTGTATCAGACAATGAGATCCCGGTGTGCGCGGCCTTCAGAGCACCACAATCGTTGGCGCCGTCCCCAACCATTGCTGTAATGAAATTTCCTAGATCAGTGAGTGGTTCAATCAAACCCACAGCAAGCGTGCAAGTTCTATGGACTACTGCGAAGAGCTGATGAGGGACTGTTGCGAATGACTGAGTTTAAGAAAATATGCCTCTTCGGACTCCATTCGAGAAGAGAAGTGAAGAGAAGTACGTGATTACCAGGATTCTCAGAAGTTCTAGGTGATTATATAAAGTGAGAGCTCGTCTGATATGAAATCCAGTGGCCTTTACATCTTTTCATTTTTTACTGACTAACTATAATATCTCAAGTTACGCAAAGGATCATTAAAGAGGAAATACTGGTTTGGGCCGTTGATTACTTTTCTAAAACCTTCTTGAGCGTAATATCCTAATTGGAAATTAGCAACAGGTCATTCTGTAAACACTTAGAGCCTGGAAGGTAATAAAGTCTTAATACAACTCACCGACATAATAACCCAGTGCTTGAAGCTCTTGTACAAGCTGCTGTTTCTGGTCAGGAGACATTCTCGCGAATATCGCTCCTCGGGTCGCTAGTTTTGGAATCAATTCTGGATAATGCTGCTTCACCATCGCCCACGTCTTTCCCGTTAACGAGAAGACGTACTTGTTTGTAGAAATGTGACAACTGTAAGAGAAGCAATGATAAATCAGTCATTGAAATTACACAATAGCCATAATAACAATTATAGGCAACTGCCGGAGACATGACGCAATGTAAACATCCTCGTCTGTTTGAGACTGGTGTAAAGTTACATGAAGATTTCCGGCTAATCTCAGCTGTGTCTCAGAGAGAACAATCAGGAAAGTTGCTTATTCCTTAATAGCTCAAGTTTCACTAGATTCCACAGTGATAAATCGTAAAATTACACTTACTCGTCGGACAAGTAGTTAACTTGATTTTCGCCATGATCGTTTCGAGTGGATCCATTTTCAACGGTTTCCAGACTAGCCACGCTGTTCAAGTCGGTCATTTCGCTGATGTCATTTCCTATCGGTGAAGTTGGACTGTGCAGACTGTTGCTCTGCGTGAAATAAATCTGTGGCTTCGGTTGATTCTGCTGCGTGATAGCCGCCACGGCAATGACACTGACGTGGTGTTTAACGATTCCACAATCCCTAGCTACAGACAACGCAGTTAGCATGTTGTCCCCTGTCACCATCACCAGCTTTATGGCAGCATTGTTCAAGGCCGCAATAACCGGTGAAGTCCCGGGTTTGAGTCGATTTTCAAGTACAACAAAAGCCAGGAAGTTCAGATCCGTTTCGGCAGCCTCTCTCGCTATCCGCTGCGCTTTGGCATAAGACAATCTGTTCAACGACTTGTGCGCAAGCGCGATGACACGGTAGCCTTCGGAGGTATACTCTTGAAGGACCGCAGCAAAGTCCGATGGAACTGTGATGGAGAAAGAAAAAATGTTAGTGACATCGCTCAGAGTTTCTATGCGTTAATTCTGGGGAAGGCGGTTGGTCACTCACTTGATTCTGGCTTCGACAAGCTGAGAATCATCTCCGGGCTCCCCTTGCAGTAAAGATCGAAATGATTAGCACCCAAAGTCCTGGTGATCACACTCATTCTCTGCAAGCTGGATGTGAAGGGGAATTGTCTGACGATACCGATTTCTAAAGACTGCTCGTTCAGCTGCATAGTAGACTCGCTGAGTGTTTCTTCAAGATTGCTAGCAGTCTCCACCACGTTATCGGCTGAGTTGGTTGAATTCTGACGACCGGGCGACAAACTTGGATCGTTGCAATAATCTAGCGCGATCCTGGAGCCCTTGGGTGGTCTGACAACGGTAGGAAAGAGCATTGAGAACTTTGAAGTGTCTGAGACGTCCGGTTCCTCCAGCGTCCAGCCTGTAGATTCGAAGACCTTCAGATCAAGAGGATCTCCGACTAACTGACCGTCGATTATAGTAATACTGTGACAAGTCACCATCCCAACAAGTATTTCGTCCAATGGTAAAGTGGACATGTCCTTGACCGGGTGGTGGAAGATTTTATCCGTCACTGGAACCACTCCCCACATGTCTAAACCGTCTTCGGTCAGCGTTCCAGTCTTGTCGAAGCAGACACAGTCGATGGAACCCGATACATTTATGGCTCTTGGACTGGTGCAGTAAATCTTATTTTTCTGTAGCCTGTTTTGAGCGACGAGTCTTCCGACGGTCATGGCAGCTGGGAGAGCCGGTGGGACGACAACAGTGATCAAGTCAAGCGCCTCCAACGCTATATCTCTGGCTGCAATACCCCGCATCGCCTTAGTGACGATTGTGTAAACGAAACCAAAACTAGCTATGCAAGCTAAGAGCGCCACAAACTTGTAGGAGTCTTGCTCAAACTTGAAGTCGACGGGTGGCGGATACAATATGGATCGAACCAGCCCACCTTTGCTAGTGCTAAATCCAGTCCTGATAACGACGGCGATTACTTTTTCCGTACCATAGTACCTCGTCTGAATTATTTGAGTTCCGCAATACAACGTGTGCCTCGCGTGTTCTTTTGTGTCGTACAAAACGTCGCTGGATGCAGGAATCGGAGTTTTTGTCACAGGGACTGATTCACCGGTCAACATTGATTCATTCAGGATGCAATTACCAGTCAGAAGCACAGCATCGCAAGGCATAATGCACCCGTGTGATGGGATCACCAGGACGTCGCCAGGCACCAATTGCTCCGTCGGTACAGTCGCGGTCTTTCCAAGTACCGGATCTCGGATTACAGTTGCTACGTCAGACGAATGGATTGTGGATCTCAAATTGTGTTGGTTCTGTAGAGAAAAGAACACAGTGTTATGATACGAGGAGGGAAAAAGAGCCATACGATGCTTACTCTTCGTGTTTGAATAACTGCCAGGATGATACCGCTAGCGGACATGATGAAAATTGCCATGGCATAATAAAAGTAGTCGTCCGCTATCCAGAGGCAGAAACTGAACAGTTGGAAGACGTAGAACGGATTCAATACCTCCAAAGCGAGAAGTGTTATAATTTTTTTGACTGGAATCACGATTTCGTTGTTGCCATAAACGAAACGCCTGTAAAATAACGAAGTGTTATCAGTCACGTTCCACTATGCATTTATCCAGAATGCAGTCACATGTTGAATTGATCACAACTATCGGAATAAAAACTATTTCTTTGTTCAAACATTATAACATGACAAGCTTACCGCATGAATTGTTCCTGTGCAGTCAAACCGCGCATTTGATGAAGGGTCGATGTTAGAACGCCTTCGTCCAATCCTCTCAATTTGAGGAACTCTGCTCTATCGGTATCCCAAACGTAGGTGAGCTTCTTGCAGGAGAACGTTACGATCGATTTAACGTCTGAAAAATGAATAGTATGTCAAGCATTGATCAGCGCCTTGAGGCGAGCCGGGTCACTGAACGCGAATTATACACAGTAGTGTTTTGATACCTTTGAATCGCCCACCGCTGAGATGAATTGATAGAGTGAGTGGACCCTTCTCTTCTTCGACTTCCGACAAGTTCCCATCGTCCGAGAACGTCTCTTTGCAGATCAACGAATCTTCGTCGTTGGACATTCTCCTGTCGGAATAATGATCACATCCAATGATTAAATTGATTGTCTTATTAAGTAGCCCCGAAAACAAGGCGATCATTATGTTTTTGTACTCACGATACTTCTTCCGCACTAACGGTCACCAATTTCTTTACATAATAACTGGTGTGTTTTCCTTGGAACGTTTCCACCAGGAGCACGGTCTCCGCTTCCTCAAAAGAGCATTTCGAATGCGTGGCAAGTAACATCAGGTGCGGTATCCAGTGGAAGAACAGACGTAAAAAGCCCGCGGTAAGGACTATCAGGAGCCACGTAACGGCGGTTCGTAAAGGATTCCGTTTGTATCTGCAGCAACACAGTTGCCAATTTAATGCCTTCCAAATCAACATTAACCGTACCATTTTTCATCACTCTAGTATCATTTGGGGCCGATCATCGAGCAATGTTCCGTTTGATACATCGCCTATTCAATGACATAAGGACATAAGCGCCATTATACGCCTTTTTGCTTTTCGTGATCGCAAAAGGTCGTATATTTTCTTCAACCGTAAAACCCCGAAGATTCCGTTCATAAATGTTGAAATTCAATGTTACGCCACTTGAAATGTAGAAGGTCGTATCTACTGGTGGATACGACTTTCCAGTCCTAACTTCATAAAAAAAATAGTTTCCATTAATTACATAAGGTCGTAACCGTAAAAAAATGGTCGCTTACGACCTTGTGCTTTTATCTGCGAATATTTTTTTATCGAATTTTCCGAAACGGTAGTTATTATTCATCTGCGCGTTTCGTTTATTTATTTTTTTTAATTTTCTTTTCAAATTGTGATGAACGAATTACGTATTCGCCCAACATACAACTTTTTGTATTTAAATTTTCGATCCCGTAATTTGAATTGATCTATACGTTTTGATCATTTTTGGAGCGAATGACGAGAGAGAAAAAAGTATACAATCTTTTGCAACCAAAATCGCGTATTTTGCGCTTACGACCTTATGCCATTAGACACGCGACATGTTTTGTGTCATATTTTCAGTTTTTATTTCCAAGTCAGTTAGGAGTTCTTGAAGGGACTGACGAATTAGTAGACAAGTTTCGAGCTAAAATTTATCAAAAACTTGTTCTCTTGATCAATCTATCAATCGATTAATCCGCAACCCAATTGCACGATCAATCGCACATCCCCAGAAGAAACCCTTCCGTTTCGTGAAAAATCTCTCGTCCGGTAGTAACATCCGAATCCTAAATTTCGACAAACAAAACTTTTACCAACCCATAAATTTCCATCGAGTCCTCTTCACCCGCGTTGATGTAGTCAACTCCATTCTTGAGATGAAGGAGGCCATTGCCTCGAGTGCCTGGTAGACAAATGAAAATTAATTAGTTGTGATCAAGATGAACTACGATGTCAAAGAATTAGATCTTCTTCAGAAATATTCCATCAGCAACCTTGATCGGTATTCAGGGCTGAGTTTCCTGCCGACATGGATGATGGCGTAACTTGGGAAACTTTAACTTTAAACACGCTAGAATCGAGTTCTATGGGTTTGTCACGGTCGTAAGACACGTGTCCGCAGTGGTCAGCGCGAATCACAGATTACAATAAGCGAAATAATACCTCTGCTTATGTAGCCGTTAGTGCTCGTCCACCTCTTTTATAGCGGGCATTAATGAGGACGTATAATTTTCAGGGTATTCGCTGCGTAAATAAAAACTAATAATCAAGTGAGTTGAATATATAATTGACCACTTATACGTCGCGTAATTTTTAGTAGCCATGCTCAACACTGGTCAGTTTGGCGAGGCGAATGATAAATCTCATGATGTAAAAAATGGCAATACTTGTGTAGGAACGGAAGGCCATGTCTTAGAGTTTCATCATCAAATTACTTATAACTCAGCCCCACATTCAATTGGGATTCTCCCAGACTCATATTGCGATTCAACTGTACGAGAAGAAATATTTTTAGCGTCAACCAATCATTCTCACCCTCCAATAGCTCGGTTTTTTGCTCATGTTGGTGTTCGGTGGTCTGAGCAGCGTTCCGATTTCCGAAAACGCTGTAAGCGTTTCGAGCAAAGCTCAGATTCAGTTTATTCGGTGTGGAAGCCATTTTCTCGCAATCTTTCAGTGGCGAAATGATTGTTTTATGCTCAAATAAAGTATAATCGCAGTATTTATAACTTCACTCGAACACAAGAAAACTTGAGGCGCCCCTTATTGATAGCACACTTGATTTTCAAATTAAAAACACCTAATTTAAATATTTCAACATTGATCAAACACCTATACTGTACTGTTATATACTATACGATTTATTGTCTATGCGATATCTGTAAGCATGTATAGTCTCTGCTATGTTAGTAAACGAGGTTGAATTTAAATTGTTCAACGGGAGATGGTAACTGTTCTCAATCAATCTTCTCCTTATTTTTATTTTTCTTCTATCCTATCTGTCCTTGGTCAATGGAAAAGACGACGATGACGACAAAGAAAGACGATGGAAGGAGTGCCGGCAAAAAGAAGACGATCAGCTCTCAGTCATGCTCGTACTGGTTCCTCCAAAAATCATCATTCCCATAACGACAAGGGGTATCGTAAAGTCTTCCCCAGTCTGCTACCGGCAAGGATGATGAGCGGCCATCGCGTCTACGTAGTGTTTAATATTTCTTTCAACTATATGTAGCCCTCCCTGCGTCTAGAGTGTGATGCTAGCTCGGCAAGCTAATAACTTCAAGGTAGTGAACGAGACAGCGGTACATCAATAAGGTGATATCGATTTTTTTTAATTTAAAAAAGTGAAGCTGATGCTATCGCTTCGGGTTTTTCCGGGAATGAAATTCCTGTCAGTCACCAGGATCGGTGAGTTTTCGCCAGCCAATTCGAGGCGTCGTAACTGCTCGTTCACCCTCGCTCATTCCTCGTTCCAACTCGGCGATATTTTCCAACGCGTTATGACCGGCCGTTCCTTCCTGTCGAACGGTGTCGCGGACGAATCTGTAAACTCCACCGCTACGATCGATCGATCTAGCCCTTTCTTCAGCGCTGATTTTCGCACACCGTTTTAGCTTCCTGTTGGTTGTCTGCCGGTCGTTTCTCCTTGAACCAAATCCACTCCGCGCACCTCCACCGCGTGCCGCGGAATCTGCTCTCGCTGCAGACGCTGCAGTTATCTCAAACCTCCCGTTTCCTGTATCGTTCGACCTCAAATACATTACGGGTTAAAGAAAATATATAAAGTGCGATCGAGCGCGATCGACAAATGCTGATTATTACAATTAACAATGACGAGTTTAATCAATGTCAAGTGGCCGATCAGCCCCGATAAAGTTCCGTCGGTAATTCGATGAACCTTCTTATCGACGATTTCGAGTAACTATAAATCGACCTAGATTTACAAATATACTCGTATTATATATACTCGTTTAAAACACGCTGTCGATTTTTTTTTTCGTTCTTCTCAAGTCTTCAATTTCACTTATCTTTATAGTTCTTAGGAACGGGAAATCGTTACAGTTTAAGTACACGCTCCGTTCGATAAGTACGTTGATACAATGGTCTTTGAGACCGCTAAGTACTGATGCTTATTTATAGGAAATCTTATTCCAGAAATATTTTAATTTATATTTAACTTGAACGAAGTTACGTCACACTGGACGAGACTTAAGACTTGGCACCAGCTGTCTCGTAAATGACGTCACAAATTCAATTGTTAGATCACTTTGTGCAACAAACGAATGTCTCCTCTGATTATATCGAGAGTTTCAACTGTCTCAGCTTTTATTGAGATAAATTGTTCGTCGTTGTGGTTTCTTTTTTTTATCACTTTAGGATTATTATGATTATTGATGATTCAGGACCTCGTATCCGAAGTTGATCGAGACCGAAGAGCTTCGCTAATTATGTCTTTGCACTTGGTTCTTAAAATGTCTTCAAGGTATATTGAGATTATTTTTGTTTTTTCAGATTAGTCGTTTAAATGATTCACCATGTTCGGGACTTCTAAGTACAGAGAAAACTGTGCAATAGTTCATGCCTAACATTTTACTCATATTGAATGTATCCAATGGTTAACGGTTATAAAAATGAGAAAACGTAAAATAAAAATAAAACGTCACTTCCCGCTCCAGAATCAATTTCCTCACTTTTATTTCACATTTATCCGTCTAGGTTTTCATCTCAGACCGTTAAACAAATCACAGACTCCTTTATCCACGGTTCGAATAACCGTGTGATAATTATAAAACTAATCTCCATGCAATCTCGGCGGTTTTAATTCGCTGCCTATACTCTCCGACGTCGACTACTTCCAAAGGTACAGAGATCACGTCTAGGATCCGACAACGTGCTGAACGTGCTCTGAACTGAACGAGCGAGCAACTGATCTGAGGTACAAGATGGTGGTTATATGGGCTGGCCAATATCCGGCGCCAAGTCTTCGCGTTTTGCGAAACGTAAGGTAATTACTGATACTTGTTTCGGGGCCGGGACGCGCCGTCACAAGTTCTCAAATTATTTTCCACGCGTGATACGTCGAGTGCCGATGCATCCGTCCTGTTATAATAATCGGACTATTCGGTGCGGGTCGAGCACATTTCCTAGCAGAAGACATGCGCGTGGCCATATTGCCGCCCCTCTCTTCTCTCCGAAGCGTCGCGGCGGCAAACGCCGACAAGGAGAAAGAACGGATCGCCTTCTAGTCAGGAGCGTCCACTGACTCATTTATTATTACTACTAAAACCGTCCCCTCCCTCGTCTCCTCTAGATGCCGAAGCCAATTCTACAAATTACGGTTCTCAGATTCTATTTTCGGTCCTGCAATTCATCGAATCTACTTTACGACGTTCAAGGTATATCGAATCTTCGGAACTTGGATTGGGACGTATTTTTCATTGTTCGGTATTGACCGCATGACGTCATGCAGCATCGATACACAGGCACAGGTAGGTGTATGAACGCCCCCGGTCGTCGCTTTATTCCAGATCGAAGGCTGATCGATAAAGTTTGACGCCGTTTAGCAAGGATAGTTGCTCGCAGTCATAATAGCTAATTGGATCATTGTCCATATCTAAAAGTAGGTTATTCACTGAATCTTGAGTAACAGGTCGGTATGGTATGTAGCCTCCATGGGTCTGTGACCTTGTCACATGACTTGAATGACGGATGTAACTGGAAACATGTGTATCTAATATTTTTCTTGGAATTAAAGTGTCAACGTGAAGGAGTTACGTAGTTGTTTTCTTATCAGTTGATAATACAGTGAGATTATGCGTTACGTCAAAATATTACGTTACATATTCGTATACGGTGAACTGGGTTCAGTTCAGACGTTGGAAGGAAAGAGCGGAAATATATGTGTGGTTATTCGAAAACAGATGCACAAATATTTAATGACAATTTTCAAACAAAAATTACGACTGTCGGTTCCTTATTTTCCACTTAACTGTAAGTAATTGATATCTTTCAATTGTTCGGCATCGTGTGAACAGTTGGACAGTTATACCCATTTCGGTTTCCCAATGGTATACATTACATATCTATAACTGCCGCTAACAGCTCATTAAAATGGGTCTTGATTAGTCGAGATAATTATACTAATACTACAACTGCCGTTGTTCTTTTGTTTGAACTGTAATCCAAACATTCGTTCCGTCATACATAGGCGATAAATGTGTGGCCATGTGCCACCAGGTCGAGGATAAGATTCCTGGTACCCCAACGCGGGATACCTGTGAATCAATCGGATCCTAAACAGTCCGACAGATTAAGCATTCGATATAATTTTCTTCATAAATCGAACTAAATCATATCCTGATTGAATAATTCGCCGTAATCAGGCATAGTAATTTAAAGTGACCCCGATTTTTAGACTGCGTTGAGACGGCCCTGGCCGACAGCTAAAAAGTGTAGCTCTTTGATTTTGGACACAATACAAGCTTCCACAATAGAACTGGGGCGGTCAGGTTCGGCTTCAGGTGCCATCTACCAACAGACATTCGGACTTATTGGATTCAGAACGTGTTATCGACTGGGATAACCTTTCTAGTTTATCGACCGACGTCGAGGCTCTTCGATCTTTATGAAAATTTCACCTTTGATAGCGCGCAGTCGTCGTAGGATCGAAACGTTCTCTCCTTAGAATTTGTCATTCGCGAGAAATGCGATGTTCAATTTTCGCGATAAAAATGTAATGCCTTTTGTAGTTTCATCGCATGTTCAGCGTCACGAATTGTTGGCTGCTATAAAACAAAGAGTGAAATGTAAAAATTCAAGATTAGGAATCCATTCACGATTGTTATTCACCAAGTTTTATTGAATTAACAAATCTCAAGAAAGATCGCAAGGTCAGTCCACTAAAAATATTCCAGTTTCTTACTAACGAATTTCAACTTCTTGATAAAAAGTCGATACTACAGTTATTCAAAAGGGCAACGTAGTTGCAAAAGCAACTCGTCGGCAAACGATGCAGTTGTCAATAGAATCAGACGAATGAAAGCGGAAGCAATCGCAACGGAACGAGGGGTTGGCCACTACTGATAAGATAAGGCGTTGCGTCCCTGCTCTGCACCAGTTTTACCGTTTTCATGCAAAACCTGGTGTTTCACATTTCAAATTACTCTACTGGGTTCAAGACGTTTCTTGGGATTTGGATAAAGGTACAAATTTCGGAGATTTTCACGAAAGATCTCAGAAGATTCAAAGCATTACTATAACGTGAATCCGATGACGAAAGTAAATTACTGGTATCTTGCTGAATATTGATCCGGACATTTTTCGTCTTCTGGACAACAGATTATATAACATTCAGGATGTGATTTGTACACCATTGAATGGATGATTGGTTGCTGAAATATGTTAATGTCAAACTTCAATAAACCACTTTTACATCTGCGGAAATGATTCTTCACAAAAGCTTGACAGCCGATTGTCAATAGAACAAGGATTAGGTTTTTTTGCTCAAGTGATCTTCGAAATGATTTGAAATGCTGATCATCGATCATTTTAGTTTTTCTACGCCTTGAAATCAATCATGAATAACTGCTTGTCACCGAAAATACACACGATGTATGCCATATTGATGAGTGTCTCGTTCTCGTCTTTACGTAACGACTTGTGTGACATTGAGCGAGCAATAAGCACCAAGTCATAGTCAGAAAAGCTGTCTCACGGATCCATGACAACTCTCAAGTTGATCGTGTAGATCGTTTCATTTTGTACAACATTTAAGAAATTTCCAAATCACATGGGCCGTTCGTTCAGACGATCAACAAAGTCAATTCAAGTGAGGCCCATAAAAAGTCTTTGAATATCTATCGAACGTTCGTTGGAAATATTTTGGAAGAGATAGTATTTCATGCTAGTGGATAACAAGGAGTTCTCAATCGCTGCAAAAAACGGCGTATACCGCACTTTGAAAACTCTTTAAAACTTCAATAGGACTTCAAAGAATTCAGAGACCTCAAAAGACTTAACGGAACTTGCGGGACTGGGATTTCATGTGATTTCATGATACTACACGGACTTCACCGGGTTTTGAGAGACTCCATGGGACTTTCCACCAGACACCAGACATTCCGGTTTCGATAATTGAACAAACAATCTCGGAAGGCGCATTATAACGCAGTAAATTAATCATCAATTAATAATCGGTTCACGTTTACTCAAGGATTTGTCTACGCTGATAAGCCTTCGGTCTGCTTGCGTAGGTACCTGTTGCTTCATGGCATTGTCATATTGATGTTACACACCCTGAGATAATTCCCCGTTCTATTTTTACACTTATTCAACAATGAAAGATATCGCTAGACCTTCATAGGATGATGAATTCTCGTATTTATTTAAATAGGTGTGCATTGCTTGGAACATTTTGTTATAGCGAAATATCTGTCTTCACCTCGTGGACGTAGTGATCAATAACGTTTAGTAACAAGTTTTATCTGAACTATCAAACGAGCACCAGAGCAGCTAGAATGGAACGCACCTAAACGAGTATCAGATGCAAGTATAGAAAGGCGGAAAAGCCTGTTTTGATATTTTTTACTCACTGCCCACTTGCACATTTCAATAGCTGATAATCTCTCTCGACATCCGCGATCTTAAAATAGAATCCATCCAATTCGAATTGCATATCCTTTGCAAACCTATCAAAATGCATCATGCATTAAAAATCCGCCGGTGAATCAAAGGTCGTTGACTCTTACTACAAATTATCTTATCATCAAAGTTTCAATCAGTTGGCAACACCTGTTCCTTGTTGATAAAGGCCAACTATACAATCACGTAGAAAGTCTGATCAACTTCTCCTCAAGATCTGATGTAAAATCCCATTCACGCCTCCGGGCTTAAATGTATTGCAATCTGCCGCTTAGATATCCTAATAGCAATATGTATGTGTACCACGCGAGCGAGAAACTCATACAAACATTATCAGTGGCTTCTGATGACACTTATCTTCAAAGGTTATCAAAATCGTCTGCAACAACAAGTGAAATTCGATGGCACAAGTTATTATTTTGCACAGCCAAAGCTAATTTGTTCATTCGTTCACCCCACGATCAGTGGTTTTCGAAAACCGATATACTTATTGAAAGTTATTACGAGCACTGTTGTTGATAGCAGAATCTATTTATAAACTGGATTACAAACGCTGCGATGGATCATTTTTTTTATAAATAATGAATATTGACTGCTGTGTTGCAGACACTTACGTAACTTTAGTATACTGATGTTTCAATCGTCTTTACACAAATCTTCGATTTCGAGGTGAAGGAAAACGAGAAAATCTCAAAACTGGCAACAGAAACATAGTGTCTGGGTTTCTACCTAAAGACACGTGGATCACGCGTGTGAGCAAGACAAGCTGCGTAGTAATATGATGGAAATAAATATCCTAGGCATGCGATTCGCTGCACCGTAATACGATAAATACAGCCGAACAGTTTTTGATCATGTACATTCTAGAACTTACCGTCCATAATATCCATGTTGACGTAAATTTGTATTCAGATTATGTGGCACTTGATAATCGGATCGGCAGAACTGTGCGAAGTAATCAATCATAGGCCATTTCTTTGGCATGTCTATGATAGCCCCGTCGAAAGGCTGGACCCAGGAGCAAAACTACATTTCAGTAAACTTGTTTGGGCCGACTGTTATTACACCAGTTCTATAACCGTCATGACGTGTTTCACTATCCGTACACAGCATATGGACTGACTGACTAAACTTGCGATGGTAAAATATCTGCATGTATGTACATGTAATCGTCTGACGAGCAATGAAACGCCAGCGTTCGCGAGGGTCGCGCGAGATGTTGTGCCCTTTAGCTGGAGTTATCAGAGTCTCGTTCCGTTGGGACCGATCGAAGCCAATTACAGATGAGGAGAGCCAACCTCTTACTCTTGGGAAGATTCCTTTTCATTCGAGTCTTCACTTCCTCTATACGCCACGTATTGTACAGATACAGCTGATTCGGGTTATTGTACAACTGGAACGTCTCTGTATGAGCATGCTCTGTTGGTAACGTGCCGATTCGATCGATATGATCGCTGATCGCTTAATTTGATCTTCCAATTGCGTATTATAGCCGCATCTATATTGCGATCTTCAAATTTCCGGGCACCTCAACCTATAGTAGATTGAGATTGAAGATTATATGAGATCATTTTATGACTGGACTCGTGATTGCGACTTCCAATTGGTGAACTTCTTGCGCTTCCTGATCGGTAAAGAAGAATGAACTTCACTGAACCGTGAGAACTTGAACTCGGAGAATTTATAACGATGTGTAAATAACAAGGCATGATCATTGAAATGCTCGTGGCTTGGGCTGTTTGAAAAATCCGCGAATCATCAATTTTCGAAAAACCGAGTCAAACAGTCAACTTCAATCGAAACGTATTTTGTGTGGTTATCTGAGAAGAAGCTGGGATGCATGAAACTCTGTACTCAATAGCGGTTGATGATCTGGTTATCTCTTATTCAGGTCGAAAGGCAGCGATCAATCTCACCGGAGGCATGCCTCGCATATTTGAAGCCCCTACCCTGCCATCGAGCTGCAAGACGCCATACCTTTACTGAAATTGACCGTTATCGTGGTTGCGCGGTGTGCAGGGTCGGATCATGCGAACATTTGCAACGAAAAGTATATGGATTTTCGAAGGGTTTATTCCCTTTACATCATATCAGTTATTTACGAAATAGCTTTGAATATTCAAAGTATAGTCACGCACTCAGACTTTTTTCGTGATGAAATTTCGGGTTTTTGTTTCAGCGATGAAGAGTAACTGACCTGAAACTTTCTCATGCGCAAAAGTTGATGTTGTAATATTTATTCATGACTCGAGTTTATGGAGCACGTTGGGATGCCACTTGTTATGTTTTTTTTTTGTTTTTATCAATGATGGTACTTTTTTCTTAAAGTTTTTAAGCCTCACCGTTAGAATATTCGATTTAAAATCCAGTAACGATGGGGTCGAGTGGATACTAGGCGGGAATTATGCGTGAGATTTGGCGAAAACTATATTTACTCGAGTCAAACCTATATGTATATTACAGATATAGACAAAGAGCCACATGTATCTTGTTTAAATATAGTTTTCGCAAAACCCCAATGCCGTCTGTCCACTTTGCTATTTTGAGATCTTGAAGATTAATGACTACAGCGAGCTAAAGTCTAACCTTTCAGTTTTCAAGCTTAGAAATGTCACTATCACTTCAAAATCGGTCCGCGTGTCTTATGGGATGGGTACGAATAGTAGAGTACCTACCGTTATTATTTAGGATGGGGCTATTTAACTGAAAGTATCATATGGCGAATATTGCTATTTTCTATTCTCTTGAATCTTGATATAAGTTGAGGACTTTATTATTATTATGTATCATCAAATATTCGAGTTGATGTCTATCCTCACAGATTTATACATTCATGACCAACCTGACCTCGTTGAATTCTTAATCATTTTTGTGGAATTGGTCGATACTTTCATGCTGGATAATCCATGATACAAAAAATGTATGGGCTGCTTACATACAAGTATCGAAGTTGCAGGTATAACTTTGCGGATAAATTTGTCTATAACTTGACAAGATATAAAGAATCGTATTTGATTGAATAACGATCCGATTGTGTTTTTTCTTCTGTTTCTTAAACTTAATTTCTCATTATTACATGTCATTAGATACTCGAAAAATTAGCCTAATAAATTATTGATATTGAGGACGGCCAGTTTGTGGAATTATTCAACCTCACATATAGAGATTCTTCAGGGTTTCGCGAAAAGCATTCTCCAAATTTTGTAAAATATCACAAATTCCGTCAGTAAATATATTGAATAAGTCACGGCCTGACATCTGTCCTTTTACGTTATTGTTTTGTGAAGTAGCAGTAATTACTGTTGATCGAGTTTTCTTTGTGTATCAATCGAATATACATGTAGAAGCAGACTGAATACCTCATATTTCCGCCTAATCACCTTTTAATTTGACGAGTCTTCAAGAATGGAAGAAGAAGATTTTCTGATATGGTGTAAAGTGAATAGAAATTGCGATGCAATTGCACAGATCCCTTCGATTTTCCTTGCCTGGATATTATTTAAATGATTATTATTTTACCGGCACCCGTATTAATTTGCCATCAAGGGCAAATCTGACATCGATTAATTGACATAAAAGTCACATAATAGAATCTTTTATTCATCCATCGTCAGCGCGATTGAATGAATGGGAAAAAAAAACAAAAAGAACTGCAGACGTTAATGACGACGTTGAATGCATGATAAAATAAAACAATATCCGGCTTACATGAAGACTATATTTATAAGTCGTATCAAAATAAGACTTGCCAGTATGACACTATGTAGGTACTAAAGAGAATATTGTATCCATAAATTATAAAAAAAATAATGATAAACAAGTGTTTAATTCATTGTTAAATAATTAAAGTAATAATTATTTGTTTTAATATATATATTAAAATTTTCCTCAACAACGAATATTATAGATAATAATAATAATAATAATAATAATAATAATAATGATACAAAAAAAAGGAATAATAATAATATTGTTGACTTTAACAAATTGCTTTTGTTCATATGCATTTTGAAAATAAATATTTTATAATATCTTCGATACTTCGGAATGTCGAGAATTATCTTCAGTAATTACACGTAATAATATATATTTTATTTTCACGCTGCTAGATCTGCGACAGTTTGGCTTGTTTTTTATTCAGATTTTGTAACACTAAAAAGAACTCGATTTACCTGGGGCCACATACCTGATGCGCGGTATGACAAGAGAATAAGTAAATCACCCAGAATTATACAATTAAGATCTAATCAATCCTTGCCTTCGTGTTCGCCTTCGCCTCCTAATTGCACTCAAAAATAGTCTTCGTCAGGCTCACCGCCGACAAGAACAATAATTCATTACGTGAAAAGAAGAAAAAGGCGGTTTTACCCGTTGCCTTTTTGGCGACCAGCGTCAAAGTGCGTGGCGTGTACAATTCGTACGAGATGTAGTCCCAACTATAGACTCGAAAACCGGCGTCATTAGAAATCCTTTTTCTTATCCTTCTCGCCAAGTACATTGTCGTGGTAGCTGATCTCTTGACCCGCGACAGCTGGCACAAGGTGATGAGACATCACGTCGAGTTTCTCCTCAACTTCTGCGTCCAAAACGCGCGAATGATGGGGTCCACGGTGTTGGTGCTGCTCGTGCTTGATGGGCTCTTCTTCCTTTTCCTTCTCGGCCGTTTCCTTCAACTTTTCGAACTTGATCTCGTCGGCGACAAGCTTCTCCAATATCTCCTTCGTCTTTGGATTAGATTTGTTCAGATCATCCCCGCTTTGAATTTCCTGCAAAAACTTGACGATCTCCTTGGTGTTGTTACGCGACTCGTTTATATTCGGCGATAACAATATATCCGGAGTATCATCGATGAGGTTCACATTTTTGTCCAAATTTTCGTCCGCTAACGACTGAAGGAACGGGTTGTAGTCCGACTTTATCCGAGAGGTCTCAGTGCATGAACTGCACGAACAGTTCGTGATGATCTGTACCTTCTTCTGCATCGTGGTCGGCTTGTTGTCCTCATCCTTGCAGTCCAGTGTCACCTGAACACAGCGAGAATAATCCCCGTAGAATCATTACCAAACGCGTTTAAGCAGAGTTCAAATTATGTAAGACGGACAAGTTACACATGACCGTGCGTTCATATATTAAGCGAGAAAGTGTGTTCCCTCACCGTGTGCCAGATGCTGTCCAACGGTTGGCAAGAATCGCAGTAGGGTCTTATGAGGTCACCAGGTGCGAAAGGTTCGCTGTGAGGTACCATATAAGAGAAACATGCACCAACGCATACGTTATTGTCCAATTCCTGAGAAGAACATTGGGGCCATGTAACGACTTGTTTGATCGGAGTTGTCTTGCACCAGCTGTGCTTGTCGGGATACAGTACGATGTTGTGCACCTGAAAGGGAAAACGCAAGACGTTAAAAAAAGTCACCATGAATTTGCATACTTGCGATGAATGGGAACCCCCACAATTCTTCGTGCGCTTTAACCAACGAACATGCCATGCCACCGCGATAGCAGACATTTCGACTAGGTATGCATAGCTACGATGCTCAAACCGACTCGTTCGTTCGACCTTGTCGAGACCAATTAACCTTGTCACGTAAATAAGAAAGATGTGTGAAATCCTGTTTCCGAAATAAAGCCATCTTCTTTGCGTCAAATTTATTCCGTAACGGCATGGACCAGAGCAGAGCATTCTGTAGTGTCGGATAGTCACGTCGTTTCCTTCCCGGGACACATCCTGCACAATGGGGCCCTGATGCCCATAGAGGGTTGCGAGTCTTTTAAGGATAGGGCTCTCGGCTCAGGTCTGGGATAAAAGGGACACCCTTCTATGGGCATGAGGAGTCGCTGGGTGTGCGCATATAAATTCGTGTACACGTATACCTGACGCGAATATATACAAAGAGAATAGGTCGGAAGGTGAAAGGTTGAGATAGGCATCACCTACCTGAACAACTTCAGCGTACCTTATGTTCTCTGTGGGCTCGTAGGATCGAGAATTGCATCGCCAGGAGTGCAAGAAGCGTCGATACAGTTGCCAGGCCCATGTTCACTGCAAAAATAAAAAGAACACCGTTGTGATTTAAATCGACCGTTTTAAAATGTCCTCTAATTTTTTATTTTTTTTCTCTTCCGGTGAATGAAAGTTAATAGCGGTAGATACGAGGGTCTCGTGTTGCAGGTGAAGTTCCAGGTGGACCCGGTTCGATGACCGCTTCGAGTTACGTCACTCGTTCGCTGAAACACAGGCACACTGCCCTACCCGACTACATTAACATTCGCAAATTATGTCCTGTCGAGTCTTAGATCATGTTAAATAAAGCGTCCGTGATTATATGTTATTAGGAAAGTAACTTATGCGGCTGAGGGACCCGAGCTACAGTGCCAATCAGCACTCGAGCTGGAAACTACGCTGAGAGAATGACATAGCAAAAATTACCATGTTAGTGTACAGTACTCCCGACATTTTGCAATGTAGTTTTCTCAGCTTGTGGAGAGTTCAATTAGCTGAAAATGTTCTGTCGGTAGACAAAGGTGACTTTCGTTGTTCGATAATGCCAATGTATTTCTTTGAAATACGAATGCATTCCGACGCGCATCAATTCTCTCAAACTTTTTGTATCTCTTTTTACCCTGAAGACCTGCACCATCCAAGATCTACGGTTTCTTATTTCAAGTTCTGGGAACCTGGAACAGCTCCGACAAGAGCGACTTTGCTGCGGTGAACGGCAACACGGTGCAATGGGTTTCAATAGACCCAAGAAACATGTACATATATGATGTAGGTACACGTATTACATACATGTTCGCACTGCAATGAATACATGTTCAAGTGGAGGCATCTCTATGAGGCTGTATCGTGTATGGTCTGGTGCAGGTCTTCGTACGAGTGGATGCAGACGAAGATTTGAATGGCCAAAGCACGTGACAGGAAAGGTCTCCAGGTATATCGGAGCCCACGGCTGATTTACGAGGGCCAAAGGACAGCCTGCTATTGTTGGTCAACACCTCAAGGTATATTACCTGTCCGAAAGGCTTTTATCGAAGGGCACAGCTGCACCTACCAACTAACAATAAAGGGGCAAAGAATTTCGGCCAAGGCTCGATCTCGCTTCGAGAATAAGAAATGAGATTATCCATCTGTCCCGAATTTTCGAGACGGTGCAATGATCAATTATCAGGACTCCTTAGATCCCCGCTCCATTTCTGGATTTGCGTCGGATTTTCTTGTTCTTTGTTTCCTGTCCAGGAAAATGATGAACGTAAGTTTGGTCGATTTATCGTTGCGCATTTAAGAGAAAAGGATCCCGCCTCCACATGCGGGCGCAATCTCCGGTGTAAAACCGCACCCCGGTTCGATAGCTCTTTGTTGCTGTAGAGGCCGGCACCTCCTTTTCGCGCCATAAGTTTGCCTCTGCTGTGCTGGCTGGATTCGCTTTGCTTATTTTCTCAGAGGGAATAAAAGGGCCACGTCCAGCCGTGAGTTTGATTTGATTCTTAACAAAATTCGACGCGCTCCGAAACCGCAAAGTGCCCATCCGCCGCTCCGCCCATTCCGACACCCTACTTCTTCTCGTAACAATAAGACTTTATAATATACCTACCTACCTCGCTGGCACTCGAAAGAGCAACCCTATCGTACGACTAATCACAAGAAAACCGACTCACGCTGGGTTCCCAAAAACGAATTACTGCTTGAATCGAATGAATCTTCTGTATAGTATAGATTTATTTCACTAAACATAAAATTCTACGCCTATATTGATTGATTGTAATTCTTCGAATTGGAAGTCTCTTGCAAAAATATTGGGAAGCACCACTCTCGAAAATTATTTTGGATGAAGACCGATAAGAAGGTAGTAATGTTACATTCGTTACAGTATTTCCATAGAATTCATTACCCTTAACCAGAATGAACGCCTCAAGGCGTTGGGAGAATAAATTAAACTTATCCTTAAACTGATCGGCGATCGTTCTACTCTAATCCATCTGATCGTAACCGTAATTATATGAGAGGCTTCTATAAATCATCTCTCGCGCCTTTACGGATGGTCGTAACATCAAAAAATTATAAGATATCGGAGAGCGAGATCCGAAGTTCTTTGGGCTATATACATAACATGCTAGAAACATGGCATGTTTTTTCGTCTCCCTTAGAATCATCAGTCCATGGATACAAAGATTCATTTCGGTCTTTTATTCAAAGCCTCTGAGAAGAAAAATGTCAAAATATGTCGTAAAGCCCAAGGCAAGCAAAAAAAAAGTTGAACTTCGGCAATTCTGTATAGGTTCGCCATACGGCTATAGACATTGAAACAAAAACCAAGGATTGTAGGAGTCACAGGGAAGAGTATACACATGGCTAAATCTTATGATTTTGAATATTTGGAGCAGGTACAGCATTCATTGTACACAGACAAGCATTTAGCAAAAAATAAACACCTTTTCGTGTCCAATATTTCTTGTAGATGGTTTGATGATGGATTGATGGGACGAATTGACATAAAAATTTGAATGACGTTGAAGCATACTAAAGGACTAATCTTTGAAGTACACCATTTGCATACAAACTTTTGAAGATAGGTACTGAACTTGAATTACGACGACCCCCAATAACAAAGCGTCATGCTCCATTATATGTAATTATACATAATTTATCCGATATTGCACCATATTTGGTAGACACAAACGGTGCTCGAGTATTTCATACACTAGAAGGTGAAATTAATTGGTATACTGATACAAAGATGAGGTAGTGTAAAACACGGTATGAAAAGAAACCTGCACACGTCGCGACCATCTGTTCAAAAATTCTTGCACCTCGCCTTCATCGGCATTATTACTTCTTCAGTATTCATTTGCCAAAGCTTAGTTTGCTCAGTAACCTCTTGTGTTTGTAAATTACGTGAAGAAAAACTATCTTTTATGATATACCTATATCGCTGTAAAAGCGTTTCCATACGACTTTCGAATATGCGTATGAACTGATATTAGTGTGGTATCTGGTAGTTTGGTGAGTGTTTGCTAAAAACATACTATCTCACATTACATTTCTACACAACTACGTGCAAGTCTTAGGCAACTAATTTTCCTTTCCACTTATGCTACGAGGATGTAAAATGTATATGATCCTGCACAAGTTGCAGTTCCGTCGACGTTTATTCTAATAGCCTGCTTTTCAGTCGCGTGGTAGGCTACAAGCTTCGCGTGACTTGTAAATTTTCACAGGAAATAATTTAAAAGTAAAAAAGTCACAGACTCCCCTCCCGGCACAAACCGCAACACCATCTGTCCGACCGCCAGTTCGTTTGTAATCTGATATTGGGATAGGTATGGATAGCACACATGCAAAGAGAGACAGCGTCGAAGATCCGTTGCCCTGCTGTTGCCGGATCACCTTCACCGTCACCAACCGACTACCAGCCCGTCGCCCCTCGAGCGTCGCGTGTGTATTCGCCGCGGATGGCTACGTTTACCTACAAATTTAGTTTGTGTGGACGTGAGTCACACACAAGCCGCACGCAGCGGTAATAAGTATACTGCAGTCCTATCCGGCAGAGTCAGGCATACGAGATTTTGCTGCGAAGCGCGCGAGCATTGAAGGCAATGGAGTGACATACCCGTGAAAACAAATACATTCATGAGATTCTGAGGTATTTGCCGACGGCTTTGATGTTTGCGTTCTTCGAGGAATACCTGCCTACTCGTATATATTAGCTTTCTTACGTCCTCGTGTAGCCGTAGGTGAGGTACACACCGCACACTACACGTAGGTATGCGTACCACAAGCCGGATGATTTCTTGAGACGATAAAGACCCCGCGTCGAGAGGATCACGAAGATACGAGATTGTTTTTAATCCCGTGCAGTTTTCACCGACGCGACTACATGTCCCACGAGGGAAAAAAATAAAATAAAAATAAAAATAAAAATACTTTCAAATATTTCCCGTTTTCTAGGTAACAATTCTTCGTCTCTCTTTGCCGTGAGCCGCGAGAAGGGGGGGTCGTCGTACGACCAATTGTTTTTCGTACAAGAACCTTGAACATGGAATCAGCGCTCGTTAAGAATCGAAGATCGGTTCGGAATGTTCGAACCGTGTAAACGAACGAAAACGGAGCTGGTAACGATGTTACTGGCCATACGATCTATGCGGTCTTAACATTTCGTAACAACCTCTCTCATAGTTTCTTAATCACCTATACCGAGAATGGACGAAGGTTAACACAATAATTCTAAAGTTAAAAAAAAAGGAATACCATCCGGTTGACAAATGGTGGACTCTCCATAACTGCCTGTTCTGGTTCGCTAAATAATCACGACTGGGTGTGCAGAGCGCGTCAGGTTGATCGAAAAGGTTACGACCTTTCTCACCGAGGTGTCGGCCGGGTTCGCCACTGTATAGTTTCTTAATTTATTTCTAAGCGATGCTATTATACGAGACAAGGCCGGAAAAAGATGTGCAGTCTCCGAGGGTACCCGCCCATTTTTAAGAGGCAGGCATTAAAAACAACAATGTCATTACATTTTAACGATCTGTTCCGCGCTACCCAACTATAAAGAGGGGTTTCTCGGTGTTAGTAGTTGGGCTCAGGCCCAGGATGCCGGCTCTTTCTCACGTATGCGTGGACGTGAGAGTGTGCGAAGCGCGGGCTACGTATACGTACTGCGCGGGCGTCGAGCGTCGAGCGTTTCCCCCCGTTGGGCCCGGTCGGGGCCCCGTAGGGCTCAGTTAGGGGGGCGAAGCCCCCCCGCGCGAAGAATTAGTATGGGTGAAACAGAAAGAGAATAAGAAAAGTTGAGATGGCGCCACACGTCGACCGTGTTTTCGGGGCATCCTCCCCGCTGTTGTCGCCTTTTTTTTCACTCCACCTCTATCCGCCCGCCTCTTTTTCTCCCTTCTTCGTCCTCCTCGGGCCCCGCTAGGGCTCCTTCCTCGTCTGTTACCCGCGGCCGTCCGTCTTCCCATCTCTCGCCCCGGTGAGCCTCGGTCTTATTAACTGGCACCCACGCGCTTCGAGCCACGGGGCATCGTGCGATTAACATATTTATGATTGGGAAATGCGATGCATCGGTAATATCGGAACCGGCGACGGCCTTTCTGCCGAACCTTTTCCAATGCCAATTCACCGATTCCCGGCTCAATCCAATTGTGAATCCTGTTACACTTTCTCTTGGGCCAATTAACCTTCGATCGTTTAAATATCGCGTCCAGAATCGTCATAACTTGCACCATCGTTCCGGAAGACCTTCGTTCCCATAACCACTGGCCGACAATAAATTTGCCCCAAACATTCGATGCAACGGGATATCGACGTCGATTAATCTTGTCTGGATCGAAATATCGAAAATGGAGACGGAGTTGGGCCTTGCCGACCGGACCGAATCGCGTCTCGTTACGCACAGCGTATATCTTTCGGAGTATTCGCCTGTTCGTGTGTGAATGATGCGTACACTTCACACAGGCCCAACGACGGGCTTATTTACGCCATAAATCGTCTCCCGTATCGAAATTTGACTTTCAAATATGTCGCATGACGAGTTAGTCACTGTCGCAGACACCCATCAGCCGATCCTCGATTATCGGCTGGGTATCATCGCCAAAATTTGTGTCCGTGAGGCGTGAGTGTGAGAACAATCTTTTGCCGATCGGTATCTGTGTGAGTATACACGTAGCTTGAGAAGTTGTTCTCCGCGGTACCGATGATCAGACATCCTGCAGGTGTTACTCGCCCGTTGCTCGGCCGTTGCCCTAGGTAAGAATCTAGCCGGCGAATCAGAAACTTGCTGGAAAATCGGCAAGGAACATGAACAGACATACGTACGCGGTTGCACATCGTCGAGTACCGTAAATGTGTGAGTGAAGTAACTTCCCATCAGCTCCGTAAGGCCGCAATCTTTTTGCCACTGAACAACTATATGTATATACATATACTAGCCGTATCCCCGTAATTGGTAAATATCACCGATGACATCATTCACCAATAATCGATTAACATAATTGATATTTCCTTCGATAGAGATTAGGCGACGAATAAACAAATAGAAAACAAACTCACCTGAAAACACGGGTTTCCTATATTATGCCAAACTCCGTACCAGCTACAAATTTTCTTATATCGCGAACCAATCAGCGCACGCAAAAAATTTTTTTTTTTTGTTTTTTTTATAAATTTCGTATCGTTATCGTACGCATTGATGCATACGCGCGCGTGCGGATGGGGTTGCGGATGGTGCGTAGGATCCGTTTACATAAGTCGTCGCAATTGGTACGAGAGATCGTTTTTCTACCGTCGTCACGATCGAAATCGGAACTTTTAGCGGGGGCCCTGCTGCGTCGCGCGGAGGCTGCCAGGAGCCGACTGAGCCTGGCTAAGCTGCAGATCTCGACGGCCCCGTGGTGGTGGCGGCGTGCTGTTCTCTCCTCTCCTGGCTCGGGCCCGATCTCGACTACCTACGACCGTACCAAGAGACTGTATGGGAGACTGTAAAAAGCAACATCGCCCGGGGCCTTACACCTCGAACCAGTAAAACTTGTCTTGTCCTGACGCTAAAGTGCATTTTACACGAGGTTCGACCGACCGCCGCATTGTCGTCGGCTGTTGATCGTCGTACACTCGATCCAAGAGCACCGCCAAGTGGGGATCGATGGAACACCACCCCATCATCTCTCCGAACGATTTTACCATAATTTATCGGACCGTAAAGAATATACGACAGAAAGAAGCGGACCCACGACTTTGGAACGAAGTTTAATATCAAGGCCCGATATCACGTCCTTCGGGGATGAGAGGGACAGGAGAAGAGCGGCGCGCTGCCGATCTTCAGGACGCCAGTTGGCTCGCGCTCACAGTTTGCGCATGCGCGTCACGCGGTGGTCGCGCGTGCGCCGAGAAGGTATAGTATATGCGGCTACAGTCGAACCTCTGGGTTTTTTGATTTGATGATATTTTTATCGCGGGATGTTGAAATTAAAAATAAGGCGTTCGGTGTGAACGCGGCTTAACGTGCTTGTCTCGTGCGGGTCGGTGCGGCTTCCGCGCCCCGTGCGTCGCAGGGTTCTCACTTTTATTTTACACGACCATGATTAATAGCAATTCTTTTGCTTTTTACACGATCACGATGGTAGAGGTAGGCATATCCTTCGGCTTAGAGTCGCAGCAGTCCGGGATCGATTTCAAATTAATCAAAGGCAAAGTGACGAACCGCACACGTGAACGTTCTACCTGTACACACTAGTGAACTCGTGGTCTCTGATTTATTAACCCCAGTTTCTTCACTGAAATGGATTGATCGATTCTTAGTATAACGCCTTCGGATTTAACCAACACCGCGGTAACGGTAACGGTGAGTTATCTACTTGGGTGGCGGCCGATACATCAAGTCTCATTTTCATAAATAATTCCTTTTTTATTTTGATTGAATTTAATGCCGTTATAAAAGGTTATCATCTGGCCGATCGGCGATTTGTCACACCCTACATATATACAAAAACAAACCAACCAACTGGGAACGACCGAATGAACAAACTGAAAGACTCCAATCTATAACACTGTAACGGAAGAGTCTAATTCGTTCACGAATCACTATTTCAGCCGTTCAGTGCATTGACTTCATTGTGTGTGATAATTTACCACACCAAGTAAAATCGGTTATGTAAAGGTTGCCTAAAAACATTCTTTCACTAAATTATTCTTGAAATACATAGTAGTTTGCACTTTGTTCGTCGTCCTTCACGCTTACACTTGTAGTTTCTGTAGCCACGGTCGTGGTGGAGTCATACTCCTCGGTAGTAATGTTCAGGCTTTGGGATCTTCCCACCTTAAACTTCCACGCCACTGGACCGAGAGTCTCCGCCAGGTAATCCTTGAACTGTTGACACTTCAGTTTCGTGTTGAGGTCGTCTGAACTGCCCCATATCACTGCACCGCGTGCTCCCAAGTTCCTGATGGTTTTTAGCCCGTTGACCACGTCATCCTAAACAAAAGAACACAAGGTTAGCTCAGATTTATCAAAATAAAAAAAAGACAGACGTGTATTATCTCATTGCCATTGATCGCTCGCTCTCAGTCGAGGCAACAGTCTGATTCACGTCGTTCCGAGGCTCGTTGTCAGCCGTAGAAGATTCATTCATGAAACCGCTGGTATCTAGTACCGTCTTGTTATCAAAGGCGAGCTGATGAACAGCGTGCATGGTTCAAAGCAGACCAAAACAATTTATTTTAAGAGTATTTACACGCATGCAGGAATTATCACCGTCCTGCGTCTGCACTTTATACGTTAATCGATGACAATTTGTAACTTTTGTATTGGTACTCAGTTCGGGAAACTCACACTTTCCAAAAAGCTGTCTATTTTATCTTGGTACTTGTACCAAAAGTAGGCTAACACTGGCTTATTCGGCGACTGTTTTGGTTTCTTCGACATCTTGATGGCCTCCTTCACTCTCCCGCTGATGAGATCGATTCGTTCCGCTTTTGTTAAACTTGCTCTGAGATACACGGATGGTAGAATGACATCCTGCAAGCCGAACATCCAAGAAAGTCTGCAATATTAATAAAAAGACACTGTCTGTAAAATACAAGCTTCCATCGATTGCGTGTAACGCCTAAGAAAATGCTCTTTTACTTCGACTTTGGCCGACATGCAATTTCTGTAACTGGTATGAACGAACGCTATTCATAGTGTAACAGCTACCTTTAACTACGACATTTATCCACACGGCAAAACAATTCCGAGAAGTTATTTCAACACTTTAATTCTAACAATTATCAACAATTATCGTGAATTGTGTCACCACTGACGTTCTGTCACTGCATCGCCTGTCCCTGCACCGTGACCGTTTGACGAAACTAACAATATAACAGCAGAATTTGAACATCGACATTCACACACCTGTCGTTTTCATCAAACACTTTTGGATCACACTCTGCCTTTGGAGCACCTGGTGACATGTTAAAGCAGTAAGGGTACGCGTAGTATCCCCATGAGGCCTTGGGCCTGAGGGTTTTGGCGTGACGCAAGGTAGACTCCACGAATAAACGGCCTGCCTTTTCGAACCGTCTTGTCGCTTCTTGGAGCACGCGGTTCTTATCCCAGAACGGATGCCTCGCTCTTTCAATTTCCGTTGACAAGTCGCGATAGGGTGAGAGCGAGGCCCAGTTCTGTCTGAATATGGGCCTCCAGCTCTCAAAGTCGATCACAGCGAGCCCCGCGAAATCAACATCTGCGATTTGCTCGTTAACGTCTGTCTGGAACAGTTCCAGGTGATAAGTCAAGTTTCCCTCCTGAGGAACGCCTCCGTTTCTCTGCTTGGTGCGTCCTGAAATCATCACCAAGTTAACGGCGTTTTTTTATTCTGAACTCGAAGCCCCAATTCACATGTAACCGCACGCTGCTTACCATGCTCGTCTTTCAACAGGGCGGGAAAAACACCTGGATCGTACAGAATCGCTATTTCATCACCCCGGAATTGATCCTTTCTATTCTGCCGAATTCCAAAGTCGGAAACTTCTTCGAAAAACATCCCATAACGATGGCACATGAAGGTAGGAACGTTCCAGTACAAATCGAAGCCATTATTCGGAGCCCCCGAGGCACTGGCCACCTGTGACAAACTAAACAAGGTTATCGTTTCGTCGAATCAATCGGTGGTCATTACTTGGATGGTTAGTATAAAACTGGAGACTGGGATATGATCATAACATCAGTGAACATGTAGGTATACCCAAAAAATGCCGAACTTGACACTGCGATCCAAACGACGAGACGAACGGATAACTTGGACATTTTATTCCCATTGAACGAATCTGTAACACGACTATTCCGTTCGTATTTTGCGAATTCGCTGTGTGGCAGACGGTTCTCATTCATTGACATGACAAATGCAGCGTGTGACTGAATTCCTCTTGATCTGGGGCCACTTTATATTCTGCATCCCATGCCCCACCATTTCCACGCGTCGGTGTTGTTATCAGCTTCGTATTGTTTATTTACCCAAGACTTGCTCTATTTTACATTATTCATTTTTTTCTTTTATCACTTTGGCAATTGTAAGTATATCCGTATACTTCCTGCCGATGCTACGTCGTTAGTACAGTACGTTCCTAAGGGTTATCCAAATCACGTGTTCAAATGCGAGTTATTGAACGAGCATGCAGCATGCATCATACAGCTGTCAAAACATCCTCAATTCCACGACAATGGATAAAACCGAGTCGTAATTAAACTTTCCGCAAGTGATTTAAAACGCTGAATAGACAGATGCCGAGAATTTGACTCATTGAAAATCACGGCGGAGTTATAGCGGCGTGGGTCAGGCACAAAAGATGAGGGTCCGAACAGCGTGTTTTGCGATAAGAATGACACCAGTTCAGATAAACCGGTCCCTTCTAGTCCTCGCTTCTGTTTTAGTGTGAATTCGGCAGCTCTATAACAACCTGATATTTGTGGCCAAAGGTTTCGACGTCTACCGCAGGTAGTCGAATTGATCATGTCCAGCTTTTAATCAACGTCAACGATCATCGAGCATGGAATTCGTACTAATGCTCCATCTCCATGAGCGCTTTTTCATGCCTGATGCATTCACAAACTTTGTTATTTATTTTCGTATTTGTATTTTTGTTGACTAATGCAGATTCAAGCGATGTCTCTATAATGATAAAATGCTGAGCTCAGTGTTTTTATTTTAACAATAATTACCTAATTCGTCATTTATCGAGTATTCTCCGATGTATAATGATACTAATTAATTTTCTGATGATGAGCCAAATCTTATGGCATATACAGATGTCCAAAATTACGTTTTTTTTCAGATCATTGTATCGTTCCAACGTCACAGTACTGATTCTGAAACTATCGTCGTTTGCCATCCCATCAACATGACATTGAAAAATTATATTTGGACTGCACTATCGGTGCAGATTGAATGTATTTTGACGTTAGTTACCATTTCATTAATTGAATTCTACAGGAAGGTTCTAAGTATCGGAAATGAAAGAGTGATAATTTCGACGTGAGGTCGTTAATTATTATACTTATCATCGTAATTATGATCACATGACGAAGCCATGCGATACCTTAATTTGTTGTCCAGATCAAGGCTGCATCGTAAAATGCTGAAAAGAAGCTTGTTCATTCAATTAAAAAAATTGCAGCCAAATTAACAGACTGGTTTGGGGCTTCTCATATCATGAACTCATTTTTTATCTGAGAAAGTGTTATTGTAAAGCAATGAAGTTTGAATTCATGATGAGAAGATCATAATTATAAACTAGAATCCAACTGCGTGTAATGGAAAAAGTAAGGATTTTCCCAGGAATAAGAAGATCGTGTAACATTTTTCTTGTCTTCTTATATTACTACAGTTGTAAAATGCGTTGATATATCAAGGAATAGGACAAAAGATAGGGAAAAGGAAGTGATCCTCCCGGTATAAGAATATAAGGTTAAGCTTGAGGATATTCAGTTGTTCAGAACAATCTGTTTGAACAATGAATTTGATCTACATAGTTGAGATTCATCTTGACCCAAATCGAAAATAAAAAATTGGAGTTTATCCAATCGGTTATTTCAGAGTATTTTTTTTCAAATCTTACGATAAATTGCAATCATGAATCCTGCTCGAATTCGGATGAACAAAGAACACATCGGGACGAACCGATTGAAATACTATGTTTATGAAGATTCCTGATCTAGTGAGTGGTTGGTTTATCGAATTCAATAACAGTTTCTCCTACAGAGGAACAATTTATTTCTGTCTGTGGAAACATAGGGTCGATTTGCTTCCAGAAACGAAACGTGGCATCGATTTGTGTTTAGAGTTTAGAATTGACACAGTTTTTCTGTCGTAGGAACTGGCTAAATTTGCATTCGAAGCACCCGCTTGACGCCGATTATTATTTTTTTTTTTGTTAAAGTCAAGGAAATGTAGGTATCCGACGATTATACGAAATGCGTTATCAGGTGAATTTTTTTCACGTCCTTCCGATCAAAGTCGCCGACCAACCTCACCTGTTTGTTTTATCTAAACATCCTTGTCTGCGGTATACAAACGTTTGAATGCATTTTATTTAGTTATCACTTATGGCTTCGCATTGCGCGGCTGCGAAATGATAACATTTCACCAGTGAAACCTGGTGACCATGATGGTGGTGGATCGACACTGACTAATCTACTGTAGGCTGCCAAGGATTCTTAAGTCTGGCTATAATTCCGAGGATAACTGATAAGCTGCAGAAAACTAGCGTAGCCGTTGATGCACGATGCGTTGTATGCGGAATGGCTATCGAGACCCCGAAAATCGACGATTCAAAAATGTACATCATACTTGCTATCGGTATTTTATCACCAATGTTATCTTGGTATCACCAGTGGTGAGAGTCAGTTGACAATTAGACGATAGATATCGATTTGAATCTTAATTAAGTGACTTATAACGTCCCAATTCCTTGATCCCAATCACTATTCTTCTGTTTCCAAAGGAGTATCAGTGCTTGTCCAGTCAGCGTGGATTTTTGGAAAGAAAGTAGACATATTCTTTGAACGATTATAGGAGACAAAAGGAAAATGATTTTGCAAACAGCTCTTTATAGAGATCCATTTTTGTGACGTTATCACTTCAGTATTGTATTGGCATTCTGATTGTTAGTTTGTCAGTATCTAAATTCGTGAGTGATGGCAGGTTCTGTGCAACATGACAGTGTTTATTGGGTTGCCGTTCTCTGGGAGTAAAAGCGCATGATATCGAAATATGTAATCTATTATAGTATGTAGCAGAGATAGGCGGATAATTATCATTGCTTTGTTATTGTTCAGCTAACTGTCAATGCTCTCTACACAATTTCTGATTTTCCTTTGCTGCTTTCTGCAATGATCCTATTTTCTGCATCCTATTGCCGCTTATTTCAAGTCCGCTGTGGTAAACGTTTTCTCAATTCACGAAGCTGTACTCTTTAAAACTAAATTTCGATCCCTGTTGTGAATATTCGATAGCTAGTGCTGTAATAGCCAGAAATCTCCGAAGTCCCTTGAAGTCCTATGAAGTCCCGATGCAGTCCTTATGAAGCCCTGTGAAGTCTCGTGAAACCCTCGAAATCCTTCGAAGTCCGTAAAGTCTTTGGAGTCTCGAAGTCTGGTGTATGCTATTTTTTCGGAGTGCTTCACCCTTGCTAGTGCTGAATAAATCGCACATACCGATCTATCTCGATGACTGATACGGGACCATTTTCATACCGCATGAGATAGGAATCACCGTATCTTTTATCTCTGCATACTAAAGTAGTGCAATGTCATACTATATCTTTAACTCGTCCAAAAAGGAATGTGAATCGTATGCACGGCGATAAGAGTAATTTCAAGTACAGGACTGATAAGTGCTCGCTGACCTGCTAACCGTATTATTCATCGGATTACAACAATCCAATATTTGAATTAGTTCGACCCGGTAAACTAGAACAGGGTCGACGTTTAAGCGCCGACAAGAAGGGTGCCGACGTCGAAGGTTCACATATGTATCTTTGTTTCATATATTAGCTCAGGTAACACCCTCCTAAACAATCAACATCAATCGAATCTTATCTGACACGTCGACCCTGCGAACTAAAAATATCCCCGTGTTTGTCTTCCTTCCAAGGCTTTCCGTTACCCGTCAGTCACCTTCGTTCCACTATTATCACGCAGTGACAACGAGAGAGGAAGAAAATGAAATCATTAATATTGACTTAAATCGACTATGTAAATTAGTTGAGTTGGTGTGAAAAATTCGAAACTCGCGGGCAAACTTGAGATAAATGGGAATCACCGAGTTTTTCTGTGTGCAACATACTGCGATGCAAACATGCACCGCGTCTTTATCGGTGGAGAACTTTTGTGGTAAGGTAGATTTGGCGGTCACCGGAGACACCGTAGAGCCCGTAGTTTCACAGAACCTCCGCTCCGGTAGCAGCACATTCAACTCGCCTCTGCAGCGACATCACTCCCTCCTCATCACTGTTCATAACATCATCATCCAGGCTTCCACGGTATCTTGTTTCTACGAGCTGATGTCACCTTGAGCTGAGATTTTTTAAAACTACTAAAGGCACAACGCATATCGTACAGCAAATTCCCTCGTTTGCGCAGTCGCTAATGGGCTCAAGTACAGTTAGTGAGATGCAGATGGCGCTACGGTATATTCGTGCTGGAACAATACGAATACGGTCAGACAGTAGGATCGATATTTTCGTTTACGGGTCAACACCTCGCAAAAGATCACGAGAAAGATCGATAATTAGTGGGGGTTTTTAGAATTATGATCCATAATCCAGGGACTCCAGGGGGCCATGATGCTTCAAATTATGTTCACAATTCGGTTGATGACTATTCCTCGAAAATACTGCAATGATCTATTGAAGGAGCTATACAACAGATCGAAATAAAAATGAGAATCTAAGATGCATAAAAGTAATTTATTAAATTTATTGTCAGAATACGAGGTGAATTGAAAAGTTATTCCACAGATTTTTTTCATTCCGAGTCGTTTTGAATCGTCGGAAAATTTCTCACCGTTCAACGATCTGCAAAAAGAGTCAGCAGATTCTTAACTTAAACACATTAACCTTGAATCGCAACTGTACCGCTAACATGTGCTCAACACATGAAAATCGTAATGAGGACCAGTCTAGGCCACAATCAAGCCGGTCGAAGTTTACGGCGACTAATTTGAACCTCGAACTGGTTCAAGTCAGTTGACGCATGCATGATTGGAATTATCTGAAAACGAAAGAACGCGTGTCGAACTTGTGGATTTCCTTCCCGCCCATTATCCTCGTTTGAAATCTGACCGTTAAGTTTTGCCTCTAGAGGAGAATGAAAGCCGAACTCGTGGCAGTTCGGCTTCTCGCAGCAGCTGGATCGTTGAGTTCAGTCCGTCATTCCGTAGTACTACCTGCTCCTTTACTGCTTGAGCCTTGACTCGTATACTATGCCATCGATTAGGTAGACGCCGTCGTGGTATCGCGGCATAAAGAACAGAGGAGTTTACCTGGCTCACCTGGCACACAACCTCTCCTCTTACCACGTCGATGCCGTCTGCGCTTTGTGTATATTATTTAGTGGTTGGAATAATAACTGAAACACGCAAGTGGATAGGCGCTCATTTCGTATAGTTTTAGTTGTTTTAATGAATGTGAAATGCTGAGGACCTTCCGGAACTTGGATAACGGTCCAGTAACTGTCACTACTCGATTAGAAAATGGTAAGTTCTTTTCGTTTCTACCTATTTATTTTCAGGTCAACAACTTCCTCACGAGTACGCAGTACGTCACAGTTAGGTTATGTTACCCGCGCCGCAGTACGCTTGCCACTACGTTTTCGTCAATAATTTCGGTCACAACCTGTGGCTCTTCTCTGGCCTATGGCTTATTTTCGGTGAACGTATATTGTACCTCACAAATAGTCACCACGGTTGCGAAATTTTACGTTTACGTACATATTTTTATGTTCTAATAGCTTTTAATCTCGAGTTTTCATCTTTTATTGTCACTTGTTACGGTCAGGGACGCTATGCACACAGAGTGGTGAATTCTTATAATTCAGCCTAGCGACTAATTTCAAAACTAAATTGACCTTTTTTCTTCCTCGCGATATTGCAGTCAATGATACGATGTTTTGTGTGTTTATTTATCGTTAGAAATTCGAATATTAGGAAAATAAATTTGCAAAATTCGGCTGTGAATACAATTGCCAAAAGGATACATACGTAGAGTACAGTTTTGAATTATAGATTACTGATTCCCGCGTGCGCAATGATTTAATGACTAAATTCCCGTTACTAAAAAATTTAGTGACCAGATACCGTTGCATACGAGCTCCTCTTTGTCGAGCTGACAGATAGACCGATAGCACATGAAAAAATATTGGCGTTTGTTCACGTTTGGACAAAATCGAATATTGCTAATTCTAGCTTGATTGTAAATTTGATTCATTTGCATGTGCACACTAATCGACGTTCTGGGAATTCGATACGTGTTTACATCCTGAATTGTGTCGCTTTTATTGCGCTAAGATCATATCCGCATGTGTGACGACTTATGGATTAGGATTATTCGTAATACTTGACATACAATGCGATAAAAATACAAGATAAACATTTGCAATTGGAACACTGGTTTATCCCCCTCTGGTGCAATCCTTTCGTATGCACATACTCTGACCACGAGAAGCTTATCTTTCAAGTATATCATATATGCACTTGATAAGAATTGCATCGCCCCGCCGGTACACGGGAAAGTATCGACACATACTCGGGGTTTTCCATCGAGTTGGAAAGATTGCCATTCGATTGATGAAATTAGTATTATTATTATTCAATATTGGTTTCTCTATTTTTTTTTTTACCAACCACTCCTCATTCGTCCGGTTTCTAAGAAGGAAAACTCATTCGGACAAATATTCTGAACATGTTATAATCATCCACTTGCAGATTATATTATTCTGCATTGGAAATGATCTACGGAAAATTTTCCTCTTGCAATATGCTATAGTGATTGATATGAATCCGTGTTTATGAATAGTTTCATGAAATATTATACACTGGCTTCTTCTGTATCGATCGACGATCTACATGTCGGCCTGATCGACGAGCCATTCCGGTCTCGTCTAACTTGTTCATGCATGTTTGGCGAATCAAAACAGCACTTCCTATTATCTCCAACATAGGTAGAGTGCTTCAACAATGCGATTCTCAGCTATTTTGAAATTTGTAAATCTGATCTCAGATTCTTGATCAGCGGTTTGAAAAACCTTCGAGTACAAATTTCCGTAAGATTTCGAATGTTTTTAGTATTTTTCCCAGCAAATCGGACTCGCCATTTTGAATTTCGCTAATCTGACTTCAGATTCGTGATACAGCGATCAAAAAAACAGCATATAGTACCAAATTTCATTCAAATCCGTTGATTCGTTCTCAAGATATCGTCATTTTTGTTGTGTTTTTTAGAATTTTGTTATTTGAATAGTTCAAAAAGTACTAATCCGATCGAAGCCAAAATCTAATCAGTTCTAAGGTAAGAAAAGCCCCGTCGATTGAGCCCAAGTTGATCGAAATCCGACCACGCGTTCTCGAGATACCGCGCGGACAAAAATGTGGTCACGCACATACACACACACACACACACACACACATACACAGACCCAGACGTCAAACTGAAAATAGTCGGAGGTGATTCTTTGGACCTCGAAACGTGAAGATTTAGTGAAAACTCAACTTTTCATTTGCGGGGTGATCACAATAACTTCCTTTTATCTCTGAAAACAGAGAAACGGGAAGTTAAAAAGATTGAATTAAAAAAAATAACAATTTGCAAAGTGAAAAGTGCTGTGGTGTGAATCTTCGTCAAGCTTGCATTGTGTCTGCAGTGATTCTTTTTTCATGAAACGTTGAAGCCGTTATGGTATAATAATATTTATATCAATTCCTTACACTATGTAGGTGCGCGTAACTGTACATAAGAAATTTTACGGGATTTCGCTACGTTTTGCGTCATTCTCATACGATGAGCTATTTTCAGCGTCATACATTTTTCCCGTTTCTAAGTGAATACATTATTCAAAGCTGGCGGTATTGGTTCTACCGCTCGACGCACTTTTTTGTTACCTTATTATTAAATATCTCTTTGGAACCATATCTTCTTTGTAACCTTGAGAATTCTCATATGCCAAACTACATACACCTCGTTTTTTATGTAAACGAGTCGTTAAAGGTGCAAGTTATGTAAAACTACAATCTCAGCAATGACTGCCAGGCCATAACCTGCGTGTTCGAATGTACAGTCGTATCGATTTTGAACATTTCCCCCCTATTTTCGCAGTGACAAGCCCCAGGATTTCGTATACACACACTACGATATTTCCAAATCAATTTGTGAAAATTTGAGAAGGCTCGCAGTATCTATTAAATAATAAATAAATTCGTTCCCTCTGCAAAGAGATCAGTGATCTGCAATCGTGTCAAACCCCTCGCGGATTTTTCCATCAGAATTAACAATGGAATGTGCAATAGCAGATCACAAGCAATAGGGTTGAAGGAAAACGTCTATGAATTAATTTTACTAAGTTGTTTCAGTAACAAATTATCTCTGGGAGTGGCAACAGGACCGCCGCACCTTGTTTCGCATTTGGCAACTTCGCGATATGACTCTAATGTTTACCTGTGTATCATATTTCTGTAATTAGATATGATGCGTAGGATGATCTCCCAGCGATTTCCATACTTGGATACACCTACGCATTTTATTTTATATTTTTATATCTTTTCAAGAAGGCGTTGTCCAAGATTTATCTCGGATTTACTTCAATACTGTTCTTACATGGTCCGTTGTCTTAGGACCGTTGTAATTATTAAGAAATATTTATTTCGGTGTTTTCAATGCATCTAATTCCGATATTTCTATCGTCAGACTAGGATGAATCTGAAGTTAGCTTCCATAAGTTCGCAGCCAAACGTTTCAAGCTTCTCCTAAATACAATGACAGAGTAGGGATTCATGTCTTTATTTTGGTGACAGTATTCACTTTGCATAATATTTCACAAAATTTTAATACTTGGGCTTCATCATCTGATTCCAATTGAATTCAGCACTTTTGCATGCTAACTGCTAATAGCTGCCCGCTTCAGTTTCATCAGACTAGGTTCAATTGACAATTCTTAACTTGAAAGAAGACAAGAAGAATATTTTAGACGGCTAAAAAAATGTCCTCGCATTTTTTCTGGTCATTGACTCTAACGATTCTGCACACAATGCGTGTTTGACATTCATGCTCGTATGGAGTTGGAATCACGTCATGGTTACATTCTCATTTGACAAAAAGGTTTAGGAGTTATAATGTGCTGTCATTCTATATGTGGTATGAACACGCTAATCTATGCTTTATCATACTCTGCAGTACCGTGTCACAATTTCGTAATAGTTAAGATGAACGTACGATTATGTTCATTCGTGAAAAGTCGCTTTTAGCAGTAGACCAGTATAATTGTAACTGCAGATAGTAAAATTTAAGTACATAGGAATGAAGTTAGAAATCAGCTATGATTCTTCAATAACGATTCCCTTTCTATTCCTGGTCTGTAATGTGCTTTGAAATCAAGTTTTAGAGATGCACGTCGATGCACGTTATGAATATCACATATTCTCATTTCAAATAATCCCTAGGCTCTAGAATAAGACTATCCGTGAGCATCCTATACGTGAACATCTGTATATACCAGTAAATAATGGATGTTGTAATTCTATAGAATATTCTAGTACTCTATAGTCTTATGCCATCTAGTAAACGAAATGTCTAAGGTCCAGGTCCCCTTAAGACAAGTAGTTCTTAAATATTGTGAGATGAAACGACGCAGTGAAGACGAGATTATATCGAAGGCTGACTTTTTCCTAGTAGAAATCGATTCCTCTGTATCGATTCGAACGTCTATAAATATATACACCGTTGTTTGCAAGTAGGTATGCCGTGAACATAATAGCTTCGTAGAAGCTAGCTGATCGATAGTAATTCCTGGATCACAAGTACCGCAAATTGTTTCGCTTACGGTTTATTACGCTGAAAAATTATTACTGCCCCGAGAACCGACATAACTTTGAACTATTTTTATGAGAGTATACATTTTTCTAAATGTGTCTTCGGTCGTCGTCAGGCACTTGGTTTCTCTTAAATTTTTATAGCGAGTAGAGCTGCGTGTCGCACGCGTAAGTAAAGATGCCCTTTTTCTCTGAAATAGTTGATTACATCCCTTACATTAAATCATACTAAGAAACTTCACCCCAGAGGTTTTTTTTTATCGATTGGGGTAATTGAGCTACTATTTTTTCATAATTTAAAACGTTTTGCGGTAGCCCACAACAAAACATGTTACGCACTTTCGTTTGGAGATTGAATATGCCGCTAAAAATTAGAATATAGTGTGACGTAGGTATATGTATAATGTATAATACTTAAGATATTATTATATATATTCTTATTTGCCACGCCTGCATTTATGCGTTTCATGAAAACTGGACAATTTTCAAGTACAGAAGTAAACATCTACATGCTGGGATCTGGACAAGTTAGTCGGTAAGATCGCTATAGCGTCAGGAGCATGCTATATAGTTAATCTTTACCGACTTACTGATTCTAAATTTGCGAAATGTAGACACGCCATTCCTTTACACTGCTATCGAAGCCCAAGTATCACGAATTAAGAAAAGAATATGATATAGTAGCAACGGTGTGTCTGAAGTCCAACATGACCGCAGCACTTTTTCGTCCCATCGCATATTCACAAGGCATCAAATACAATACAATACAATTTCGAAGAAATTCAGTTGCTAGCTCGGGCCTATTCTTCATCAATCCTCGCTAGTCTTGCCTGTGGTGAGGGGAAAAGTCGTTGGCTGTAATGTAGTAAAATCTACTCTTATTGTTAGTGTAGTTTCATATTGAGGTTTGCAAATTCTGAAGGTTGCGGCTTTCGGTTGCTTCCAACAAGGGTACGAAAAGGAGTAGAAATATCCATTCGACATTATTTCCGGCCAATAATAGGTCGGGCCAATGTAATTAGTTGAACTATGCATAAGATCCGCTCCCACCACAGTTTCAGTCAAAAGTGAGGGAATTTCGAAAGCAGAACTGGAATGTATCACTTGAGAACGATCAAGCAAATGTTTTCTAAAATATGCTCTATATTTCGTGTGTATCGATCATGATTTGAAAATGGATTTACTTTCTTCGAAGAACATTCAATGATAAGCACTCAAGTGAGGAAAAGTTTGTCAACTTTGTCAGTATTTATGGGTCAACGAGGAGTTTAGCTATTGGAAATTAACTGGAAAAAATGTTATTTAGCGTCTGGAAACCTGGAAAAGTCAGGGAATCTCGTGCTCCAAAATTCGTACCAACCCTGTAGTCGTTCTCTTCAGTGGGCTGGCATCAAGAGTCCGGGAATAATAAATTCCAGATTGGACCAAAATGATGAAAAAGTTGATGGAAAAACAATCGATATTCACATTATTGAAGGGAATTTGGTATAAAATTAGGACAAAAGTGTTCAGTCGTTCATATTTGTAGGCCAGAGTGTACTGCGACTTCCTGTTCGGGCTTCATATTGTTGACATCTTCAACGGTTTTCGAGATACCGTAATGGCAACAAATCAGAGAACGTAGTTTTGAAAGTTGCTTGGTCAGCCGCGCGTCACAAGGCGGCCTCCACCCTTCCGACCGCAATGTTGTGAACTTCTTAATGAACCAAACTGAAACCGGGAATATTCTATAAGGATGATATTAAATACCTGAATTTAGCGGATATTTCTAAAAATCGAACTGGTAAATGTTTTCGAAAATTCGCACTATGAAAACATGCCAAACCCGGAACCCGAATTTTTTTAATCAACAACGCCATCGGTCCCCTTGAAGTGGCTCGTTTCATAGCCCTGTTTCGATTTCGGTAAAAAAAATGTAAGTAAAAAATTGAACGTGCTCGGGAAAGACTAGCGAAGGAAAGAATTGATCTTATTCCACGTAGATCGCACTTTGTTTATTCGGATAAATGGCACAGCGTTGAGATGTAAGTTTCATTCTTCATTTTAACAATGTATTCAAAATCGTTTTACTGTAGATACATTTTTTTGGCACCGACTTGAATTCATTATTAATCCCGATTATCAACCATTCGAGTAACGTATACATCAGCAATACAGCGGTCTCCTAATTTATAATTCCACATATAATTTCCAGTTAGCAATGACTGTGAGCATAGAGTGAACTTAGCCCATCTAGTCAGAATTACCGCACTGATGCAATACCAGCTCCGTTAGTGCAGTTTAAACTAATTATATTTAATTATGGAATGTAGTTAGACTGTACCAGAGTGGAAGCTTACACGTGAATCCAGAGCTCTGAGCTCTCTGCCCATAAGAGAGTACATTCGAAGCAACAGGTAATCGAACACGTAATCTTCATCATGTGATTTTTACGGACCCGATTCAACGTTCGATTTTGGTTCAGTGGTCATCGGAATTATGCGTTATTAGTTTTAGTATTTTCGTAGAAGACTCCAGCTGACATCATGGCAATCAAGAAACGGTATAATTGGCCTAGATTCATTCAACTGGAAGCGCGGACGACGGTAGATCGATATAATACTCTTTCGGTATGATTGTGAGGAAATTCGTGGCAGGCAATCATTTTTCATTACGTGCGACAATGACACGCGTTGGTCGTCAAAACAAGTCCGCTACTATGTATAAGGCCTGTAATTCGCCCCATTTTTCACCGTATAAGATATGAGATTACTTCTGTTTGTGTATAACAAGTAAAATGATTGTTGCCAAATTTGTAGCATTGCATGATCCAGTTTTTCAGCTAATCGACAATCCATGATATATGTATGTGTCGATCGTTCACACATGAATATTTTGTTGAAGAGGTCCTAACGACGTATTCAAAGAGCACAATTTTCTGTTAAAAAATCGCGGGCATCGACTGATATGCTATATCAGTCAATTGACAGGCAGGAATATCAACGAATCAGGCGGAACAGAACTAAATTGACTACCACCTCACGGTGTAACGGTTTTATTAGCGGACCAAAATACAGCGAAGGAATTCGGCAGTATAATAGCGGATGTTTGTTATGACAGCGTGCAGTGACTCGAAAAAGCCAGTCCGGAAGAACTGAAGATCTCACCTATTTGAATACGCACAGAAATCAGCGGTTTGATGGACTGAAATCCGGGCTGAAACAGTTGAGCAACTCTGCGATACAAATTCATCCGGAGAGTAATTTGCATAGAATTTTGAGGATCATGTGCTACAGAGCTTCTAAACCCGATCTATAACAATTTAGTGTAAATTGAAGGTTTGGTAAATGATAAAAATTGCAAATCATGGGCGTCGAAAGTGAAAGACTCTCGTGTCTATTGTAGGAGGAAGAGGCACTCCCATCCACCCTCATACACCGTTAGGCAACGTCTAACCTCTCAGCTTTCGAACGAATGTCTGAAAATAGCGGAAAAGATTGTGGGCGAAGGAGTGCCTCAGCGTTCCGTGTTCCATATCCACTGAATCAACTGAATCCGCTGTATCAACTGATCCTAGATCTACAAACAACTGGGTGCAGTATTAAATGTGACGTTGACGCTGCTAGGCTGGAGCCACTCCTTCGCTAGACGTTTTATCATACTGATTGTCGAGCTTCACTGGCGTGAGTCTGCTGTCATGTGATACCTCTGATGTAACCGCATTATTGTTACGCGGCCCTTAAACCACGATCGTTTCAAGATCTATAACTGCGCGCGAATATGAGATGAAGAATTCGTATTAGTGTGTCACGCTTCTATTCTGAGCGCATCAGAGGCATGTGCTCATCCCATAGTCAAGATGCAGAAGCGTATTGACTCTATCGGTGTTTGTGATCTACGAAATCGAGTGAATATCATTTTCGGAGAGCGACGATGTGACCCAAAATATATGCAGCTATTTCAATATGTTTTATCGTTGAGGTAACATCTCTTGCAACTCAACGCAAGGTTGAGAATAGTAAGGCATGTTGCTGTCAGTGCTGACATGCACACCTGTAACGTGGAATAAATTCTACGTGCTGTACCAGTCCCTATTGAACTCTAAAGGGGTCATTGCCTCAAGGAATCTATTGTATGAAAGGTCAGAATCAATTGAGACTATGCGTAGTATAGGTATAACGGTTACGGTTGATCGTGTCTGATCGCTCGTGCCCGGGGAGTAAATTAAACGGTCTCACTTAGTCGAACATTTGCAGGCATTTAGTATCCCTGCTTTCGTTTACAGATCGACTAATTTGTATCAGACGCGAAAAGTGCATCGAATCAAATTAGCCAAAGATTTATCTGCAAGACTTTTAACAGCATCTATACATAAACTCTTCTTCAAATTTCTCCATGGAGTTCTTCCGAAGTGTTCGACACACACCCTGTTACATTGTACAATGAATAACCTGGATGAGCCAGCTATAAGTTAAGCCGACCCTGAAGTACGTACATTAATAAAATACGCCAATCCCAGAGGCTTTGTTCCCAAAGCCGTGTCTTTGCTCTCGTAGTACCTCCTCTGGAACAAAACATGTTGAGGTTGGCTTATGTCAACCTACATCAAACATCAATTCGATTCATCTCGATGTAATCTGCTTAAAACTTCTGTCGTAGTGAAAAAAAACACCCTATTTAGTTCAATCGGTCGAAGACGTCAGAGGTCACATAACCGCTTGCACAGCGTTATATTCATCCTCTAAATCGTGGTATTACTTATGACGGGTCAGTTATTGATGTACCTTGAGCATACGATCTTCTAGCCACATGTACATACGAATGCAGGCTGTTGAAAACGAACAGAGGTGGTAACAATTGTGATGTGAATCTTTCGAGCACGCATGCAAACACCTTAATGACACTACAGGTTGTATAGATGGTTCGGTATTGCAAATCTGATGTTTGCATACATTTTTCCTTTGGATAGGTTGAACCAACCGCTGACATTTTACTGGAGATATAACATCCACCGTGAAAGGGCTCTAGGGTCTATACATTTGAAAAGGTTACCACGCTGCTTTGTTCCGCTCTGACGTCGGTATCTTACAGCCGAGTTCGTTTCGATGTGGAAGCTCCACGGAAGTCTGTTAGTTAGTGAATATTAACGATCCTTCCGTTCACTTAGACTTCAGGGCGAGTGTATTGAAATGCTGTTTCGATGCTCAGTTACTCATTGTCAGTGGAAAAACGCGTTGTATTGATACCGGACCCGAAATGTACCAGTGCAGTGCGACGAGGTGTGCGAAACTTGTTCAGAACGTGGTACAAACTCCTGCAGGCTTTTAATCGTATATAAGGATAAGGGTTTTCAAGTACGAGGACGCTCTGTCCGAAGACTGGAGTTTCGAAAGCATTGTACTCTATTGTGCACAAGATAAACAGAATGAAACAAACGTCACTTTGTGCCTGCCCGGGGCTCTTATCATCAGCCGACGTTTGATATCGGATAAAATAAACAAAGTTTTGACTGTTTACGTAGATATTGAACGTAACGTACTACGTTCACCTCGATACGCGAAACACGCAGACACGCTAAATCGGTATAAAATTCAAATCGATATCACCCGCCCAATTCTCGTACCTTTGCCCTAACAACTTTCCCACCATTATTCCTAGTGCACAGTGGAAGTGAGTCGATGTGGAATTGCGGAGCAGTACTTATCAAGAGCTGGCTCGATCCATTAGGTATAACTTTGAACGTTATAAATAAACTCGGTCATAGAACTCGTCAAGCAAATTTCGACCCATAAACAATTCATTACATGCCAAAGGTCTTCCTGATGGTATAACCGTCATTCATTCCATTCAACGTGAACCGTGATTGTTATAATATGTACCTTCTCAACGCCTATATTTATATTCTACTACATGAAAATACTTGCTGGTCTTCCAGAATTGAGACCATTGACGAGGGCTTCGATCCCTCTTCCGTCGTTGGCGCAAGCAGCAAATGCTCGTGTTTTTAACGATGGGTTTGCCCAACCGTCAATATTATAGTCTACCTATGACGTATCACCTCAATAGCAATTTCTCATTTCACGTTCGCTCGCAAGGTGTTGTCCACCATCGCCACGTCTATGTTGGCATTCGAGCTATGCCAACGTAGATGTATCATAATTTCGTACGGATCAACAGAAAAACCATTTTTGATATTTTATGAACCGATTTTTCTTTCAGTTTATCGAAAGACAGATAATAAATAATCCTTGGCATTTTTTCTTACACATGAACGGAAGGCCAATACTGCTACCTGTTTTCGGAAAGGAAAGAGCAGTTTTTCCTCCCTACACGCCTCCCTTCCCAGCAAGTCTTGCTTCCTGAAAGTCTTTGCTTCTCGCTTTTAGTTCCCGTATCCGGCCGCGTCACGAGACAGTCACATAACCTAAAATGATCAGCGTCCTGAGTGTGCAATAGTACATTGTGTATCAAGGGCGCAAAACACTATTTTTCGAGTGTGAAATTTGCAGTACGAGCCGAAGGCGAGTGTACTGCAATCGCACTCGCCAAAATAGCCTTGCGTCCGTGTTGCACACGATTTTTTTCTCGACACCTGGTCTGCAAAAATGCCTCTTTTCAGACCAAGTGAGCGGGCGCAAAACGGAACTTTACGCCCGAGGGCAGGAAAAGATCTGTTTTGCGCCGGCTCAAGAGGCATGAAAAGTAGCATTTTGCGAGCGGGTGTGAGAAAAAGTTTTTTGCTCTGCACAGTATACCTACTATTTTTCACTTGATGACGCACAAAAGAGCTCTTTATTCCTCATTTTATATAGAATTGTGCAGGACAATTCAGTTGAATAATATATTTGAGAATAATATTCTATATTGTTCAGTTAAGGTACAAATATCGTCTCTCGACGGCGGCTCAACTTTTCTATATTTTGTAACACGTAGTGCTTCGTTTCATGTTATACAAACAATTTCACGCGGTAAGGTGTCGATTTGCTCTTTCACCGCGAAGTTGAATAACAAACATATACAATGGTTTATTCAATCCCTCCAGCCGTCAGACAAGCATATCTATATATTTCATGAAAATGTATGCATATATCAGATTTACTGCATACACGTGTGATCTATGGACTCTTCAATTCTTAAAATCGCATGTACATATAAATGTTCGCAGCAAAATCGTTTGAAAATCGGGTTTGATTGTATTAAGTTAGATTATTGCAATTGTAATCAAGTGCTTTGTCTGGAATCATTGAATTTCACCTGAATGACAACTTCACAATGGGGTCTGCCAACGACTTGGTCGCATAGTATATCATCAATCAATATTCTAGAATTTCATAAGCATCCTTCGGGATTTCATCTTATCACAAATCCATGATTGTTTCACAGTATTCCATCGTCTTCCAAGAATGTTCCGTAGTATTTCATGAATATTTCCATTTCATAAACTACTCCCTCAAATATAAATATCTCGCAAGTGAATATCCTCCCTCAAATTACTAGAATTTTGAAATTAAGATAGGAACTAGGGGCGTGGCTAATCTGAGAGCCCACTTAAAGCCGCCATCTTTGTTCACAATGTCGCTAAAAAATAAGTTAGAGTTTATTTCTTAAGCTATGAATGATAAATTATGATATTTTTTCACAATAACCAGTCAGTGTGATAGTGAACTGACAAAACTAAACCGTTTTTGGGAGCTTTCAACTTCACGCCAGCCCTTTTTGAGTGGTGCAAGATTTTACCACCAAATGTCAGGGTGCTACATTTTCGTTCCCAATAAAAAAAAAAACAACAGAAATCGTCTATCAAGGCCAAACTCACTGTACACATGAGTTGGGGATAGTAAGCCTTTTTTTAAATGTCTATCGTGTTTACGTTGACCTGGCTTACGGACGCTGATGGACTCCCGGCGCTGAGGCGACGGGGTGCTGTCGGAAGAGGGTGGCGTGCCAGGCCAGGTTGCTATTCTGGTTGCATCGAAAGTGATGCGCGGGAAAGGACTCGGATCCCTGTAGCGCGACGAGCGCGTGCAGGAAGCTCGCGGGGCAGGAGGCGCGGGGTGGAGTTCGTGGAAGCAGGGTTTACCCAGGGGTAGTTTATCGAAGGACGAGCTGGAGGAGGTCTGGCCGTATGGTTTTGGCAGTTGGCTGGTGGCGTTCGCCATGTCCTGACGGCAACGCGTCTCCTTTATCCGTCGACGCCGCTAGTCCTCCTGTTTTCGCGATTCAAAACCAGACGCAAATAGTTTAGAGTTTATCTTTCACCACATCCAGCGATTTCAATTTTCCTTATCTACTTCCTTTAGTTTATTATGAAACAAATAAGAACTTGACCATGAGCGGCTGGTCAGCGATCCTAATCGCTTTGAGCTTAAACTATTATCGATTTCGTATTATTTATTGGTATCGAAACGACCGATCGGTTTGTTAGAACTATTCGAAAGCCTGGTATGTGTCAGTCCATTTTCCGGGGATGCAGGGATAGTTTCGTACAAAAAGCTCGGATCTTCCTTACTATTGTCATGCTGCGTTGGCTCGCGGATTACAACGTTGTTGATCACTCGGCTTATCCTGTCGAGACAAACCTCGCTGAATCTTAGTAGGACCGCTTCAGTAGTGCATCCGTTCGACATATCACTGAACATTATTTACAACCATGCATAAATGAGTCAATTAAAAGATTGGAATCAATTAGTCAATTTTTACGATAGTTCACAGACTGTTCTACAAGACCAAAATGTCTAGTGCCTCTGACAAGTGCCTCTATCCATCTTTTAACTGGTTTTTTGTATAAATATAATAGAATGTGAATGTGATTCGCGTGATCTATTAATCAAAGATAATTGTAATAGTGTAATATTGGAAACTACATTACGCTTCTAATACCTAAATTGTTAGAAATAACGGAATAATACTAAGAAAACGATAGAAATACGGGAGTCGGTAAAGCGCCTCGGATCACTCGTTTTAAAATCGTAAGTATGTATTTAAGAATTTGATTTTCTTTGTAATTATTGTACTTAAAAGCAAAAACACAGGCTCACAGGTTTTAATATTTTATACCTTGGCGCTTGAGTTCCTCTCACAGTTCACTCAGAAGCGTTAATTGCAGGAGCACTTCGTGTTACTTTCTTGATTATGAAGAGGTGAAGTGACCATTTTTCGTGCCCTTCACAGATCGTCATTTCAAAGATGCGTTGGAAAGATTAAAAAAAAAATTCGTCCCAGTCATATATTCTCGGATTTTATAAGCTACTTTTTGGGGCGAAGACAAATTCTGATGAAACTGGGCGTGTTTTTATCCCTCGACGTGCTGTAACACTCTCATAAATTATCATAAAGTTTTGACCAATTTAAAGCATAATTGTATAATTTTTGTCCGCAGAGACTCGAAGAAATTTTTTAATTATTAGAATGATTATTGAACGTAAGTACATGGATAATTCAGAACATCAGAGTGTGTCACACGTTTTTCTAATGTGTTTCCGAAATACGATCAGAAAGTATGAACCAACTTTTGAATTAAGTAGTAGAGAAGCTTTGACGCGTCGATATAATTACATGCCCATCGTTCTGTCGCTGATTAACTGGGCTGCGCCTTATTTTAGGCTGCAGAGTTGTGTGGAACATCATACACGAAATATCTATCGTCTTCATTCGAGCCGTGTGCGTCATCGTCTGTATTAATGTCTCCTTTATTTTTTGTTACCAAATAATTTCTCTACCAAATGAAATTAAGGATGTATAGGCCATACAATCTCAACCAAAAGTGAGTCTCGTCGTCAATATTGAGTACAGTCCAACCTCTCTATAGGGCCGCCCAGGCCCCCAAGGGGAAGAGTTTTTCCAGGAACTGAGGTACCCCCACTTTGCCATCTTCGCTAGTCGCACGACTCGTCTTTCGTCTCTTTCTCGAGCTCACGTTACATGGTAGAGTGGGGGAACGCTGCGAGCGAGAAATAGGGGAACCGGCTCTATTGGGAGGGGCCTTATAGAGAGGTCGGACTGTACTTCGAGATGAGATAAAAATCGGAAGAAAATCAACCACAATCAAGATGATAAGAGTATTCATTTTCAATAATAATAATGCCCAAAAGTTATCAACAAATTGTTTAAACAAATCATTGTTTAACAAATTTCCTGGTGAAGTTATTTTTTTTCATGTCAAATGAATTCGTTAATCTTTCTGAATACACATGAATTTTTTCAGAATTTTGTCACTTTTTTGAAATTTCCATTTTGAATTTTGAAAAATGGAGAAAAAAATCTGCATTTTGGATATGTTATTGTGGAAACGATGTAGATTACAATTCCGAAGTTTCCGGAGCGTGGAACTAATAGTTTTGTAAATACAGCCTTTAGAAATTTCCGAAAACGGACATTTAAAAAAAGTGACAAAATTCTGAAAAAATTCATGTGTATTCAGAAAGATTAACGAATTCATTTGGCATGAAAAAAAATAACGTCACCAGGAAATTTGTTAAACAATGATTTGTTTAAACAATTTGTTGATAACTTTTGGGCATTGTTATTATTGAAAATGAATACTCTTATCATCTTGATTGTGGTTGATTTTTTTCCGATGTTCATCTCATCTCGAAGTACTTAATATTGACGACGAGACTCAGTTTTGGTTTCGCGATTGATATCAAGGCATTATAGACTCCTTTTTAAATGCCCGACTATTAGCACCGCTTCTATAGGTACGTCCAATCAATTATTAATCATGCATTTGTATTTGTTTTCCTAATGGCATCGCTATTCCATATGTTCCGTAACTATAGACTCGCACGCCGCGGTTATTACATACTCCTGGGAGGATAATTATGTTGTAATCTACCGCGTGTAGGCGTTGTCCCGAGTGTGCAGTCGACATCAAGTTTCATGTCAAGACATTTAGAAGCGGTCGAGTTGTTGAATCTGCAAGTTTCAACTAGGTATAACAGAAGACAACTTCTATTATTTTCAACTTAAATATTGTTGGCTAAAACTCGTTGCTGAATTATATAACGAACCGGCCTAATTCAAATATTCGGTTCCCGCCTTCAGTTTCAACTTGCTTAACGTCTTTACTTTTCATTTTAACCTAGATGTCGAATTCAATTCGCGTATTCATAGTTCAAGAGATTGTTTCTAATCATGGCTACGGTCTGTTACAATCGTCACTACTGAAATTTTACATGATGTCTTTCAAGGAGTCAGGATGTTAAGTGCAGTATAGAACCTCTCTTACTGTCTAGTCGCGCGAACGAACCAGGGCCTCAACCTCCAGTGGCATTGCTGTTCATTATGCTACACTAGTGAGGAAAAACGGGTGTGGATTTTGACACAACGCAACAGCTAGAGAGAAGGAAAAGTGCCAGATGTTTTTTACTGTATAGAGGAACTTCCGGTAACAGGGAAAAGTTTTTTACTCTTGTGTCTCAGGGGAATTAACTCTTAACGGAGTCTCACTATCATCCGAACCATTTTTGTTTTTCAAAGACTTCACTGATTAGTGTTTTCATAGGTCTATGTCATTTTTTCTATGCACGCTGCTAAGCATGTTACATGTTTTCGTTTCCATCATCTCCGATGATATTCTGGATTTCACAGATCCAAAAAATGTTTTTGACACATCCTTGACGGTTGTTATTCCCTGTCACGCTAGAGCACTGAATCAATAATTGCTCCAGGTGTATTTGTTTTACGTCGAGATCGAAAGGGACAGTTTCGTCTATTTTCTCACAACTCTCGTATAACTTGGAAACTATTCGACCCTCAAAGTTTCCTCAGGTTGCGATTTAGTTGAGGAATTTGCTATCCAACTCTGATTGGCTCTACCCGTTTTACTCGGTATACTATTGTAGCTATAGATCCATTTGTAAATCAAGTACATGGTCTTGGAAGAGATTTTAATTCTGAAAGATTTCATTCCGGATAGGTCAAAGTTTGCCGCAGTAATCAGACGTTTTTGTGACGCTGCTACTTTGACTTGCTAATGTTGAACGACTAGCCACTTTTTTTCAAGTATAGTTGCATAACCGTTTCGTACTTGAATTTGGTCACCGTTTTGCCGCATGTGAAATATTCACACATCATTTGTAAGACGAGTCAGAAGGAATTGTATACATCTCGAGATTCAGTTTCCCGGTTTGTTTTGTGTTGCTCTAACAATGAGGGAAGATAGATGTCGAGAGACATATATAGATTAGCCGATAAAATTACTCTCCATTCAAAGGTACCCGTTTTCAACTGTTTCGTGTTTACAATGGGCTTCCTCCGAAATACCTAAACAGTCAAGTTTTGTAACTTTTCTAAATGTTCGAGAACAGCAAGTGAGGTCGATTCGGGTGGATTTTTTCCACTTGTTTGTACTGTTTCTGTTTTGTTAGAACTCTCATAAAACAAACTTTCAGGCTCTGTTCGGGTTACTTCAAGTACAGAGTGTTGAACATTTTTCAAATACTTCCTACTGTTTTTTTCAAGAATATTCGAGTATATTTTTGGCTTGCATCCTCGGGTACTTTATACCCCTGAATCTCAATTTTTTCACTTTATATCCAATAAGAATGTAGAGTTTTATTCTTGTGTCAACAAGATTTCACTCTTTACCGTCTCACTGTCCTAGAATTAACCTCATTCGGTGTGCACGACAATTAGTTGACGGAGTGGACACGGTAATGAGATACTCACGCTGACGAGTCGTAGGGGAGACCGGGGCAAGATGGAGACGGGGGCAAGATGACGAAATCGTTTTTTTGCGAATATTCCGAGAGATTATGCCAGTTAAGACAATGGAAACTGTTGAACATACCCCCGCGCAGTAATAAAACTGATGTAGACTTGTATGTCAAAGTCACATGGCTTTTTACAGAGAAATTGCGGTTTTGGGCGCGCGCGATGTAATATTTTGTGTCCGGGAAAACAGTTTCACAGAAGTGAAGGTAACCAAGATCGTACTGTCGAATTAATCCTTCATTCATACAGCCATATGGATGCTATAGAACTATAGGAGCCCGAACTTTCGGCAATTAACTGGTTATGAGGTAATTTTTTGTTCAATAGCGGCATATGGGGCAACTTGGTGGGGGCAAGTTGACATGTGGTTCAGTGAATGGGATTTTAAAAAAATTAGGCTAAGATGTAATTGTTCAACTTTATGAATGAATAGAGAAATAAATAAATGAATAAAAGATTGAATAAATATATTGGTACATTTTTCCACGATTTATAAGGTTGTCGTGTGGAATCACCATATTGCAGACATGGTTCGTAAATATGAGAAAAAATGTATGAAAAAAATGTGACCGCATGTGTGTATCCTTTCCGGGTTGGAATAGAATGAAGTATTTTTTAACTGAAACAACATTTTTCGACGCCCATGGAACCGAAATCTAGCATTCGCCAACTTGCCCCGATAGAATAGTCATCTTGCCCCGTGGTCGGGGCAAGTCGACGAGTATGCGAAATTTTAGAAAAATCGCAATTACTCAGTTTGTAAATAACCGAATTCGATGTCAATTTTTTTTGTTATAGCTAACATCTCATAGTTTGAGAAAATACCGAAAAATTTTGAATTTCACTCACAATTGATTAGAGAAACGCATTCGAAGCTTAAGGTCTCCAACTTGCCCCGGTCTCCCCTATTCTAGTTTCACGTAATGCCACGAATATTCTTTTATAATTAATCTAGAAAACCATCATTATTCCAAGCCCTACCACTACCACTTTTCATAGAACTTTCATCACGTCACGAAGTGGTAGAATAAATTACTGAAGAAACAAACCGCTGCAGCGATTTTGGAAAATCTCACAAAATGTTTCTAATACAACGAACTTACAGCAAAGATTTTGTTCGGAAAATATTCTGCTCTTCTGAAATACAGTTGAATGAGTATAACCTTGACAGTAATCAATATTAAGGCCTACGACCCCAGAACCGAATCGTAAACTTCTGTCAATTTCAGTGTCCATTCGTTGAAAAAGTGGTCGGCCACAAATGACACACCCTATATGCAGAGCCGAGCTACAAATACACTTCCAAGCAGGCCAGATAACACAAAGACGTCTCTGTGCTTTGAATGCGACTTTGAGATACCATGTCGTCTGGGGGAGTCTCTGTTCAAACATGGTATACTCATTTGGATTCAAAGCAAAGGAAAATAGTATTGATAGTAATATCGTTAGCCAGTGTCTGCAGGCTATATTGAGGCACCATTTTTCCGCCTTGCCTGAAAGTTTGTGAGATACGATGACACGTGCCATACGATAAATTGCGGGTATTCATTTTTGTTTGGCATTGGTTACTTCAGAATAAACCGTCATAAATATGACAAAGCCGTGTGGGGCGAGTCACGTGAGCCACGAACCCACAGGGCAAATTGGAATGAGAATTTCACGAGAATTTTAATTCCGCTAATAAATTCTTGCACGAATGGTAGCTCGTCTCGCCTTTTTCTACATCTATTCGTGACAGCCGTTCAACAATTCCTTTAGTGTAAGTCTCGAGAACATACCGACACCGGGATAGTAAAATCAATTCCACCTATTTTACATTCGTCTATATGCAGACGGTTGCAATGGTTCAGCCTTTGTTTGAAGTCATTATATCTGAAACAAAGCTGAAGTGAGAAAGTTGTACTATTTCAAGGTATCGTGTCTATCCTTAGTTCCGTTATCCGAACAAAAAAAAGAACGACCCCACGCGTATTTATTTGCATTCTTCTCTAATGCTAGAAATAATTGAAAAATGTCTGCCCGAAGCTCTCGTGTCTTTCTCAGGGGTTGAAAGACTTGCATTTTATCATCACTTTTTGTCTGTGGTCAATAGTTGAATTTCTATTACAGTGAAAGAAAGAACCCTTTGAACTTTCACCACTTTTTGATACAAACAAAACCAGGTGCGCCCCATCGAAACGAATTTTATTCAATTAGAAGCCTGCAAAAAGAGCAGCGACCAGGAACCCCCAACGTGAAATTCGATCTCATAAATGTTCTCCGACTGAAGTTCTCCGTTGATATTAACAAAACGAATTAATTATTCATCGCAGGCGCCGGTCCGACGTACGCAAATGCCATCAGGGGCGGACTCGAGGCCCGAGGGTGCCAAGGAGAGCCCGGGCCCCATCAGGCCTTTCACACCCCCGGACTTATCCTCCATACCCAATATGGACGGCACCCCGTTACAGCCGATGGGTACCAGCGGTGGCTCGAATTCGAACAACAACGGATTGCCAGGGCCGTACATCGTCGGCAGTCCCATCGACCTCGGGCAAATAGACAATGTCGACAACATGGGGGCACATATGCAAGATTTTATTCCAACCTGGTGCGGAAAACGGATGGATGACCATATCGAGCTTAAGGAAACCGGGGCCCCTCCTTCTGGAGACGCAGGTAATCCTGAGTGTGACTTACGTTGATTGTACCATTGTTCCAGTGAGTTGATAGAAAAGTGGGATTTGAGTTGGAAACATTTTTGAAGGTGCCAGAAGCTTTTTACTGCACAGTTTTCGATTTTTTGGATAGTGACTCGACCGGAGTGAAAAATAACCTCAGCAATTCATTACTGGATCGATCGTGTCTGGCTAATTGACTGTTCGTGCGTTCCGTAATCGAAACTCACAATTAGGTAGTGACCAGCAACATATCAATTATGCAGACCGTCTTACCCGAAAGTCCGACCTGACCATGAAGTCACACCAACTGCATTCGTGGACATTTTATTAAATCGAGACACGGATTGCATCCGAGAAGGATAAAATTCGCCATTCAAGTCCAGTGCGTCATTTCCTCTTAAATTTTTGTATTTTAATATTTGATACGTGATACGAGCTGCACCCGGTGTCCACGAGTAACGTGGGGAAAGGAAGTGTCAAGTGACATATGCTGCATGTTCAGAACCACAGAACCATGAATCATCCATTCAATACCGACTTGGGCTTGCAAGAATTCCCATAACCGGAAACAGCGACTCATCGTCGACTTCCAAACGATATTTTTAATACGAAATATCACCGATAAATTGTTGAAGATATACTATGATGCGGCGTGAAGATTAGACCATTTCACGCGAATAATAAAAATGAGATATACCCGATGGTAATATGATTCAACCATAAATACCAAATGTTCTGCAATAAAGGTAAATTAAAATATGTAGTCGAACAAGCTCGTATGCATCATTGCAGGCACTACACAATATCTACACTGAACCATCAACCGATAATGGCCCATATTGCGTCTAGGTCATATACATATCGTTCCCCAGAGGAATGAATAATAACGGCTATAAATCTCTGTTGTACCGCAGCGTATGCCAATACAGTAAAAGATTTGACGATTTAGGAAAAAGCACTAAAGATTTCGATAATTTTGTGTTGATTTTTTGTCTATGTTTTTTTTCTACTTCTATCAGAACAACAAGGTTATAGGTTGTGTTGAATGGAATAAAAGAGGTACTGGAAATGGAAAATGAACACGAAATGGTACAAAAATTTGACTAGAATTGTCGATCTAAAAACATTTCCACTGTGTAGATCTTCTGCTATACATGCAGACATGAATACATCGAGTCGGTAAATCCCAGACTGATACGTTGACGAATTATCCGTGACTCAAAGTAAAGCAAACATGAAAAAATTACGCAAGACAAGTGGCCAATGGGGCGTAGTTACCGCGTCTGCGTGCGTAATTGCACATAGATATCTATGGTATACAGGAAACAAAACATCTTATTCAGCTCACATATCTGCGTGACCGCCGTTATTTCCAGCGGTTTGATTTCCTCATACGGGAATAATTTTCCTTATAGAAATATCATTGAATGAAATTATAGATTTTATATAACGCGGCGGGCAGCCGTTCGACCGACAGTTGAACGAGTCTGCGAGTGCGCATCTTTAGAGTGCTAATAAAGTTATTTTTAGCTCCGCGGCGTTAAGAATGACTTTCTTTCTCCTCCGCGCATGCGCGGTCGTAGTCAAATTTTAAATTATTCGACGCTTTATCACTTTGCTCTGATCTCCTCGCTATGTAATTTTTATCACGCGGTAATGCGTTCTCAGATTTTACTATTTGCACAACTGTCTTATAGATTAGATAGGCTATTATCTCGACTACTTGAACGATTATACTTGGAACTGCAGTCACTGTGACTTTACTACTTGCTTAAAAAAAGGGCTACAAAAAGTGTCTCGTACCTTATGCCACGTATTTGGACATTCTGATCATTTCTGAACAGCATGAACCTTCCGTATCATTCAAATTTCCGATTAGATACTGTATCCAAATGTTTTCGGACGTTTATACATCGTCTACATTATCGTTATTTCGATACCACATCTGACCGCAGTATCACAAGTTCAATTCGACGTTCAATTCAAGTTCAAAACAAGAAACAATTCGACAGTTAATTAGTGTAATCGACTATAACTAGTTGTTGATTAAATAATACGCAACTTTGGTTTGATAACGGAAACGCCCTCTTGTTCTGATATGTAAAAAATTTATACTTGCGTAAATTCGGTTCAGTTCATAATTCGCGTTCAGTGAACCATTGGCGAAATTGTACAATTCCGTAGCCTGTCGCCATAACCGTCGTACCGTTGACAAGAAAGTTACTTGTGCGGGCATTTCTGTTCACATGTGTGAATGATACACAATAAGAAAAATATCATCATCAATTTCCTCTGTGTATAAAAAATAATTAAATTTATTTCATATGTTGAATTATAACAAATATAGAATCGTAAGAAGTGTGGCGTGTGTGGTATAGATAAAACAATTCGAAATTCGGATTAAATATACGACCTTCATGAACCTACTACAGTTGTAACACCGCAATTGACGTCAGTACCATAAAGTTCCAGAAAAACCAACTTCAACCGCAATACATTTCTCAGTGTAGTTAATCCCCGAAGTGTCACCGTGCATGTTTTTAATTAGTTCAGGAATCCCATATGCAGTCCTAATAGTTGTTACCAGTCTTCAGGCGTCGGTCTTCAATTTTAGCAGACACTTTCTTCGGGAAGCCAAAATCCATTTATCAACATCCGACATGCTTTGCCCTGATACTCAACGTCTACATGGAGGTAACTAATCAGGAAAATCCTGGTTGTGATAGGAAATTCAGAAAAATTCATGAATGTCGTGTGGAAAAAACAATCGTGGCTTATTTCTATGTAAAGAAAAAAATATATTTTACATTACCATTAGGTATATTGTCTGTCAACATGTTTTCGAATACCTATGAATGCAGAGCTTCATTACTTAGTCATAACTACTCGTATTGCTAATACTATTTCAAATTTTAGTCAGGGAAAAGTCTGCAGGAAAATTTTGTTACTGACTACTCACAGTGGCCACCGTGGTATGGAATCAAACTGTAATTAAAAGTGCGAACCCTGCTTTGAGCATCAGTCCAGTTTATTTTTCACCATTGGTCATACGATATTGTATAAAAATCTACAGACCTTGTGTGTAACGCAAGCCTCTGAAGGCATCGAAAATGTCACCTATTATCTCGTTCTTAGTGCATCTTGGTTTGAATTCGCTTGAAATAAAGTTTAAAAAAATTCTATGTCTGACAAATCGATGATCGGTAACAATTTGACACATCGACCATCCATAATCTTTTTCCATCTTATGTCTTCTGCAAACTTTTTTCATCCGCATTATTGTTACTTCCGCTTTGCACGTATTTCCGTGTCCTTTGCATTTTTGTTGCATTTTAACATTTGATCCCCTATGCCTCACTAATACCCGGAAAATAGGAACATTTCCAATGGTAATATCGATCATACGCCGACGTTGGCTCATGCCGCTCGTTCTAGATTCTGATCAGAACATTACTGTGACCATTACCTACTCATGCATCTAGTTGCACACCAGACGATAGACATCTTTTGATCCGTTGTAGACGGAATAACAGCGTATCAAGTAACATTTGAGTTACCTTCATAGCTGCCCTTGGCCCCGTAACCCCCCAGCTCCCCTATTTCCTATACGTTTATATCGACTAAAGAAAGAGAGAGAGCAGTGGCGTAAGCGGGAAATAACTTGTTGCCCGTTTCGTCCAAACTTCCCTACGAGATTAAATCGCGCATGCGTCAATCGCTATCGTGACTCGTGACGTGTTATCATCATTATTCTGTATCACTGTAGTCGGAGGCTCCCGCCCACGCAGACACACGGGACACGGGAAAATATTGGCAAGCAGTGCCACCTAGCAGTTAGCACCGCCATTCGCGAGCCCCGGAACCCCGGAACTTACCCCCGAACTGAAAGGAGTGAATCCCCCGCAATCTGGAAGTGTGACAACGACCGGATACGCTGGGAGGCTGCCTTCAAATAGCTTATTTATATAACTGAGTGGTTTTTCCCGATCTGCGACCTTCCGGTTTCTCGATTAGGACTGACATCGATCCCGGACAAGTGTCAGACACACGTGTCATACCGAAAACATGTCAGACTCTGAGGGGTGTGGCGTGTAGGTTGTGACGTAAATAGTATCGCGTTCCAATCGTTATCGCACTCCACTGATCGGTCTTATTCTTCACAAATGAATAGCCAACGTCAATTTAGTCGTCATCCAGTATCAGATACGAATTCAGAGTTTCACTCTCGAATAATGAAGATAAAATTATCTCAGCTACCCAGTGGCGAACAATTAATGACCTAAATTGCAACAATGCGCCTCACCCTCGTGTTTGAGGAAGTATCTAAATTTACTGAACTAAATATAGCGTATGAAGATGGGACTTGAAACAATGCCTGAACATGTCTGCTCACGTATATTCACATAACGTATTCAATACATTCACGCCTTGACGGAGTTAAAAAAAAGTGGACGACTAACATAAATAAGAGATCATGGAGCTCGTGGAAAGAATTGAAGAATATTTTGCCGGATTAAGATCCAGCCTTTACCTCCGCGCTCGCAATCGTAAGTTTATCTAATGTCGAATAAACACGGTCAAACAGCCTTTAGATTGGTAATTACCGATGTTGTTACTATATTCTGGTATCTTCTGTATGATAAAGAGCTTTCTTATCGTAATATCATTGTCGGCTATCTACAGTTGCAGGTTTCGTTCTGTCTGTAGGCTGTAGCCTGACGTAGTGTAGTTAGACTTGTTCGAAAAACTATGGATCAAAGAGGTAGCTGTGAAAGATATATTCGCAGCTAATATCTGATTAATTTTTTCTTTTTACCATTTCAGATGGGGTAAATGTCGGGACTCACCCAACGCAGGCCGATGATCAAGAGGAGAGAGTAGTTTTTGTCAACTCTGGACCTCAACAACCGGCAAAATATGAAACCAATCACATTACCACTGCGAAGTATTCGCTATTTTCATTCGTACCCTCGTTTTTATTCGAACAATTCAGAAGATACAGTAATTGCTTCTTCCTTTTCATCGCGCTTATGCAGGTAACTATGAAAACCATGACATTGAAATTTTAAAAGCAATCTTTTTCCATCGTGATAATTTTTTTCTCACACCCGGTCGCAAAATGCTACTTTTCATGCCTCTTGAGCCGGCGCAAAACAGATCTTTTCGGCCCTCGGGCGCAAAGTTCCGTTTTGCGCCCACTCACTTGGTCTGAAAAGAGGCATTTTTGCAGACCAGGTGTTGAGAAAAAAATCGGGTGCAACATGGGCGCAAGGCTATTTTGGCGAGTGTGATTGCAGTACACTCGCCTTCGGCTCGTACTCGAAAAATAGTGTCTTGCGCCCTTGATACACAATGTACTATTTCGAAAATGTCACCAATGAAAGTCAAACTTGAATGATTTCCTCGGAAATTTTTTAATTCTTGACTCTTGTCGGAATCCTAAACAAAAATTCTGCGTGCTTTTATCTGAATTTTCAAAATTTTACTTTTTGGGAATAATAGATCATCGTATAATGATTTCGAATAATAATTTTTCAGCAAATACCGGACGTTTCACCAACGGGACGTTACACCACACTAGTGCCATTAATATTTATCCTCAGCGTCTCTGCGCTTAAAGAAATTGTCGAAGACATTGTAGGTATATTTTGTGATAAGAAAAAGATAAAACGTTAACATCAGCTCGACACACTTCTGTAACGATTCTGAATTATCAATATTTTTACAGAAAAGGCACAGAGCTGACGATGAAATAAACGAACGTGAAGTAGAGGTCCTCCGACATGGCCGATGGGAGTGGGTTCAATGGCATGCTGTGGCCGTCGGTGATGTTGTCAAGGTGTTTACACGATCTCAGACCACATTTAGAATCTACTAAATAAAATTCTAATCTGATTTGAACATCTTATCTGCAGGTTCACAACAATAAGTTCTTTCCCGCCGACCTAATAATGCTGTCCTCGTCCGAGCCACAGGGTATGGCGTTCATTGAGACAGCAAATTTGGACGGAGAAACGAATCTGAAGATCAGACAAGCCATACCTGAAACTGCAATGCTGTTAGACACGACGGAATTAACAAACTTCAAAGCTAGCGTGCAGTGCGAACCCCCCAACAGACACTTGTATGAGTTTGTCGGTGTTCTTAGAGAGTACAATAAACAGTAAGTCTGATCTTTCAATCCTACTATTCATTCCTAAGTCTATGTACTCCATATTGATAAATTTTTTTTCTTATTTCTGTCTACAGAAGCGCCCCGTTGGGTCCTGACCAGCTACTGCTGCGTGGTGCGATGTTGAGAAACACTCGTTGGGCGTTTGGAGTCGTTATATATACCGGGCACGACACTAAATTAATGAGGAACAGCACCAGTGCGGCACCTTTGAAGCGGTCCACCTTAGACCGCATAACAAACACCCTCATACTTATGCTATTTTTTATACTTTTGTTACTGTGTTTAATCTCGGCGATATTTAACGTGTTCTGGACGAATGCGTATCAGAACGACCTGTGGTATCTAGGTTTGCACGGTAAACGTACTTTCTATCACCCACTCTGTTTTTGGAGATAACGGGAGATAATAATTCCTCTTCTCATTTGCAGTCGAAACGTCCAAGAACTTCGGCTACAACCTGTTGACGTTCATCATTCTGTTCAATAACTTGATACCGATATCTCTTCAAGTCACTTTGGAAGTGGTACGATACGTTCAAGCTACTTTCATCAATATGGATGCGGAAATGTACCATGCAGAAACAGACACTCCTGCTATGGCACGTACCAGCAATCTTAACGAAGAACTTGGAATGGTTCGTTACGTCTTTACAGACAAAACTGGAACACTTACTCGTAACGTTATGGAGTTTAAGCGATGTTCTATAGGTGGGAAGTTGTACGAGTGAGTTGACAATTCCTTTCCAGAAACTGAAGAGTCCCGAACGATCAAGCTTTATTGATCAACCGATTATTTCAGCCTGCCGAGCTCCAAGGATGACAACAATCTTGGCAACGGCGTTAGTCAGGATCCGAGCTGTTCTTTGGTCAAAGACATAATCGATGGCAGAATCAAAGACAGTCATCCGTCGAACGATGATTTACAGAAACAAGCTACGGCTGGAATTGTTCACGAGTTTATGGTCATGTTGGCAGTTTGTCACACTGTTATACCCGAGAAACAAGATGACCAGATTGTATATCACGCAGCATCTCCTGGTAATTGTTACAGTGATGTTGTTTTGTAATCACTTCCATAACTCATGAATTGAGATTGTTCACAGATGAAAGAGCCCTGGTGGATGGCGCAAGGCAATTTGGATACATATTCAACACTCGAACACCAACTTCAGTGGAGATTACTGCTCTGGGAGAAAGTGAGACTTACCAGATTTTGAATGTGATCGAGTTCACTTCTGCTCGAAAAAGAATGTCCGTCATTGTCCGGACTCCTGATGGTCGGATAAAACTGTTCTGCAAGGGGGCTGATTCCTTGATCTATGAGAGGCTGGCTAACAGGACAACAACCAATCGGGAAGACGGACCGGATTTCTGTGAAATTACGCTCAATCATTTGGAGGCCTTTGCTACCGAAGGATTAAGGACACTTTGCTTCGCCGCTGCTGATATACCAGAATCGCTTTACCAGGTTTGTATTTTAAATTAATGTTCACTATCTAGAAGTTCAAAGTTTCACTTTTTTCATCCGAAACTTCGAGTTCTTGGTGAAATGAAATAGCTGGATAATAATCTTGTGCACACAGCGGTGGCGAGAGACTTATCATAAAGCGGCAACAACATTGGATGACCGTGAAAACAAATTGGAGTATGCTGCTAATCTCATTGAGAACAATTTGATGCTATTGGGGGCTACAGCGATTGAAGATCAACTGCAGGACCAGGTAGAGTGATTTATTACCCTTCCAATGTTAAGTATTCACAGTTTATTGTATCAAATACCTGTGATGATATAATAATCGATGAATAAAATGTAATCACTGGTTGAAATAACAATTCACTCTCATATCTGTACCTCCAGGTGCCTGAGACGATTGAGTCTCTGATACAAGCGGATATTAACGTGTGGGTGTTGACGGGAGATAAACAAGAAACAGCAATCAACATTGGCTACTCGTGCAGGCTCATCCAGCATCCAATGCTTGTTATCATCGTTAATGAAAATTCATTAGATGTAAGTATTAGGATCTAAAAACTTGAATACTTTGTTCAGTTCAGTTTGTAAAGTTCCATTTCGGTGCGAATATTGGAAATTTGAATTCTGCACAGAAATTAGACTTTGTGCTTCTTTTCAGAAAACGAGAGAAGTGATCACACGTCATTGTGCGGACTTTGGCGATGACCTGAGGTGCCAGAATGATGCAGCTTTGGTGATCGATGGAAACAGCTTGAAGTACGCTTTATCTTGTGACCTGAGGAGAGATTTTCTCGATTTATGTACCTCTTGCAAAGTTGTAATTTGCTGTAGGGTATCTCCCATGCAGAAAGCGGAGGTAATATTTTTATCATTATGCGTCAACAGCAATGATGGATAACATATCTACTTTTTACTGAGCCAACAAATTAATTCAAGGTCGTAGACTTAGTCACCACCTGCACAAAGGCAGTTACCCTCGCAATTGGCGATGGTGCAAACGACGTTGCGATGATCCAAAAGGCGCATGTCGGAGTTGGTGAGTTTCAGCTCATAATTTCTCACACATATTTTCACAATACAACCGAAAGTAAACGCTGTGATATGAATTGCAGGGATATCAGGGGTCGAAGGGCTGCAGGCAGCTTGTGCTTCTGATTACTCGATAGCGCAGTTCAAATTCCTAAAAAGATTGCTGTTTGTACACGGCGCCTGGAACTACAGCAGAATGTGCAAATTAATTTTATATTCATTTTACAAGAATATCTGTCTCTATGTCATCGAGCTGTGGTTTGCCATATACTCCGGTTGGTCCGGTCAAATTCTGTTCGAGAGGTGGTCCATCGGTCTCTATAACGTGGTATGTAACCATCACCCTCTGTCAACATAAATTCAAAGATAATGATGGATAAAGCGACACATGAATTAACATTGATTGTGTTAAGGTGTTTACAGCAGCACCTCCTCTGGCCATGGGACTCTTCGACAAAGTCTGCACCGCCGAAACTCATCTCGCACATCCTAGACTCTACCATCAGCCCAACTCCACCGACTCCATGTTCAATATCAAAGTGCGTAATCTGATGTTTTCCGTTTATTCGATTGATGAATTTAGATTTCATATAATTAATTTAAGCCCTGCGATTGTTATTAAAAATTGACTTGTCTTGACCAGGTATTTTGGATGTGGATAATAAACGCGTTGGTCCATTCCGTTCTACTGTACTGGCTACCATTGTTAGCTCTTGAGCAAGACGTGGTATGGAGTAATGGAAAAGACGGCGGGTACCTCGTCTTGGGAAATTTCGTCTATACCGTAAGTCTCGTCACACCATACAGAATTAATTATTGCAATGAATCCAGCGTTACCGAACTTGATTAACGATGTCACATCATCAGTATGTTGTAGTAACGGTCTGTGCAAAAGCTGGACTGGTCACGAACTCGTGGACTTGGGTGACACACTTAGCAACGTGGGGCTCGATACTCCTTTGGTTCCTGTTCATTCTTTTATACAGGTATTTTTGAATTGTCATTCAGATTATTCGATCATTGAACCAATGTTTAACTTTGTGTATTCCACTTTAGCAACTTTTGGCCAAAGTTGAACGTCGGCGCAGTGATGCTCGGGAACGACAGGATGCTCTTCACATCCCCCGTCTTCTGGCTGGGTCTCATCCTGATACCATCAACAGCCTTACTCCTTGACATCACCGCTAAAGCGTGAGTTTATTGAGACACTCGAGGAAAATGATTTTGTAGCACCGAAGAGTGATTTTAAAAACTCAAATTTTTACAGAGTCGAAAATACGATATGGAAATCGTTACCTGAAGCGGCGAGAGAACAGGAGATAAAGAAGTCGGATCCCAGTGATGTGTTTGATAAACAGGATCACCGGAGCTCGTAAGTAATTTTTGATTGTTCATTCAGCTCATTTGTTACGCTCAATCTTTAATACATCTGTGATCGTTATTTCGTTATCAAATAATTATAGGAACTCGAGTCACTTGGTCGAATCGCGTTATCTGATCATCTGAAATCTTTTAATTCTAATCTATAACGTTATAGAAGGATTTCGGATTGCATTTCAAGTTTTTCGAACGAAGAGTTTGATGAGAAAATGAGAGTGGCACTCATAGGAAAAGAACACCGACGACCCGAGTCAACTTTGATTTATCTATTTCTCTAAACCCCCGGTTTGAATAGATGTATGCTTCTAGATATTCATTGAATTTTATTAGGACCATTTAAGATTCAGATTCAGGTAAAATATTAACAGAGACCCAGATTTATCTTCTACAAATGCAATCGTTATTAATCAACGTCTGCATGTGACCGATAGAACGTAACAACGTTATAATGCAATCTAGATCGCATGGCTTCTTGATATTTTCATGTGTTCTATTTCGTTGCTCTTGTGTGTCTTACAAAGCTTTATCCATGTTATCCCTCGCAATGTCCATTTGATTTTCGATGATGGTATAAGAAAATTAATTGAAGCATACATGATTTCTACTAACAAACCCTTCAGTAAAAAAAAAAAAACAGAAAAAAAACTTGTTACTAAACAAACTAACGAATAAAACTAGTCAACATAATTTTTTTATACCGAATTGGGTGCTTCATCTTGAATAAGAGCAGGGTAGTAACGTCCAACTGGAATCAATGATGACAGGAGCTCAAAACAGCCTCAACCCTGGCGTCGTTTCATCCGTCGTTGGTTTCTGGCGTCGAAGTTGCCACCGCCACGCCGGAGTCTGTCCAGAATACGAAAGGGAATGGGAATATTTTCGTTCTCGCTAGTGGCTCAGGGCTTGTTCCAATCGCGCCACTCCACGTTACGAGTGTAACGTACTCCCCTCCTCGCAATCCCAGTCTTCCCGATGATCCAAGAATCCAGCATATCAGAATTAACTATTAATTAACTAACAACGCCGAACCGGACCTCCACGTTCAGGGATAATTATTCTCAAAAGACGTGTACAGGACCAGAACTGAGTATTAATACAATTCAATTATTATTTCATTTTGCTATATTAGACGTATCAGAACTTTGTTCGCCCTATATCCGATAGCCGCAGTGAAAGTTTGTACCGTTATAGTAGTTTACTTGCTTTAACTGTTAAAATTGTTGCAGTATTATAAATTAGTCTTCCTTGTGTTTTTTTCTTGCAGTTATTGCCACTTATGTTTTCATTCTTTATCTTTGATGATCAAGAGTCTTTTGAAAATGTTAATATTGTAGCGTGTAGATACTTTAGATTAAACCCCATTAGTATTCCAAGTCGGAATTACTCGGTCATATCATTATTATTTTTAGATACGTGAAAAATGTACTGTGATCTTTAATTTAGTTAAAAATTCTACCTTTTCTTTTTTGTGATTATCAATTTTATTTTCAAGTACGCTGTTCATTTATTTAAACACCTCATCCCGCCCGCTGGATTAAAACTGATAATTTTCAATACAATCAAGTTTCTTTCTTTTATCTCTGGTGGAAAAATGTATCTCATTATGGATGAAAATATAGAAGAAAATGTACGAAAGGCTGTACCAACTTTTTGTAGTTTTATTTTTCATTTTCGTAATGCTAAGAGTATTTCGAAATTGTGTTTCTAATGACAATGAGAATGATTTTTCCACCTGGGAGTTCTTGTCAGTAACGTTATTAAATTTGCATTGCTTGAGCTGTTTAACGATACATCCTAATAATGTATGATGCATTCATACAAATCTCGTACTTCACAATATAATGTGGAATTAGAAGTACTGCGATGGGTACGAATAATCGAACCATATTTAATAGCAACAGTTGTGCATTGCAATCAAAATTATTATAGAACTCGATGACCTGAGTATATACAAACTTACGGGCCAGTTATACTCTTGGCGTATGACAATTATTATAAATAATATCAAGGAAGTATAAAAAACAAAAAGAATATAATTGAAATAAAATTTTGATTGTAAAATGTATCTGAGGTATTTTGGCAGCTATACTGGTGGAATAAATTTTATATCATCGTGATTAATTTTCATTGTTAATGTGAGTTGTTTTCGGTATGTTTTACCATGGTACCCTTCATGCAGACCTGTGCATGCGATCGTCGATCTTGCGAGGTGTAAGTACCATAAGTAGCAGAACTGTATGCTGCGTATGATATTTAATTTTGTCACTCATATTAGCAATTGTTTGTATTCTACCTATTATCGTCACTATCACATCGATGATTACACCGCACGCACGTCTTCTAGTTAATGAATTATAGTCGTATGTCCTGCATCGTACACGTGCTGCTACTCCGCCACTGGTTATGATTTATAACAATCGGTTACTGCATCCTTTACTTATTTTTTTTTTTCTTACGATGAAATCGTAGCTGGGTCACACGATTTTTAAGCACAAACGCATATTGTATTGACGCTCGATATAGAAATTTAGGTGAAGTGCTGCAAGCTATAGTCACGTACTTCAATCGATTCTTCCATCTTGATAGGTTCTCATCAGATACGCGTCTTAAGGGCCTAGCAGGGTTTCCATAAGAAATGTCTCCTTGAACCGATTTGAACTCACTATGCGCCAAATTGAAGCGCTTCGTAAAAAACTAGGTTCCCCCAAATTTCGACCCTATATCTTCACTATTACGCTTGGAACCTGACAAAACGTGATTTTTTTTGTTTTTTCGCGATTTCAGTGCCATTTTTACTTCGCAAAATCTGAAAAAAATTCCTCATCTGACGAACATTGACACGCATGTTATAGATTATTTTCAGATTTTTTCGTGCTGAACTCGGCCTCTTAAAAAAATTTTTTACAGTACGGATTTTATGTAATTTTTTCAAATTTTTGCAAGGATGCGCCATTGTTGAAAAAGTGAAGGTATAAGGTCAAAATTTGGGGGACCCTAGTTTTTTTACGAAGTAGGGAGTCCAAATCGGTTTAGGGGTAGATTTGATATGGAAACCCGGCTAGGCCCCAATTTAACTCGATCACTACCATTATTATTGTAATAAGTTTCTAATATCGTTGATACATGAGGTTTGACAAATCGTACAAACATTGTACAGAATGTATATATAACATAATTCGGAATGAGAGGAAAACGGATTTGGACAGAGTTCCTAAAGTTATGAAATTCAAAGGCAGTATTCAAATTCCCAAAACCAAAAATGGCCGGTTACAGATTAACTGAGACAGCAAGGCTCCTCAAAAACGTAAAAAGCGTCTTCTCCAGACGATCCACGACTGCCTCCAGGGTAAATAATGACGTGGAACTGTCACGTAAGTATTACATCCTTTACTCTTCCAGATTCTCAATTATTCAAATACGAAAAAGTATCAAAAAATTGAAATGTAATTGAGGCGAATAGCAAATTAGGAAACGTCCATTTTTCGACGGTTTCCATCATTTTATTCAACAAATATATGACTATACCTATTGGAGCACCGAACAAATATTTCATCACAGTAAAAAAAAGAAAAAAAAAATTAAAAAGAAAAAACACAGCGAATGATGAACCTAAAACCGATCATCCAGCTATGAAGAGACTCGGCAAAGTCTTATCTTGCGCCAAGTACATCAAAAGCGCGTATAGACTCGCCGAATTTATTTATTTGTATATGAATTGTATATAAAATGTAGTATAAATTCGATGTATTGGTTTCTTTATACAATCAGTTGCTCACCTGCAATGCCGCTTTTTAAATAGGGGTTACAGCAGGTATTTGGTGTAATACTCGTTCAATACGAATGACTCTGATAATACATTGAATGCTCTTGTTCAGGACAGTGCCAATTACCTGCCGTAACCGCAAAGTGAAGATACTCGATTACAGTGCCTGAGTGAAAAGATGGAGAATGATTAATAGAAATGATAGATTGATTAATGACTGTAAAATTGTTAACATCAAAATGATAGATATGATAATAGATCTTTTTTAATCTGCCTATGATCAGACGGCTTCGCGTTTTCACAAGAGGAAGGAGGTACCGTCACCCAAACGGATGTCATCAGAGCCTACGATACAAATCTGCCGAAACCTGGCGGGATGTGAATCAAATTTACAAGTTCGATACGATCGAATTTTTTTTCGTCATCAAGTACCTTTTACACTAATTTGATTACGAAATTTATTAGCTTTTGACGTCATGCGTATGGCGTATATTGCACCAATCCGTCGAAAAATGAATTTCTGAATCCAATTATTCATCAGCAGCACCAGTTTCAGAATTCGCTTGATGATCTCATATTGAGCGAGTTATTTATTTCTAGAGATTATTGTTGTAGTTAATAAGTCCTAGTTGAATCACAGTCAGACCTTTCTAATTGAATCATTTGACGTGTAGCTAATTTAAATTCGTCTACGGTTGAAGACCGTCAAAATACCGGTCGGAACCGGCGATTATGTACATAGTAAGTGAATCACGCAGACCACATTATTTGTATTCATGTTCAAATTGATAATCAAGACTAATTCAAATGCGCTTTCAATTTGAACGCAAGTTCTTATTTATTGTATAATCACTTATTTATTGTAAGATAATATTTGGTCGACAAGATACATAGAGTAAAGGAGGAATCGATAAAACAGAAAAAACAACAGTTTTGTCATTCCTAAACCTCGTACTGAAATATTGCTATCCATTTCGTATGATTTAGGCATGATCAAGAAATCGTTTATTGATTCTCATTTTGGTCCATCATTCTTGTTCTACTCGAAATATATCTGTTTGTCTGTTCATATGTATGTCCAGAGGTCCTTATGGAGACACGTCAATCGATATTAGTATATTTCGATACAAGTGCGAAAGGTTCGTTTTGCGACGAGTGGGCGGTTTGTCGCCCGAGCAAAGCGAGGGTGACAATCTCACGAGTCGAAAAACAACTTTAGCACATCGACGGGTCCTAATGAAAAAGAGCCAACTCGCCGAATTCTATAGAAATTTCCATTGTTTTTCGGCGAGTTGGCTCTTTTCTAACTGGCCTGGCGAGTTGGCTCTTTTTCATTAGGACACGTCGACATGTATCGAACAAAATTTTTCATCACAAACGCACGTAAAGTAAAATCGAACTTTACGCACGGCGTGCGGAAATAGTATATTACGATACTAGTGCAAATGTTTGTTTTCGCACGAGTGGAAGGTTTGTCGCCCGAGCAAAGCGAGGGTGACAATCTCACGAGTGGAAAAACGATTTTTGCACATGTATCGAACCAAATTTTATATCACAAACGTGGGTGAAGTCCGATTGAGCGTGCGTAAAGTCGCACTTTACGCACGGAGTGATATAAAGAATTTTTTTTCTGGGACATCGGGTATCTCTCGGTAATTTATTCATCAACACGTTCACAGGGAAACGCCCCCTATTACATTTCTTTCCTGGTTATTCGCAGAAACCAATTTTTATACATCCAACGGTCTTTGAAACCGGACAATTCATCGGACAAATTGATTTAGCAGAATTGAAATTATTAACATTTCATTCTATCACAGGAGACTTAGAAAACTGTTTTCCATGATTCAATCTCTCATGCTGATGCACGTGGTACTACTTATGATTAATGGAAAAGAATTTTTTTTTTTTATTACAAACTTATCCAGTATGTGGTCAATACATGTGAAATTAATTTTACTCATTTTTCTGCTGTGTCAGGATTCACGTAAGACTAACTGAGATGCTTCAAAATTTAGGAAAATTTCTGGGACATACTTCAGACCTGCAGAGAGTGTCTTTTCTTGTGATTGCGATCATCCATGATCACAGATCAAATAATGAACAGATGACGAAATTCAACAAAGACAAAAATAATTTCATGATCTTCACAATTGATTGGCAAAAAGTCCAATCAATTCCTATGACACAGGCCGAATTCCAGAATAGTATCAGAAGCACTTTGAACAACTACGATGGATTCTGAGATATCTTTGGGATCTTCAGGAATTTCAGTATTACTGGAACACATAGGATTAGAATCGATGCCAGAAAACACTATGTACTTCATATATTTCGTTCACTGTGAAACAAGAAACTATCGAGTCTATTTGTCTCAGTTTGCAATTTGAATATCGTAAGGGAATGATATTACTGGTTTTATTGTCTGAATCATGAATATAGTGACGTCAAAATTGGGCCAGGAACGACCTCTGGAGTAATATTGTATAAATTGAAAAGAAAAAAAAAACCCGCACGTTTACAGCGGAGCAAGTTATAACGCTTCAATCTCTGAATATATGTATATTGCGTACTGATTATCTGATATAAATTTCTATATTTCATGAAATTTGATAGATACTTAATGAAAGTTACGTATTGCGTTAAATGTGTCACGTAATTCAAATAAATGACCGCCGTTCAATGTACAGTAGAACCCCGATTCTGGCAGTAATGAAAGTACCGCTTGAACAAATCTCGATTTTAGCATCCCCCTCCCGAGCTCAGTCCAGAATCGAGACCCTACTGTACTCTATGTGTATATGTATCTACAACATATATATTATAGTTGTAATATTCAATGTATTTTCGGATAATCTAGTTAAATGAAACCAGCGTCGTTTTGTATATGGTTGAATTTTATTCATTAGACAAACATGTCTATTGAACATGTCTAGACAACAACTAGTACTAATAATAGATTGTACACATATAAATATTCAGAATGAAATATTATATTATAAAACAATATTATCTTTCATGTCTGTTTGACTGTATCCCATCGGATTTCACAATGCGACATCACACGATAAGTAATATATTCGCGCTATTAAACGTTTACTGTAAATAACAATATAATAATAAACTATACAAAGCATGTGTAGATAAGCACCAGGTGCTGGTTATATAAATTCTATACTCGTGGTTTTACTCCGCGTAGTAGTATTACTAACCACTCCGTCAGACCCGTCGCTCAGTAACTCGTGTGCCCGAAAGTCCCACTATTCCAACACCAGGGAAATTCAATCCATGCGAACATCGGACACGGAAAAACCAGGAAAGTTCAGATCGACGGCGGCTCGAGTTTTAGGCTAACAAAAAAGTTCTCCCTGTCCTCCTTATATCGAGCTTTCAACAAAAACTCCCAGGCGAGCGAGTGTCCGGGATACGCATAATTTTGGGCCGATCTTTGGCAGTCTACTAACCACGAAGCTACCTCGACAACGCGCTTCTTCCGCTCGTCCATGTTCCTCAGCCTCTCGTCATTCTGCAAGGCCACGATCTTAATCTCCAGCACGTAATTTCGCCAACGTTCGTATGCCATTCTGGCGACCGCGCGCTGCCTAGCGTTCCAACTTCCTTCCTCCTCCCCTCGAACCCCCTGAACGGTGGAAGAAGGTGGCGAGCTCGTCTTTCCGCTCTTCAGCTTCACAATGGCGGCAGAAAGGATTCGTCTGGCTAAACTGACGTGAGGCTTCTCTAGGTCGACACGAGTCTCGTCTGATGACGGTTGATGGCATAGTTTCCTGGCGTTCATCCCGACAACAGGAGCGGCGGGAACTCGATGTCGTTCATAGTTTATGCCCAAGAGTCGCACGAGGAGGTCTCCGACATAGGGCATCGCGGGTTGGTTGAGTTCGGCCTTCGCCCACATCCTGCGGTACTTGTCGGTCCGCGGGCTTCTGTAAATCTTGGACAGTCGTTCCATCGCCTGGTATTTTGTAGCGTGGTGTACTCTGAGATGTGCCCAGGTCGCTTTGAGCCGGTAAATCGGTGGACTTTGGAGTCCGGCAAGAATCGATCGGGCCGAGTGAAAGTTTCCAGCTGCGTGACATTTTTTTGCAGCGTTGATCATCCGGGCGACCAGACGAGCCCGAGACTCGACTTTCTTGACGGTCAAAATCTCGCTCGCCATTAGACACGAGATTCGGTGGCTGTATGCGATCCAAGCCCCCAGGTTAGGCGCGTTTCTCGACGACCTCTGGAACACGACGATCTCCATTTCCAACGGCGGTATGCGGAGGAACAGGTCGCGGTCGACGAGGGTCAACTGATGGGCGATCGTCGTGCTGTCCAAGTCCCAGGCACTCACGCGCAGATCCATCTTGAGCAGTCGTCGCAATTGGCTCGTGGTGCCGCTGCCGACCTCCAGACCGTCGCGATTCTTTTTCCGCTTCCGTGCCTGCAGTCCGTTCCCGTGGGACGAGAATATGCGTCCCAGTATGCGGCTGTCGCCAGCGTCAACTTTTCTTCTCGTGAAAAAATTCCGACAGTTCATTCCGCCGCATCGCTGCTCCTTGTCCGACCGGAAGTCACGCAGAAGAGCGAGGTGCTGGCGTAACTCCTTGTACGCCGCAGTCGCGGCGCGCGGACGGTACCAGTACTCCGGCGTCCAGAAGAGCACCACGCGGCCCCGCGTCGCGGCGCCCATTGCGCCACAGCGTCCCGGCTCCAGCGCAGTCGCCGAGACGCTCGCGGCCAATTGCCGTCGCGATACGGGCAACCGCAATTCCGGATCTGGGGCCTGACGCCGGACTCCAACTGCGCTGAGCGACCGACGACCTTGCACAGACTCTCGTTCGCCAGGCTGCACCGACCATGGGCCAAGAGCGTGCAGAAAATGGGCTGCAGTTGCGATTCCGTACCGTCTGGGATGGCGCCCGGAGGGTCTGCGCGATCGTTTCTGTTCCTTACGTCTCTCGCCACCCTCCCAGACGACTACGCCGCTCTCTACAAGCTTGTGAGGGTCTTGAGGTGGGTCTATTTTTGGCTGTTTCGAACCGTACGGTTCGAGGAACAGTCCGGAACGGCAGTTTTCACGAATTCCGAAACCAAACCTAGAGATTTTCGGAGCTAAATTAATGATTTTTTGCGCGGTCGTTTGCGCCCCGAGCATTTTCGACAGCCCGCCAGGTACGGCGTAGCTTTTTTCGTTCTCTCGGTGCGGGACTCGCGAGCAGATGTCCGGATCACCAGAATCGTCGGCAAATTCTGTCGACCAGAGACCGTCGGCGCGGATCCCTTGAGCGAAGTCGAGGCTGCATGGACCGAGGTTCTTGTCGCGGGTAAAAAGCACGTCGCAGAGGCCATCGGACCTATGGCAGCTCGTTCCTGTTCGGCAGTCTCGATTGACGGGCCAGCTGTAGCAGCCTCTTTTCGTCAATCGTTTGTCAGCCGGTTTTCGGCCGTTGAGTTCGGTCCGTAGATCGTCCAAGCTAGCGCCGGCGAACCGCACCGGTACCGGAGTATAATGACCGTAGCTCAACTGGTTGTGGGACGGACCGAGAAACAAGTCCTTTTGCGGCCAGGTAGGGACGATTAGACCGTCACCGGCCCCGCCATAGCGAGCCCAGACTCGGCAGGTTGATCGATCACCGTGCTTTCGCACTCCTCCGTCTAATTCTACCTCTGATGATAGCAAATAAAGGGTACTAGCGCTTGAAGAACTTGCTGCTGTCGTCTCTGATAGTGAACTTCCGTTGCCCTTCTCTGCGATTATACTTTGGATACGCTCGCACCACAATGTCCAAAACATTCCACGTCGCTCCATTCCACCAAGTTCATAGTAGTTTGCTCTGCCGTCGATCAGTCTAAACGGAAATCGAGACGATAATAAGATCTCTGGTAAGTTATAGTCACGAGCAGGAAATTCCGTTCAGTTGCTGATGGCTGGTTTTTTAAGTTTAACCCAACTCATCTGATCGGTATGTCTTATCGGAAGAAAGTGATGCTTTTTTTCGAAGAATTCCTTGGGATCATGGAAATCAAGAGGACTATAGTTCTCACTGTGAACCCTGGCGAAAATGAAGTATGAAACCGAATGTGACCGAAGGTTGAATTCAAATGTTTTGGAAATGTGCCCAAAGTATGACAAAGGTCTGAAGTGAAGTGTGCTGGAAATGTAAATTGAAACAAGGAAAGCGTGACAAGATTGTTCGTCGACTGTGCGCTGACTGTACATGGAGTTTGCATGGAGTGTGGATGGAGGTTGCGTGAACTGTGAACACCTGAATCTCTAGGAGGTATTGGTTAGGCCGTAGTCCAGAAACGAGTGACATGACCACCGCGCCGCGCTCGAATATATCCTCCCACCGCGATTACCTGGCTGTGAGAAGCAACGCCGCCGCGTGGCGATCACGGGTACTAAGACTTGGTGTGCCGGGAATGTGTCGGAAATGTTCACCGATGTGCATCAAGTGTGCGCGAAGTGGTCACGGCCCGGAGTGTTCGCAGGTGTTCGGGACTCTGACTCTTGTTTCAAAATACATTCCACGAAGCGTGCAGACACTTCCCGAACACCTCTCGAACATCTCTTTGCACACTTCATTTTCGCCAGGGAAACATCAGCCTGAAGATCACTAATGGCGTGGACTCTTGCTAAGTTTCCGGTACGATACTTTGACCGGTATGACATGGTCCGATTTTCTCTGAGACGCCTCAACCCGACCACTTAGCAAAAGCACACTTTAAATGTTCTCACGAGTGATCAAGTCCTCTCACCGGGATGTCAGTTAGGTTATATAAGATGAATGAGACGATCGCATACAACACGCATAAGATACCTTGCCTTCAAAGTCCGCCTTCGTCGTCTCCGGAAGATACTGAGGGCCACGCATTCTAGAGGATAGACTGAAACGAGTTCGAAGCTCTCGATGCTGGGATCGAGATCTGGAGGACAAATAAATTCCGAGTTCTTGTTGAGGATATCAGCGGCCACAACAAGCTTCGACGGCGTTAATCCAAGGGCTACTTCTCGCAGGCCATGTCCATCGCGTGTCGTCTGAGCAAACGGGGACTCGACCAGAACGGTATCCGAAAAATCGCAATACTCGGAGAGTAGCAGCTTCTGAATTCTGTTATGCTCCATTCCGACATTTATCGCATATGAAATGTTGAATATTGATATAGGTTAACGATCAAAATTAACTTCTCCTACTTGGCAAATTCATTCGTACAAAAAAAAAAAAAAACCGGCCCAATTTATTTCCTCGCGCTTGTGCATTGGTGTAACGAAATTTCGAACGATTTGTGTAAACTTTACTACAAATATCCCCACTTTGGATTGATTGGAAAAATTCAGACGGAAACAAGCTTCTGACACGATCGCGGCCACCACGCCATAACGTCGAGATTTTTTATTCAACGTTCGTCGAATGTTTGAAGTATTATAGATAGCAATGAGACAAATTACTGCGCCTTCACTAGATTGCAATGCTGCAATGCCATATAGTGTAACAAGTGTGATGTGGAGGTTACGAGAATAACAATAGAAACGTCAGAACTATTCGTGTACATAATTTATTAGCAATACCTTATCGTGTTAATTGATAAAATGGTACGCGATATAGTGATAGTAATAATATAATGATAATTATGCGATAATCATAATAATAGTAATAATGATAATAATGATAATTGCCTATAAATAGGTGTTCCTCATTGGTCGATATTATACCTACCTAACAATAAATAATACAAAAACGTATATCTATATAAAAAACTGTAAATGCGTATATAATCATTAATAACTGTATAACCTAGATTCGAAAATATTCATAGCAAAATTTACAAATAAAAATTCTACATCAAGAAAGCTTTAATCCTGCCGAGACACATTTTCGGTTGTGTTTATTTTGATGGTAACCTTGTTACCCAACACGGCCGCCAGCCTCTCGACGTTGCTTTGAGCTATGATCATCGGGTTCTCAGTAACCTGGGGATTGGCTCTGGTCGGCGACACCGCGTTGTTCGTCAGCGGTCTTGTAGCTAAGTTTTCCTGAAGGTAATTAATTGTTCATTAATTCTCATCCCTGAGTCTGCCAACAATTTTCTCAAATTTCACTACTTCCTTGTGAGAAAGAGAATGGCTTGAGGCGTGATTCGCAATTCCCAAATTTGATAGGGAATCCCTCGACATGGTTGAGTACAGCGAAAAAAAAGTAGACATAAAAAAGTGACTCCTTTTCTTACCCCGTCAGTCTTTTTCCTTAAATTCGATCTCTGCAACGTGGCCGCCAATTCGTTCTGGAGTCTTGAGGCAACCGGTGCAGAATCCTTGACCTCGACGCCCCTGATTATCGGGGCCGCCGTCTGGGTAGCGGTCGGTGCTTGACCACCGAGAAAGTCCAATTTGGCAGGTGGCTTAGCCTCGCCCGAGTAGGCGCCTATCCTGATGGCGACTTTTCCCTTACCGACGAGGGTATTGGCGGGGGGAGTCATCGCTCCATTGGTAACGGGAGGCACCGTGGGGCTCGCCGTCCGTCGCCCGACGTTATCTTGACCTGCGTCGTCCCGCGACGGAGGGAAGTACGTCGACGGCGGTTTCGGGGTTGCGACGCTCTGCGGTTCCTTCAACTTGAACGACTCTATACTTTGCATTTCAACGGCATCGTCGTTCGCGTTTGGTTTCAACTTTTGAGCCGTTACCCCGCGAGGTGGCGGTGGCGGCGGCGTTGGCGCGCCAGGATTTTGACGGCGCGCTACAGCGTTCACGCGGCGCTCCTGGGAAAGAAAAAATTAATTAGACATTGGCAATAAGAGTCAAGACATTTTTTTTCTTTCCATAATTGGCGAGTTATATGATATTTTGCAGTGGCGCTGATAATAAGATCATAAAGCAATTATAAAAGTTCCTGCGATAATTAAACGTGATAATGAAATAATTAGTTTGTAACTGCGAATATCGGCTTTAGGTCATGTGGTTGATACGATATGTACGATCTTGATAAGAGGCGGGAAATCTCGGATCGATTTTGGTGACTCACATTGTAAGGCGTTACAGTGACTAAAATCGGTGTTTTTATCCTCGCAGTTGATTCCCGTGACTGGTTCATCTTAGTACTACGAGGTAACGATAGGCTTTGGATTATCCACTGCAGTTGCAGAGTGCCATTCGTTTGTCACAAGCAGTGTATTCATTTGTTCCAACAGCGTTTATTATTTGCGCCCAGTCTTATCTACCTGCGTTCCACGCTTCGGTCTATATACTCAGGCGCTTGTTTTTCTCTCAATAGATTATAACAATTAACTGTTTACAATTAGCGCAGGTATGAGGTAACGATGAGTCGAAAGGAGAGGTAAATTTATCTTTTCGATAAATAATTACTTCATGCCCTACTCCAGGCGGTTTAGTTACTAACGGAAAATTCGCATCAATATTACAATAGTTTAGTGAGATAACTATAAAGTACGTTCATAAATAAAGGTAGACGATAATAACTAGGCTAGACACGGTCAATGGCTATTCCGGTCGATGAATGAATTTTTTTTTCTTTCCTTTACAGAGACGGTGCTGTGTATTTAATACCTGACGTTTTCAACAATTTATTACAACCGTCTACGTCAGTTTCTTGCGTACATAGATGTTACCGCGAACTTATGCAATTTCGTCGCACGCCATGGGCATATAATTGTCCATTATCTAACCGGTGCACAATTAAGTCTATTTCAGAGTAGGATAAAAAAAAACTCGCGTAGAGTTGAATGAGAAAAAAATCAATTAAGATGAAAAACGGCTTAGAGACATCGAGGAATCTTAATGTCCGTTAATAATCACTGAGATCGAAGATTTTTATTAAAATTTTACTGTTACTTGTTTACTGCTACACGAATTACACTTCAACCTCGTCATTATATGCACACACACTTGATAATATTGAAATAGAATTTAAAGAAAAAGAAGCACGATGATTCTGGTATTAATTTTTTTATTTTTTTTATTTTCATTGGCTGAGATACGATACGGCTTAAGTTCTGCAGTAACCTTCGTTACGTATCGTGACCGGTGTTGCTTAAATGACCGAAGACCGACGACTGGAGGTACTCGCGTAACTACGTCGGTATAACATTATCTTTCCGGGAGGTTCTTCGTCTTGGTTCGCAGGTGAGTGAGCCGAACACCAACGCAATCGGCTGCACTCTTTCGCGTTTCGCATCCGCGTATAAAATCCTGCAACGCGGATTGCGGTAGCCGAAGCTGCGCTTGTCCGCGCATTCAGAAAATATTATTACCGTTTATAACTTTTACAACTTTTTGCATTGATTGGGCACGTCTGTATATGTTCGTATGACTGTATGCTCGTTGAAGAAAACAACATTACGTGCTTATCTGAAATTCAGTCGCGCTGATATACCTTGGACCTTGATGCAGACACACCTGCAATTTATGGGTATGCACGAATACAGACTTACACGCGTAGTAGGCAACAAGCCAGTGGTTTTTTTTTTTTTAAACTATCATAAATTTGGAGATAATACTTTGATATAATCGAATGCCTATTATAGTTGGCTCTCCTCGTCCTTCGGTATAATACCGACGTTATGTAATGCGATTTTTTTTCTATTTTCATCCAGTATTTCAGATTGTCGTAGAGCCAGAAATCCTCAAACGGAAGTCTGATGAATTGATTCTGATTTATGAAGAAATTTTAATCAATTTTAGGAACCAATAGACGAATTTTGATCAACTTTGAACACCGAATTCAGGTGTAGACGACAGTTTGTCGCGGTGAATGATTCTCGGCTCCGCTCGCCGCCGTCTTCTTTCTTTGATACTTGACGGTGATTCGCTACCGCGAATCTTGATATATTTTGATAATTGATAATTCGCTAAAGCTGGAGATTTATTTGATTAAGATAAACTAATCCTTTCATATTTCGTCTACATTTATATCGCTCGATCTCTGTTACCTTCACAGATGATCACCTCAGGTAGACAAAAAATCGTTGGTTGAACGTCGGCATTTTAGAACTCAATCTACTAATAATGATCTACTCTACTACTATGAGTCGATAAATTCCAATAAACTTGTGTAACCAATTAGAATGTATATAAAATCGATCGATACGTTTCAAATATCTTGATAATCAAATTTTACGAAATAGTTTTTCTTCTTTACGTGCTGGCAGAGTCATATTATCACCTGTTAATTACCTCAAGTACTTAGACACGTATTTTCGAAGGTTGTTTTACACGTTCTCTGAATAAATTCCAAAAGATTTCGTTATTGATACTTAATATAGCAAAGCGATAGCCATCTGAAGATAACGCACGTACAGCGTGGCACAAAAAGTGTGAAACATGAATGGAATATAAACGCATGGATCAATGCTGAGGATTGAGAAGATAAAAAAAAATTGAAGCACGTACAATCTGAAAATCGCCGAACAAGTATATCAGAGATATTTTCGCTACATGTCTGAGAAATTGATCGATTAATCATTCGCACTATTAATCGAGACGTTAGATTGTTTTTTTGATGAATCGATTAAACGACGGTTCCGGTTGGATGAAAAATCCATTAACCGAATAACCGAAAACACAAGCAAAGGAAAGCGTCGATCAATCGATCAATCGGGGAACAAACAATTGATGAATAACTCCGATAATCAACCAGTCCTATCACACCTGCAGTATCAAATCGCAAAAACCATGGATATCTTATATCTAATAAGTTCATTCATTAATTGACTATCGGAATTGAAAACTTCCCACTTTTATTGATCGAGGCTCAAAATATCTGAAGACAAAATTTTCTTGTGGCAAATAGAAATGGCGAATTTTCAAAACTAACATCATGAATGTTTTTTTTCTTCACGTCCAAGCGCCTTTTTTAAATTCGCATTTTGTTGGAATTTCAAACTCAAAATCAAAGAGTCATTCTTTCAGTTTCTATCAAGAAACGAGAAAAAAAAATGGAAGATCTTTCAGTAAACTGCAACGTAAATTAGGCCTTCTGCTGGATACTATAATCATCTAATGATACAGATTTAATTGAACGCGTCACAATGATAAATGATGAGTAGATAGGTTATCTTACCGTTAAAAAAATATAGCAAACTGATAAGAGAGAGAAGAAAGACAAGAAAGAAATGCAAAACGTCTGATCAATCAATCGAATACGTATTTAAATTGCAATCCACTGAAATCTATTGGCATTTTGAATGAATTTGGACTTGAAGACAGAAATTTATAGATATATCTGTACATACCTGTTCCGACGTCTCGACGGCGGGCGTTGGGACGCTTGTTGGATGATTCTGCGTCTCAGCGGTGCTGTTGGTTTCAGCGTTCTTTTTACAGTTGAACATTCTTTGGTGAGCGCGTTTGAACTCTTCCATCAACTACAAAATACGAATGAATCACGACTGAATTTAGTTTCGTTACACTGTGGGGGTAAAACGCCTATAATAAAAATTACATAGATTAGGCCGTGCGGTTGGTATTTCGGAACTCGGAAAGGCACGCTTCGTTATGGCTTATTATTTACGGCATCGACACAGCGCCGAATTCCCATTCTTAGTTTACAGTTCACTAACTTCGAGTACTGCTGGATACCATCCTACCACGATGTGGAACCCCCGAACCGCGATGATCCGATCGTGTCCGGGAAACTGAATTTTTTACCGGTAGGGAATTATCTATATGTTTCATCGCGAGTGTCGGTTGCATAATCCCAAAATTAACACTTGATACCCTAAATTAACAATATACACTCGCCTCCCTTTCTCTGTAGCATCAAAATGCAACACCTGCAGTTACGCCCTTCGAGTGCCATGCAAAACAAATAGTCGTCAGCATCTTATTGCCATTATCTCGCTTCCGGTCCATCCTAGCGAAAAAATCACTGATACTTATTTTGAAGCTTATGAAGTTCGCCACAAAAAAAGTCCTGACAGTCTTTCGCGTGGGATGAGCCGTTTGGAAGGTACACTGGCTCAAACGTCAGGGTCTCAGATTTTATTCATGGTGTAAGTTCTTCTACATGCGGGCCGGAGTCTCTCGCTATTGTAGCGTGTGAGAGAGGTGAAGAGAGGCTCTGGCCTGCATATAGAAAGACTGCGGGCATGTTTGACTGACACTCGAGAGATTTTCCTTTGATTGTAAAAGACTTCTAGTGTTTTAATTCACGAGTGATATTATCAGATCTTAGGGACTCTAACGTAAGACAAAGACACATATTACGTTCTTTGAAGTCAAGGGGAAGAGCGCTGGAAATGCAAAGAAGCATTTCTTCTTTCTATTACTGCGATTACATGACTTTCTGCTTTCGATGGATCGTTAATTAAAAAAAAAATCTACTCCAATGATGCGATCATGCGAAAAATTAAACTTTTGTAACGCTGTTGTGAGTCAATCATCTGATTATTACGTAAGTCGAGCTATGTCGCAAACTCATTGATTAAAAATGTACGATCTTGTTTCACCAAGAAAAGACTTTCTCACTTGACCGTCACATTAGTATCGAAAAAACATGTTTTTGGTCGTACAATTGATACCAAAATGAAAGAACGCTCCACGCCCGAGGACGTGTATCGAAAATAGTAATGAGTTTTCGAAGCAGCTCCTCGAATTCTACGAAACATCATTAATTGTGGCAAACGTGACGAAAGATTTTTTTTCTCGTACCGAACTAAGTATCGTCATTTTCAATCCCACAACATGGTATTCATCCTAAAACACCCGGATACGACACGAGTTTCCTCGGAAATTTATGCATGTTGATGAGCAAGAGTCTGAAAATAGTTTGTCTTATGTTACAGAACTAGAAGAGAATAGGTTCTATAAGACCCGTCATCAACGGTTTGCCGAAACCCCGCGCTTAGGTACCACAGGAACAAACACCCGCTGTGCGAAAGTTACGAAACTCATAGAAATAATAAGGTGATGTATTTTCCCACCGACTCACCTTGTCGTGTGTAATTTTCTGCTCGTGAGCCGGAGAAATTTTAGCTGGTTCCACCATTCGAACATTACGTGCCTCCTGTGCTTTGCACTTTTCCTGCGTCGCCCTCGCTTTCTGCAATTATAATTAGGAACAAAAGGTTTTTTTTTATAATTCTTCAGTTTGACTACATTACACTTCTGCCCGATTTTTATCAGGAAGTATGTGAAACGTTTTTCAACTGATCTGTCACTGTGCAGATGACAACTGTTTGAAGTACCTATGCAAATGTCCGTTCTTTATCGACGACGGTAGAAGTGAAATTACTACCACAGCAAAAACGTAGAATAATTACAATTCATAATTTCATAGTGTGGCTGCAATAAGGCGCATGAATAATGAAGCAATGGCTATTAATTTTCTTTTGAAAATGCTATTTGACCGTATAACAAAAACCAGTTTGACACCCGTATTATAATTCATAAGTACATCGAGGCACCAGATGATAATCTGCTAATTTTAATCATCTGTCGACGTGTAAGAAGGATCAGTATCAAATCATCTTTTCTTGTTGATTCAGCAATTTTGATTATATACGCCTGACGATTTTCTTCTGCGGTTTTATTTCTCACAGACAGACCCTTGGCTTCTTTACCACGGTTTCTCTCATTTCCGGGTTCAGAAATCAACGCCATCAATCATTACCGTCGGCCTTCTTTCACAAACTTTCCTTAAATTTTTGCACTTTTATCCTAGATAAATCTTTGTCCGTTTTACCTGTGCTCGCCTCTGCAATTCCTGTGCAATGGCAGAGCTCAAATCGATGTTATTAGCTGCGGCCGGAAACGGTGGTGCAACGGGTGCGGGTGGGATGACATTCTGCGGCTCATGGTCTTCCAGCGTCTTCCTTGTCGCGACGGAAACGTAAGAGGACGACGACGCCGGCTCGCAAGTCGACGACGACGATGACGTAGACGCTGAATCCTTACCGCAGGACGATTCCAGTGACGATTCAGTCTCCGTTGAGCCCGTACTTCCCATCGACATAGTGCTGCCCATCTGGACGCCAACGGCGCTCATCGGTGGCTTTGAATCTGCGGAATAGAATCTTTCAGTCTCCTTCTCGGGGGTTTTTCAAGACACCTTGCGGATTGACCGACGTCTGCTAGTTCGACATACATTGATATTTCGTACCGGAATATTGTCCAGCTGGCCATTTGCAACCGGGTGGTGGCATGCAAGGAGGCGGAGGAGGACATATGGCGTGGTGTACCTCGACCGTTGTGATTGTTTTAGTTTCCGAGTCTTTTTGCTTCTGAATGAACTGTACCTCTGCCAGACGGCCGCCTTCCCTGTGGTCGTCCTGCATCGGCGATAAAAGCAGACACAATTCGTCATTATCGTTGGTAACAAAGAAAAAGTAGAAGTAGCATGAGAATTCAATCCTGCGGAATAATGAATTAAGTATCCCAAGTGAAAAAATGGAGTCGTGGTGAGTCCGACTTGCCTTCGGATCTCGATAGCCACCGGCTACCGGGTCGTAAATGGGGCTGCAGCCTCCGTTGGAATCCATCATCTCCGACCTTCGGGCTTCGACGTCGCCGTCTGCCTCGAAGTAATGCGTTTCGTAACCACCTCGCGAGACGGCGACCGGGTCGTAAAGAGGTTCGTCGTCTTCTTCGTCGCCTGGTCGGTACCCGGAGTGCGGACCTCGTCCTAGGTAGGCACCGGGATCGCCTGGACGTTGATTGACGCGGATGACCGTAGTGTTGTTCGGCTTTCGAGTCCATTCCGCCATCTGTTGATAGCAGTATTTGTAACATACTTTTTGGTGTCTTGAGTTGATAATGAGAAAATTTATTTGGTTGTTCTCGGACAATCTCTGAATCGCGAAAAATTGTAGGTGTTGAAAGAGAAAGTAGAGTCAACGGTTAATGCTCGAAAAAATAACCTAGTGGCCTGTATCAAATTACTTTCAGAGGATTATGGGAGGCGTCCGTCACCAGATAGTATCTGTACAGATTTTCAGCTACTTAATCACCTTCAATTAAATCGCGGTTCCGTCAAGGGGATACGCAACCGAAATTGCTAAGTCTGGTATTCAGCTACTTATTTTTCAAAACACGGTTTCGGAAAGAGATGTATTCACCCTAATAGTTTCTGGAATGCTACTGAAAGCAAGGCTAAGAAATGAGAGAGAGTCTCGAATCATCCGATGCTATGGAAGTAGAAGAAAAACCATCAGAAAAATTAGGAAAACAGTGCTTTTGAATTTTTGTTTGCGAGTGTTCTTCAAAAGAAAGCAATCCTAGACGTTCTTCATGTGGATGTTAGAAGCCCTGAAAAGAAATCGGCACGACATGACAGCCCGAAACTTCGTTAAGAAGTCACTGAGAAGCTTCATTTCCAGCTATTGTTTTTTGGTTTTCGTTGCCTTGATCTCGCTTTCAGTAGCCAAATGCCCGTTCAATTCTATCAAAAAATGTCCGACTTAGCACAAAGTGATTTCGTTGCCCTACCTGATCCATGTTTCTCCAGGAACCGGAAGAGCTGCAACTGTCGGTGGAAGAGGCCAGAGGACAGCATGTTCTATCTCTGTAGAAAATTAACGAGTGATATTGTAGGAATGTTGTTGATTTTGTGGTCAATTTGAGGTCTCTATAAGATACGATAACGGAGTAGAAAACGCAAGTCTGCGAGGGTACGAGGTATGGAATCTTGTTTAAATTTATTTCCCTCGATTATTAGATACGAACGTGACTGTACTAGGCACTCGGCTTATGGATAATTTCGAACACGAATTGCCTAAGGGCGCTTTCACATCGACCAGTCGCGCGCGTCTTTGGGTGGGAGAACCTACGGAGGACGTGGTTCTTGAACTCTAAAGATCGTAAGACTCGCCAAGGTAATTCGAACCGAAAAGTTCGGTGGCCTCAGCCCGGTTCAAAAATCGTAAATGAAAAGATTTCGCAATCATTCGTAGCACCTGTAGCGTGATTCTATCCGAACGAAATTTTTATCGCAATCCAATGAACCAGAAATGTCAAAGCAGATCGGTTTTATTTCGTGGATTAAAAACGACTGGGACCCAAATCTTGACTCAAATCACCCGAAATTTCAAGGAGCTGAACCATAAAAAAAAAAAAGAACTTCGAACGGTATTTGATGTCTATAAACATACTTTCCCGGCAGTTATATACGATCAACGACCACTGTGATCTATACCTAGATTATTGACTGTCGACAAACTGACACAAATTTCTCGCAACATCATTATCCAAATTGGCGAATGAAATATCGGATTGAGATCGCCAGTCTAAATGAATAAATTTCCAGACCCAAAATCAGCCGAACAAACTTTAGGAAAATGTCGTTTCTTTCTTATTTACGCCTGCGGTTAATAAGCTGGACTTTCTCATCCAACACGATGCCGAGGCTATGTGATGAGTGAAATTAGTACATTGTGTATCAAGGGCGCAAAACACTATTTTTCGAGTGTAAAATTTGCAGTACGAGCCGAAGGCGAGTGTACTGCAATCACACTCGCCAAAATAGCCTTGCGCCCGTGTTGCACACGATTTTTTTCTCAACACCTGGTCTGCAAAAATGCCTCTTTTCAGACCGAGTGAGCGGGTGCAAAACGGAACTTTGCGCCCGAGGGCAGGAAAAGAGTCGTTTGCGCCCGCTTTAGGCGGGCGCAAAGCCCTTTTCCGCCCAAGGGCCGAAAAGATCTGTTTTGCGCCGGCTCAAGAGGTATGAAAAATGGCATTTTGCGACCGGGTGTAAGAAAACTCCCTTTCACCACACCTGCACGGAAAGTACGTCTTTCGGCCCGCTGCGTGAACGGGAAGTCGTGCTTTCCGATGCAGGGGGTGGTGATAAATAGTATACAATCCACGGGCGTGAAACAGGCCATCCCAAACTGCAGTTTGGAATAGCCTACTTTCCCGCCCTAGGTGTGTAATATACTATTGGCCCACGGCAAGGTATGGGTGTAAAGTAAATCGTTAGACCATTGAATTATTCCAAGTATCCCATACCCTTTCCCGTCGATATCGGCCCACTGTACTTCTCTGGATCCCGCCCTGGGCCTGGTCGGGTTCCTTGTGCAAGATGCCTGATTCGGTGGGTGAAGATGCCGCCCCGGTGCTGGGGCCTGCTGCGGTATAATTCCCTGCAACGGTGGTGGCAAGGGACTAGACTCTAGGAGGCTGGAGTTGCCCGAGTCGTAGCCGCTGGAGCCGCGAAATATCGCCTCGCCGGGATCAGGTGTGTAGTAGGTAGGACGGTTGACGACGAGGTCAAGGACACCGGAGCCACGCATCACTTCTACCGCTTTCTCAAAGGGCAGTTCGGTCAGACGCTGGCCATTGCACTTGACGATCACGTCACCCGGCCTCAAACCCGCTGCACGTGCTGCACCCCCGTCTCTCGTACCCTGTTCAATTAGATGTAGAGGAATATGGCAGGATTAGACATACACAGCGTCGAGGTAGCGAATCAATTTCTACAAGTTTTTACCACGTTTGTTGGCAAGAATTTATAATTTAAGACACGAGAGGTCCCGTTAGAGCATGAAGTCAAGTTTTTGGTATTCAGATAAGATAATTATGACAACGTGATCCGAAAGAGACGTGAGAATAAATTATCATCTCGTTCAAAAACATCTGGATAAGAATACCGTCGTAAAGTTATCTAGAGAAGATAACACGAAATTGTGAGGCTTGCAATTTTTCAACCTGTAGATAAGATAATCATTGTCACGTTATCTAGATCAAAAGATTGCATCACGAAATTATCTTGGTCATATGAACATCACGAAACTAACGAATGATCGAGTCCATTATGAAGATCATTAGATTATCTAGTTGAGATAATGATCATTCGATTAACTAGATGAGATTATAATCATCATTCGATTATCTAGATGAGATTATAATCAAAATTCTACTATATCTAGTTGAGATAATCATAATTCGATTATCTAGATGAGATTAAAATCATCATTCGATTATCTAGATGAGATTATAATCAAAATTCTACTATATCTAGTTGAGATAATCATAATTCGATTATATAGATGAGATTAAAATCATCATTCGATTATATAGATGAGATTAAAATCATCATTCGATTATCTAGATGAGATTATAATCAACATTCTACTATATCTACTTGAGATAATCATAATTCGATTATCTAGATGAGATTAAAATCCTCATTCGATTATCTACATGAGATTATAATCAACATTCTACTATATCTAGTTGAGATAATCATAATTCGATTATCTAGATGAGATTAAAATCATCATTCGATTATCTAGATGAGATTATAATCAACATTCTACTATATCTAGTTGAGATAATCATAATTCGATTATCTAGATGAGATTAAAATCATCATTCAATTATCTAGATGAGATTAAAATCATCATTCGATTATCTAGATGAGATTATAATCAACATTCTACTATATCTAGTTGAGATAATCATAATTCGATTATCTAGATGAGATTAAAATCTATATCTAGTTGTTGAGATAATCATAATTCGATTATCTATATGAGATTAAAATCATCATTCGATTATCTAGATGAGATTAAAATCATCATTCGATTATCTATATGAGATTAAAATCATCATTCGATTATCTAGATGAGATAAACATTATTCGATCATCTAGATGAGATACTCATCTTGAATCTATCTCAACAAGCTGATGTACTACAAGGTTATGTAGATGAAATTATTATTAAAGTACTATTTAAATTAACCTAAAATTTGGAGATGATTGAGATAAGATAATCTTTACAAATTTTATCAATTTCCATATTGACTGTTTCATTTAGATAGTAAATCTCATCGCAAAATTGTCTCAAAATATGTCAGATCCAAAAAAAAAAACTAGCCACAGAATAAACTGGATATCGAACAAATATCACAGAATGTCTCATCTAGTTAGAAATGCGAGATCATCTAGATATAAAATCACGTCGATAATCCAGATTGTGCAAATCTAGATTTAAAAAATCTTGAACTTTATCCAGATAAAGGACTCAAAATTGCCAACGCTTTGTCTTTTGAGAGATCGTTTATAAAATCCAAGAGACTTTCAGGGTGCACGTTAGTATATACTTGGGTATACTTTACGGTACCTGAACCGTGAGGCCCGGGCTCGGCCCTCTGCAAACACCGCAGCCTAGACGGCCCTTGGATCCCACCATAACTCGCACTCGAATCTCTGTGCTGAGTGGGAGGATGCTTGAGCCATTCTCGCACTGTTGCTGTACCATGTGCCACGTGACTGGGTCGTTTGGATTGCTGTTAAAATGTGTTTATTTTTCATTCCCCGTGTCTTAAGTTCAGGAAAGACGATCATAGATGGAAAATTATGCCAGCGGGGCGGAGGGGGGGGGGGGATCATCATGCATCATGCAACATATATGCAGTACGGGTTGTTTCACGGAAGTTAAAGATAGATGAAACTAATTAAACCGCGTTAGGGTGAGGTTAATTGTCCTATCTATGGGGAACGAACTTCTTAGGGTATTTTTCGTCGTATATCGCAATGTACTCACTCTTTTACCGGTATCATCCCAACGCCTGGAAAAGAGAAACAACGAGAATGAGTCGTAGAAAGTGGAATACAATTACGTGTGATGTGATTTCCATTGTCAAGATAATAACAGATATTATACAGAAATTGTTGCGTCTCTTGCAGTCTGAGCGAGCGACGCCGCTTTTTCACTCGGGAGATGTGCTGAATTAAAATTCATATATATTCGCAATATATTTTATACTCACTTCGAATCTTCAATACGAGAATCTGCTGGGTTCGGGCCAGAAGCGCGACCTCCTGGTGAACAGCATCCTCGACCGGATAACCGTTCACTCTTATTATCTGGTCACCGACCTGCGGACCAACACGAATTCGATAAGCTGTGCTAATGATTCCAGTCACTTCAGATTGGTGAAAATTTGTTAATGGTTCATTCGAATGTTGGATTTCAGTGTTTTACTCTCGTCTTACCCTGAGACCATTTCTGTGTGCCTCTCCACCCGGCTGTACTTCACTGACGTAAAAACCTGCGGCATGTTCTCGTCCTCCGCGTAACGAGAATCCAAAGCCTGAATTTCCCCGTTTTCTGAGTCTGACGCTTCTCGTTACTCCAACAACTGCAACTCGCCCACCAGAACCCGTTCCAGTTCCGGTTCCGCTGCTGGAAGTACTCGCCGACCCGCTGCTGCCTCTGGAAAATGAAAATTCTTCCATTGTCGAGCTTGTCGTACCATTTTTTGAAGGCTTCAAAACCTTCTTTACAGAGGTACCGGGGGGGGGGAGGAGACCGTTACGCGTTACGCGTTACGCGTTACGCGTTACGCGTTACGCTCGGGCAGGAGGAGGGGGGACCGTTACGCGTTACGCGTTACGCATAGAACGGAAAAACAAAGGTCGATCATTTCTCACGATGAAAATCTGCTGAAAACAGGTTTTCAAACGAGCTTTTAGCCGTAAGGTTGAATTTGGCAATTGTTGCTAAAAGCGTTTCAATTTAAGTTGTCTCGAAGAGGCAATTTTCAATTTTTTTTTTGTTGTTTTTGTTTCTGAATAAAGAAGTGATACCTTTCAGCACAATGAAAGGATAAAAAGCGGACGCATGAAGTATACGGCGGAAGCGGGCGGCGGATTCCACCGCAAACTCGAGACGAGAGAGTATCAAACCTACGCACACTTTCGCTTGGTTAACACGGGGAGAGTCCCAACTTTACCAGTGAGTTCTGGCCGGCGAGTGGCGGGAATTACGTGGCGAGAAGGAATTTTCAACCGGTCGAATTGAAAGAGAATTTATATACACTAGTATGCTCGAGACGACCTCAGCGGCTGGAGCTTTAAAATATCACACTTAATCGCAACACCTTATAATCGATCTTGGTAAAAGAACTCGGATGATCGATTGAGACTGCTTTCGCGCGTCCGGCGAGTCGCGATGGCAATTAAACCGAGTGTAATTGGCATAAAATGGCCACCGCATGAGTTCATTAAAATTAGAACCCATATTCAATGAATCATTGACCGATCTTGTAACGACGAAAGAACATCGGGCTTTCTATCCGTCGATAATTGCAGCGGCTTCGATTATCCGAGCCTGGAGTAATTCGACCGGAAATCAGAAGTCTCGATTGAGTATGAATGAATAGATACGTGCGAAAGAACTAGTCCCATCTTGACGATTCATCGCCTATTGTTAGATAATAACGGGTTTTAAATATTTAACTCGAAACAGATCAGTTCGAAACTTTCGCCCATCATATTTTTACAAGTTATATTACCGAGAGCGTGTCAATTAGGATTTTGGACCCCGCGGTCACCAAACCAGAAAGCCTAATTTGTTTCTAGGATTTTAAATATAAATCACAGAAAGACCGTCACGATCGGTTCGCGATCGTTAAAGACAACCTGCTGATTAGTTTCGAAGAATATAGCTTTCACCATTGTTAGTTAATTCTGAAACATAAAGGCGGGCAATTTTCCCCCCCAAAAAAAACCTCAAATCGGAGATCAATTCTGCTATACTCATCTTTTACAATTCTCAAAGCGACTATTGTTAATCGTTTTTTCGAAATCAATCAGTCCATCAACCGACACTTTTCATATATTTCATATAGAAACTCGAAGCATTGAAACAATATTATTATATTTTCTTATAAAATTAGTTAGAAGGGACTCAAAACACACGGGGGCGAGAGCGATTTCTGATTATCGTGACGTCATATCGTATCAATTTTCATAAGATTTCAATTTTTTTTTGGTTTTTCCCCAGCAAATTAGATTTGCCATTTCAAATTTTGAAAATCTGACTTCAGATTCGTGATCAGCTGCCAAAACTGAATAAAACCAACTTTCCATTTTCGGGGTGATTGACTTCCTATTTTCTGTGAAAGCTGAGGAACGCGAAGTTAAAAAGAACTTCGATCAATCGACTAATTGGACAGTCCTACTATGGGGTGGTTGAATTGAATCGTTTGTTCAATTTTCACAGAGCCCTGAAGTATGGCGACGGTAAATAAAAATGTCGCATACAATATACGTTGTGGAATGTCGTTTTATCCTATCCGTTATTCCACGGAATGAATTATGCGTTCTACACTGCGTACCGCGCGATAAATTTCAGCACTATACACTGTAGATCGTCGCGCAAATTGTCAGTGTAAAATGTGAGGCAATTGTTTTTGCTTTCAGAAGTTTATTTCTTACCGGTGAAATCTCATCGGATATGCGTCGTACGTGCTAAGGCTGAGACGTCTAGCGTTATACTTGAGGTTCGAGTAAATCTCGTAAAGACATTTGGAATCGAAGGAAATGGACCTTTGCAAAAAATTCTTGGTTTTATCTGCTTCTCTTCCTATACAGGCATCACGGTACGGGTGAAACATTAGGAAATGAAAGTGAACCTCGTTATACACAAATAAATATTGTTCCTCTAACCAACGTTTGTAAAAGTAGATTTACGATGACTCTGCCGTTACAAGATATGATTGCACCTGCCTTTGCGAGTGATTTCTACTACAGCGTAGAAAAGCGTTCACTTGTTGGTATTTTTATCGATTAGAATAACTATAACGACCAAACGGTAAAACGTACTTTATCAATTTAATTACCTGCTATTATTGTATAGTTGATTAGTCATAAACTGGCTAATCGAGATAAACTGCAGTAGTAGCTGGCAAATCCTTTGAAGTCTCAGTCACAGTGTGAACCATTGTCACTTTTGTGTGTTGAGAAAAAAAAAACAGAAGTCAAGTTCATCAACGTAGAATTTGTTTTTATTCGTCACTATTGATGAATGTACAAGAGAGCTCTCGCTCTTTTTTTCTCGTACTGTACTGTCCAATTGAGCCGCTTATCACATCTCTAATTTCTTCGCGAGTTTCTCTACTTTCAAAAGGCTGTACCTGACTCCACGAAAGTTGAAAATTTTTGGTAACTTTGGTAATTAAAAAATGAGAAATTACGCGCTATCCCATGAGTTTGACCTCCTTAAGGAAACTATCTGAGGCCAACGACATTAATCACCGTTACATGGGCAAAAATAAAAGTAATTAGAGATAAGTATGAATTGTTCCCTGCGGCGCTTCGGCTGTGCAAATAAATTCTATAAATTGGATCGGATAGAACGACCTCCAAAGCAAGATTTGATTCTGATACGCCTGGCTTGGTTCGAAGCGACAACAGCGATCAGGATCGCTAGATCCGTACCTATAGCGTTATAGATCTTTGCGTCACGCGTCGCTGCTTCGATTCGTACTCGTGCGACGTTCTTCTTCAATATTACTTTACTCGCTCTCTTAGCGATGTTGCATTCCATCCTCCGAAATGATAATGCAACATTCGCGAAAATTACAATGAGCAAAAGTCCTTCGATTATGGTGAATCGGAACGAAAGGGTTGATAAAAAATGACGTCCAATAGAGTAGCCAATTAGTTCCTCACTTTCTCAGTCTACGAGACCATTTTTCAAACGCTCGAATAGTTGACGAATAGTTGGCTGGAGGCATCCAACTGTGTAGATCTTTCCGATAAGTGGAGCCTGAGCCTTTTCGATATTCCGAATCTGATATGAACCCGCAATTCTCGAGAAGAAAATATCGAACCGCTGGGTCGGTGCAAATGCTGATATCTACCTGCTCTTGAGAATCTCGAGGGCTATTCGCGGTACCGGATTACCTTTTCAATAGGACTCATTATGATATGTTTTAAAGATAACTGCAGACTGGTATCTGAATGCTCGAGCCTCTCGGCTCACGATTTTCTTAATTGGAAGGCTTTTCAAAACTCGGGAATCGGCGGTGCAGTCGACTGCATCGCGTACAGCAGACTTTTAGCTGCAGCCGGTCGGCAATCCACATCGAATCATTAATTCTCGTACCGTTTTCAATACCATCTCTATACAGAAATTCCAAATGACTGGAATCTAGCGATCCTCGGATAAGTTTCCTCTGCGAATTTTCACTTGGAATGCTAAACTTCTCATCAAACTGTATTCAGCATCGTCGCATAAGCTCAACCTAAGTATATTCTTTATTGGCTCCTGCACCATAGTGGCTTTCCTTCCAGTAAAAAACCCCGCGACCTGCTTCCCGCAGAGCCTCAGGCATGATCGACGTAAAACTCGGCCTCAACTTTTCGCTCGTTCCATTTCATTTCGAACAATTTTTACAGGATCGTTAATTTCCAAAACTCTGTCAATTCCGAAAAGCGGATACTGACGGCGTTTTATGAAAGGACGTCAACCTCTGCGCTAGCTTGTAATCGTTTTACCGGTCGACGCTTTACTCATCGAGAATTTCAAGCGACTTTAGTATTTCGACGAAGTGAAAACAATCGGAATCCCACAGCCGTACAGAGAGGTTTGTCCCTATTACGGCCTGAGGCACCTTCGCGCGCCTACATACAAACTTATCGAAGACTGACGATTTTTGTTCATTGACGAACTCAGCGTCCGTGGAGTTCCACGGGTTTCGGTCATTCCGCGATTCAGATCTAATGACCGTAGTGCACCTTGCAGAGTGGTAGAAACGTCGAACCCGTGATGCACGCGAAACGCTTGAAAGTGCCGTGATCTTTGCCTCGTGAACATACGCTTATAGAAAGAGGGAAACACGCTAATGCGTGTGGCGGCTGCTCACTACGATCGGGGCCAAGTGTGTCAGGGGGTCAGTGACTTCCTTAACGACTGACTGACAGGACGGACACACAGGAGTTAATCGTAAGCCGAAGACCGACTTACATGAGAGTTCCGCTCCGGTCCAGAACCGCGGATACAGATTCTTCTCTACGATGCACCGGAGGTTCCGGCTTTCAGGCAAATCCTAGAATGCCTATACTCTGGTGCTTTATACTCCTTGACTCTTGGAGATGTGCCAGAATCAGAATCCGACATGGAGTTTCTTTTTAATTGGGGTTTGGCGACGTGGTTTGATCGCCGATATTGTTGGGAGCATAATTAAAGCCGGTCATAAAGTTAGCAGAAAGTTGTAATAAACTTGACGATTGTATGTAGTCTGGGGCCGAGTACAGTTCCTGTGAAAAGAAATTTCATTTGAATCGCGAAATGCGCTAGTCTCTGATTCTGATTCGTTAGTCGTTCTTGAATCGTTTAAAATTCAGAACAACTCGATTGTTTGCTGCTACGAATGAGAAACTCTTCACATAGCAGTTCATTCTCACTTGACTTTTTTTTTTTTATACACGAAAATATTTATTTCGCTAATTACCACAATTTCCCATTTCTAGATCTTCCTTGAATCTCGCATATCCTACTCCGCCGAATCCATTCCAGGGGTTCAGTTACTCGCATAGTAATTGACCGGGCATTCTCAATCGAGGACCAAACGGGTTTCGAAAATTACCTCACCAGACCCCAGATGCCTTAATTCTCTCAACACCTCGAAACCCGACCCAGAGTTACAGCGTAAGGACTAATTTGGTATTTTCACTTTTGCGACCTAATTTATTTTGCGGTATATTTCTTTCTGAAACATTGCACAACCCATTGTGATCATACACTTGAAGTACCTATTGACATTCATTAGCCAAGTCTCTCACTCTGTATCGACGTGTTACAGTCCGCAGCGTCTGTTATTCTGCTCTGTGTATACGACAATATGTATAATGAATGTAAAATGTATGTACACACGTTGTGTCTTATACCCATTTGAAGTTTGGGCACGAGTTGAACAGAATTCATTTCTGCTCTGACACATGTACAAACGTTGGGCGTTATTATAAAACTTTTCCCCACTGAATACCAAGTAGGTAGGTACCTTAAACAACTAGGCACGTGTGACGTACGGTAGACGTCCTTTCCTGACACAATGCCGTTATACCCTACTTCAATTACACACATCTCGCGTCGTTTTTTTTTTTTCACCTCGAAAAGTTCCTCCAACAAATTTTTCAGACATTCAATGACCCGCTGTGACCTTGGTCCTGTCCCAGATGGTCAAGCTTCAACTGACCCTACCGTATACCTCGTGGATTTCCAATTATGAGATTGAACAGATGCTTCGTAAGCTACGATACTTGATCCGGTAGCAGCGCATGCCTAATGCACATTATTGAGGTATAAGTCATACAATAGACAATGGAACAGGTGAGGTTGACGTAATTTCATATGAACCTGTCGTTTAGATGAAAGTGGGTACTAGCCCGCACGCGATTATTGTCGACGGGCTAAAAACGGAGGCAAATATATTGAGTCAACGTACGTGATCCCAGGGTTCATTGGTACCTCTACAGCCGTCCACTCCACTATACCTGATATCTTAGGGCCCGGAGAGTTGTTATAGACTCGATTTTTACTATTTTTAAACCAGATTCCTCGCCCATGGACCGGTAATTTGCATACTGATATATCCTACGCTCCACTTTCTTTTGACGTGATTTCGTATGAAAGGTATTTCTCAGACTTGATCAACAGCTGTACACGATCGGCTGGTTCGAATAGATTTTTAGCCTCTTACTGATCAACAATGGAGTTTCTAGTTTCACATACAGACAAAAAAAAAAACAAAAAAAAAACTGGTGAAAAGTAGAAAACTATTTAGCGTCTTTCTCAAGCTCGATTATCCGAACATATACAAACAAGAAGCAGAGGATGAGGCGTGCCTCTCAAAGCGGTACCTACATGCAACTATTCATACACTCGTCAAAGGTTGAACCTCGAACGGTTTGTTCACTAATCGCTGATTAAATGTTACTGGCTAAAGTAGCGCCGTCTGAAGTGTGTCGAGTTTCCTTTATTAGGGTTATAGTTGTGGAGAATCAATATCATCGATACTATCTCACAAATATCGTTCGATGCTGAACTCTTCTTTGGATATCGGTAGCAGTTTATATCCAAGTTGCTGAAAGCAAATAACAACATTCAAAGTGGATGTCTAACATGAAATGTAATCACGTGTGTACTAGAATTCCCTGCAGCATCTTGATTGCAACGTACGGTATATCTGAAATTAGTACGGCCACGTTTGTTATTAACTCTGACTTTTATATTTCCAAACACTGTACGAGGACGAGTTCTCTTATCTGCAGCGAAACATTATTATAGCGCGTAAATAGTAGCGCAGTGACATTGACGCAGTTGAGGGAAAATTTAAAGGCCTTCTTATCTTGATAGCTTCGAAGCAGAAGCGACGCTGACTTCGAAGCGCCTGGAAAGTTGTGTGAAGAAACCTGCAGCTATGAGCTAGGTCAACGCACAAGAAACGCGTTTTTTCATTCCCCGTTCTTCTTCTTAAGTCGAACTCAAATATTGGGTTTCAAGCTCCGGAAAGGAAAGATGGTCAGGCTATCTGTGACATAAATTTTTCAATGTCTTGGATTTCTTGGAAACAATTGAAAAATATATTCGCTATGGTCGTCCGGTTGAGGTGTCAATTATTAACTGTCTGTGCGGGCAAGCAATTTCTTCTACCTCGACTCGAGCACGCAGTAGGCAGCTGGTTCACTAACCTCCTGGGAGACGGGTTGCCCAAAACATATTACCGCAACCATCAGTCTCAGTCATCATCTATGTTACTCCGCACGGAACAGGATCAGAGATTTTTATCATCAAAATATAGTTAATATCTAATAACGGCATATCGTACCGATTTCTTTGTGCAGCTGAACATTTTTCTTACTCTGCCCTTAGACGCAGTTTTCTTTCATATGTATCTAGGTGACGTCTTTCATTCTAAGTTATTCAAATTTACACTTCAAATTTATTAAATTTACAAGTCTGCAACCGCTGACATTTGCGATTTATGATCCACTGCCCGTATTCTCAAAGTATACCGAGACACTCTTCGAAGGTGACTCACTTCCGTCAGTTTTGTCAGAATCAATCTGAGCAGAATCTTGTGATCCAGATATTATCGTTAATCCTCGAGGATAAGATCGGTAATCTACCGTCGAGGAGAAGCGACGGTGCGGTTATTGCAGAAAGTATCGGAGAATCCCGCCTGAATCGAAATCTGAGGGCGTTTTAATGCGGCAATTATCGGCTATCGGCTTTCAAATTTCCTGACCAAGTTTCTGAGATTTCCTCGTGAAACGATCGTAATCTGATCGGAACTTGAAAATCTCAATCTCAGTCTTGGGGTATCTGAGAGTGATTCAAGTCATAGCACGAACTTAGCTGTGTGAAGTTGTACACCTACACAATACCCAATAATACGAGAGTGGATATCGAAAGAGAAAGATGACCAGGTACAACTGCGAGCGTGTGTAAGATATCCCATGTGTCTAAGTACACGCGGGTATTAATGATATAGTACTTCGAGATTGATGTAACCTCTCGAATATTGCAATATTTAATTATGCAACCATCTTCTTCGCACGGTTAAACTAGCCGGGGTTTTCTCACGCACTCGAATCCCAGCGCTCCCTGGTAAGTGCTTGGCATTTCAGAGTCCCCTTATAACCACACATATTGTATGATGACTAGGTGTAGTCCCGGCGTGTACACGCCACGCATACTTACCGGTATTCGGAAAAGTATCAAGCAACAAATTCCGTACAAACTGGGATAAGGCGATTCTCATTTATTTGGCATCATCGCACAATTAACGGAAGACAAAAAAAAACCGGGATTTTAACATCCAGCGGTACACATTACGTGCGAGTTAGCTTAAAGGGAAAACTTTCTTTCGCCAAGTACGGAACGTCGAGCTATTCTAAATTATTGTTATTACCTTACGCATGGTACTACATACTAGATCCCAGACGTCTCGGTTCGTAAGTAACGTCTGTACGCCTAATTGTCACTATTATATACCTCGTTTTATGCTCCATGGTGCTTCTTCCAAGTCTTAGGTACCTTCGACACGTCGGGGATCCCATGCCATCCTCCACTTGTACTAAGATTCTTTGAAGGCTTAATGTAACCGAGAATCGCTATTACGCGAAAGTGCAGCAGTAATTTGTTCGATACGGTCGACCCACCCACACCAATCAACGAAGCAAGTGTTCGTCCGCGTTTACACGTTTATCGGACAACTTGCATTACCTAGCAGCGAAACTGCGCAGTTGCGATAAGGAAAATTTATTTCTGACGTTCATTTCCAACGACCAAACTTCATTGGGATTGGTTTTGGGACAGGAAATCTCGAATGCTTCCCAATGCCTCGAGGATATCACTTCTATCCTGAAGATAACGTCGGTCCGTAGCTTATAGTTTAAACTCCAAAGTCAGCGAACCGTTTGAAACGCTGATCGAACTACGGTGTGCGAGGCACAACATGCCTCAAGGATGAGATTCGGTCGATGCCTTCGCTCGGTTGATAAAAAAATGAAACAAAACAATTTGCACTCGTAGCTATCGACGAGCGAAGGGAAAGCGTCGTGACCACTTGGTCCGAGGAGCTCCGTGCCCTCAAGAAGAAGCTGCGGGACAAACATTTCTATTTTGTTGATTCGAGCGTAGTCGAGCGTGTCGTCATCGGACGCCGATGACCCCGAGGAAAGTCGATAGAAGCTTCATAGAACACTGACTTGGACAGAGTTTGCCAAAAATTGGTTCAAGTCATGCGTTGGATAAAAATTTCAATTGTTAGAGAGGCTGGGAATTTCGGATAATTGTTTTCCACCGCATCAGAGATTCGATCTTCAGGTCGTTAGTGGTTCTAAGTAATTTTCTATTTGGAGTTGGAGCCTTATTTGTATATAGCGTCCTATATGCAGAGACACAATAGTTTCCTATTGTTCTGTAGAACAGAAATGATATCTGGATGTGGAACTCGAGGCTGAGAAGTAATTTTGCAACGTACCCCAAGTATTGCTGAGGCGATGTTTGTGATTGCATTTAAACATCCTTTTATGCTACTCCATGGGTTTTAACATCCTTAGCGTTATGGAGTTTTTGCCCCTTGTTCTTATCTCTCGTTCTACCGTTTTCTATTAATCCTCGTGACGGTCGTTATCCCATGTCCGCATAGATAAAAGGTAACGAACGAACGACCGAAAAACGTGTGACTCATGCAATCTGCCCTTTTATTGATTCCGAAAGGCCGCCGAAATGGGTTGAAGGTGGCGCCACGTCCGATGTGCGAGTTATACACTTCTCTTGGTAAATAATTAAAGTTTCAAGTATGTACCGAGTACCGTTGGCACAATCGACGAAATGAATTTTTCTCGCCGTGCGAAATCAAAATGCGGAATCTCGTTATCTGATCAGATCAAATATTACAATGCTTTTGGATTTCCTTTTCCAATTTTGAACGGTTTTTTCTTCGTCAATTATTACGTGACTCGGTGGACTGGACGCGGGCAATTAAGACTGCAGGTAAAATAGCTGATGTGAAACGAGCTCGCGATATCCAAACGACGAGAGTTCTTATCGCCGTGGCCAATAAATCGATTGGAACCGGTATGAGGTTGTAACGACTACGTACGCAACCAGTCGTTTTAAATTCAGTTAGGTATTGTAACTCTGGTATTGTAACAAATGTACTTTTAATAATTTATCTCACATTGTATTCTCACATCCGATGATTGATGCTCGACAAGCTGCATAATGTCTGCAGAGAGCTAATGGTCTCGATTTATCTACGATAGATCATAGTAAACGGACAAGTAGCTCTGAAAACAGAAACGACCGCGATCAATCCTCCCACAGAAGTTTACAATACATTAAAGAGCATCGGATACACGTATATTTGAATTCATTCACGCCGGAGACCGAAATCACGTGACTTCTGTAACGATTATTTTCGACTCGGTCCCATACTCTGCCGGTTTGCCAGTTCTTCACTACTTGCATCAAAGAACGGACAATGTAAGACACCGAACAAGAAATCAGAGATCGTTCCTGATCTCGACTCTCAAGTTATTTGAGTTATCGCACACCTGACAGATAGCGGTAAATTGGTCAGTCCTTTAATTACATTCCGTACCGCAGTCGTATGAGAATTTTTCATCGCATGGTAAAACTGTTGTTCGGCACTAAGGGGGCCAGCACAGCTTGATGCGACAGATTTAACATGCTCCGAAATCCACTGATATCTTAACCGAAGTTCATTACACATCAAAGGGTTCTCTTTCTATCAAACCACTTGTCGTAAGGTTTCAAGCACACCGTTAGTCCAATTGAATCTCTCGACGTCTCAGATTCTTCGGAAATTCTCTGGGCCAACTTATCTGCAAATGAGTTAACGACTTTGGATAATTGCCGATATAACGTCTCACATGATTGATTATGAAAAATGTAACTTGTTCGAATTCTGCATAGAACAACGGAACGACCACAACGATTACTATCTTATTCCACATCTCTTTCAATTTCGCAGGGGACTAACCCTCCGAGTTTTTATGGAACCGGGATGCGTCATGCGGAAAATTTAGGCTCGTAACCCTGCATTATACTCGTGGGTATTATCATCATTATCTATCGAATGCGGGGAGTAGCCGGTACCCAGTACCGCTCTGTCGTTCCGTGTTCATATTCGACGGTTTTTTTCACCTACGGGATGTTGATACGGTTCGTTGAAGCTATCCATTGTGAACCAACGACGAATGTAAGAAACTGTAACGTCGGTTGTCACCTGGGCCATTCAGTAACACCTGTTTAGCGTCTAGTCAGATGTTATTTGTTACTTAATTACGACTTCCAGAGTTTCGTATAGAATTTTCAACAATAGACGATAATTGTTTCGACTCATCTCAGTCAATTCGAGGAAACATGAAACAGAAGGCTTTTGGCTAGGTTTGGTTTTACGTATAGAAACAACTTCGCCAAACGTTTTCATGATTGCAAAATAGTTAATTGCAACAGGAGCAGCAGCTGCGGCGCGGGAGTAGCAGGCTCAACCTGCAGCTCGGAGTTGAATTATAACGTGGAGATATAATTACTAATTGGCTAAGTATTATTAGTGATATTACAATGACTTTGCCTGCACAATGGCACGCCGTGCAAATGCACAGTGCACACATAGTGGATGTGGGTAGGGTGTATATGAAATTTGCACGCGTAATATCTAGGCGCAAGGTGAGAATGCAGGAGCGTTGGCATCAGCACATTGTGCCTGAAAGATCAACGTCCCGTACCTTCGTATATCTACGATATACAAACATGCATGTCCACCTGCATTCTATAATTTTCTATGTAACGTACGTCTTCGTGATATGGCCGAATCTCATAACTTTCAATAAGCCAAAATAAACAGCACGCTCATTCAAAAATTTAACATTATAGCAACGAATGAGTTTTCATACCGATGCGCGAAGGCTGTAGACATGTTACTATCCATGGGGTGGTTCCATATATCGCGATCCTTCTTCCTGCCTCGGGGAAGTATGCGCGGTACCACTTTTTTTTAAATTCAAAACCTCAAAGGTTCAAAGTTTTCTCAGATCGAAACTGAATTTTTATACTGTCACTTTATCAAACCCGCGCCATCCCCGTGATTGAAAAACGTTGTAGAAAAAATTATGTATCCCCTTCAGGTGGCCGGAATAAATAAGTAATAATAAAAAAACACCGGATTTCTACCGTCCCGCTAGAATCGTCCAGTTGAAATCGTCAACCTGGGCAGACTGAGTCCCGAATCAGTCCGTCCGCCCGTCAGTGTGGCAGCGGCGCAGTGGTGGACGAGAAACGGAGGGGAGTTGGAACGACCGGCTTGCTTGACTGCCAACCAGCCTGCCCGGCTTGCCTGACTGCCTGACTGCAGCCCGCCTCTCCCTTACCGACAAAGCGGACCGGAACCCGAGTGTATACTCAACGAGATATTCCTTCCTATCCTACCATCCTCCAGAGGCAACCACCTGGCATTCCACAATTTATGGTCCCAATCGACGAGCGGATGAAATCGACGCATTTTTTGGCGGGTTGAGATCGATCGGAGCACGACGAGCGGAAATAGTACACGACGACTTCCGGTTCGTACGGATCTCTTTGGATGGTTTTTTTTTTCTTTTCGAGTAGGAAAGTTTGAGGGATTGTTTGAACCGTACGAAAAAGGAACATGACAGTGTCGCCGTAGCAACACTATGCGATATTTTTTCGGCTGTACAGTGAACGCCCGTCTGCAATATCGACCCCGACCACAGCCCTGCGAGTGTAGATATAACTACGTATAACACCTATCTGCACCTCGACTCCCGTTGTCTGTACTGTAGAGTGTACAGTGTACACCATAGTTACTTGGCTCCGGTGGTCTGGACTGTAGAAGGCAAGCAAGGTGGAATATACACGGAGGAACGGTTTTACTCCGGGATACTTATAGCCACTTCTAAAGGAGTGTACCTAATCGTGAGGGGTATGCCGCATGCACGAGTGCCTCGCCAGCTACAGCCCGAAGATACCAGATGCATGCTGCACACGCCTGTATTGGAAATTGAAATACGCCATTATGTCCATGTCACGATCGTGGTAATCGAGGAATTCGATTCAGTGGAGAATTTCATATTTCAATCCTTCACACGGCAGCATGAGACAGACTGGAAATCTGTATTTTTCCAGATAACTCATCGCCCTATGCCTGTATTGTTCCGTTTTGTGGAAATAGGAGATACACGTCGATACAGGACGGAGGTGAACTGCAGCAACGTGAAATGCACCCACCCCGAACTCGGTCGTTAGAGGGTGGTGCCCGGCACAGTCATCGATGCCCGGGTGGTACATGTATGCAAGGAACCACCCGAGGTGTGCTTGGCGAATGGTGTTCTCTGTCTATATCTACAACGACGAGACTAGGAATCTCCTGCGCAATATTATACAGTTGCATGTGTATGGGTTAGGATAGGCAGTGCCCAGCCCTGCGCAATACTGCATTTCTCCTATGCGCGATAACGGATGAACTTTGACCTGACAACAGAAGGACGATGACTTTAATTTCAGATATCGAAGTATACAGCAGTTGAGAAATGGCAAGAAGCCGAATGATCGTAAAGTCGATAAACACATTGGTAGGTATAGTGCAGGCAATTTAGAATTGCAGTCATTACATTCGTACTGGGATTTGTAATAAAATTTGGACGCAAAATATAGTGACATTCATTTATGGTAAAATGATAAGTGCCTCGATTCTAAGAAGAATCGTATTATGGGATTTTAATTACGTAATTTATCCGCATACCTGCGGAGTTACATGCTGTAGCAGGGCGCACGCATAAATTCAGTTGTTGTTATTATTTTGTTAACAACGAGTTGCAGTCTACATCCACCATCACCGCAATTACCTCGATAATTCCTGAACTAGAAAAATTGTTTAAAACAATGTATTGAACAAGTTTTATTTTCAGTATTCCCAACCCTTTTTTCGCCCTATGGTGTTCGATAGAAGTTATATTGAGATTCAAGAATCTATGAGAATGGTTCAATCTACTTGACAAGTATCTAAGATGCAGAGCTTAGGGCTATTCTTCCTTTCCTTGATCACTCGATACGCCGTAGATATGCTGCACCATGCTCAAACCGAGACAACCTTTTGTTCGTCGCGATAAGACTTCATGAGAATAGTCTTAGCTCCAACTTAAAGCACCTGTATTCTGTACTAGACTCAATAGATTCGTGCTAAAAATGAGCTCAAAGTTATTCATGATTCACGAGGTGCTCATGCATGCATAATTTTCAGTATTATATTCAACCTACATGCGTGTAGGAAGTCTTCAGCAAAATACCTAGTTAATGAGGCACTAATTTTTCCATGTACTTAATGAATGTGCGTCAAATCATTATTTGAATATTGATTTAGATTAACGCATCTTGTTCCAGGCTCGGAGCATTTTATTTCGCGAGCTAGCCGCGCTCCTGGGAGCGAGCACGGAACTGCCCCACAGGTATTACTTTCATATAGATGCCTGATCTCAATATCCTCAATAACTGCGAATTGCGATCATTGATTGCGAGAAAACGTATCGAATCCACTAAACTACACTGTAATTCCAATCGTCCGCCGTTTAGCTAGTCCTTCAATTGTAAAGTAGGATCTTTCAAAAGTGAATTTTCAATCGGAAAATAGTTCTTATCGTGATCATCATTCATACGTCAAGATGATATTAAGCACCGACCCAATCCTTTACACCTCCCATTTGTCAATCAAGATGATTAAAAGTTGTTAAAAAGTCACGTGAGCAGAAACGCTTTCTGATTAGAGTGACGTCATAATTGGGCATGAATGACGTGATCAGCACTGACTAGCAATAGTGGATCTTTGTTGATTGGGAAAAGGATTTGAAAAAGTTAAAAAATTTCAAGAATTTAGAAATATTTCAAACAGTTTCATGAAATTAACAAAGTGGTGTTCACAAGTGACGCCTCCCTTTATATCTGATTATAGATGTTCGATATTTCTCTACAGCTGAATTATTGTTTGGATTCATGAAACGAGAAGTGGTGAACGACCGTATTGATCGGATGTACATAGATTGCCTGTCGTAAGGGGAAATCGAGTTCCAAGTTTTGATGGAATGTGAAATGAACCAGATTTTTCTTACAATAATTTTTATTACTCGTGTAAAATGCAAGTTATACATACAGGCAAATATAAGAAACCATTATAATTATATTCTTAATACATGATACTTCATCAATATTTTTGTGATAGTATCATTATCCTAGTACACAAGTATGAAGAACAAATGTATAACATTTTGGAACGTTGGGAGTACAATTAATTGGTCAAAGATTTGCACTGGCACAATACTTGGTACAGTGCGCTTAGTAGCGATATGTTTTTCGTATGAAGCTGCCACGAATCTCACACTTACAATAAGTAATTCCTACCGTAAATCGGTGTAGGCGATATAAAAATATTAGTAACAGTCTTACATTTTCAACATAAGAATGTTATCTATCATAGATGGACGCAAATTGATTATTATCTGATAAGAACACAAAGAAAAACTTACAGAATATTGTTAGCCACCTCAAAGGCGAGTGAGAGGTGTAGATAATTACCTATTTGTAAATTGAACAACTCGATCATCAGTCTCTTAATGCTAAATATTTATATTGGAAATATAAACACTAAGATATGTTTTACACGTTAATAACTGTCGCTAGACATAGCAACCAGTTTTCACCTTATAATATAAGAAAAACATCGTTATAATATGTTATACGAATAATGGACGGCATACGTAATACTATATTCCCGCAAGATCTTTGATCGGCGAATCGATGCGATTGTCGTTACGCAAGAATTTATTTAAACGTAAACTGTAACTCTAATCCTGTATGAGGATATTGACGAAAGTCGAATGAACGTGATGCAAGAAAAGATGAAGATAAGTATTCGATTAACAGAAAAAAGAAGTTTATAATGGATGAGTTGCAAAGATCCCGCGGGCTGTATCCTAGTATCTATTTTTTGAATGACCCGAGCCCATCGGTGGTTGGTGGGAATCTATCTCAGGATCCTGCAGGTACTGGAGCTCCTGTAATTCTTGGAATTTTTCGTGGTCCCTGATGTGTGCGTAATTCGCTGAGAGACACATCAGATAATGTATCAGACTCAGAACAACCAACAGCGAGGCAACCGTCGCCAGGATGAACATCACCTCAGCCTTTTCCACATAGTCCTTGCAGAAAAGCTTCACCTCCTGAGCACCGCACACCTTCATATCTTCGACTCGAGTGTTATTTGGAAACAGGAAATCTGTGGTAATAAAAATTAAGTGTTTAAAAATATAGGATTCATGATCTCAAAAGTGTACAAATTTGCAATCTAGACGACGGACTTACCAAACTGTGTGAAATCGATGCACTGATCCAGTGACTGAACTCTTGGGTGGCTACACATCCCCCAAAATATGGAGAAGATCAACGTTGTTATGACGAGGAAAGCGAATATCAGGAGCCAGCCAAGTTGCAGAATGTATGTGATTGTCATGAACTGGAATAAGAGTCGATACCAATTAGTAGAAAATTGTCTAAAATTAAAAATAATTAGTGCTCTAGTCAACCACACTCACAACTGCGCAAGAGATCCTTCCACCGACTCTGGATCTCCAAGCTCGGTAGACTCTGTGCCTTGTGGCACCTGTTGCCAAGCATCCAACACATAGAATCATAAATCCCAGAGCAGCCATGCCGGCTCCAACAATAGCGAATATGAGCTGTACAGCCTCGAGCCAGCTCAAGCGCAAGTGAAATACCTGCGCGACATGGAAATGTGAAATTAGAAAAGAGTTATTTGGAACATCTACAGACCTAGAAGACGGTAAATACCTGATCCATCATCAGGGAAGCCAGCGTGGCGCCGCGGTACATTGTGCCACAGAATATTCCCACCCCCAAGCAACACATGATGGTCGCTATGAGAGTGGCGTAAGGCACTCTGGTCATTATGTCGTTGCACACGTTCCCTGAAGTCAGAAAAATATCGATGTTATACCAAACTTGTGTCATTTTTCTTTGTGGGCTGAGCAGTTAGACTCGAGACTCACTAGTTTCATCTCGTATCTCATAGTCGGCGTGAATGTTATGATCCGAATACCGATCGACACTGATAACACTGTTAAATCTTTTTTTATTCAGTGGTACAGAGACGGAGGCTTCTTCCGTGCCTCTGTTACGCCTCCATTGTTGAGGCATCGCGGATTATTTCACGTATTATTGAATTCAAAGGGGAAACGAGAGAAGCTTGGCTCTCCTCAGTCCATTAACAAGAGTGACTAATCACTGAATCACTATTTAGTCGTGGCGTAGATTGAGATAAGATTACAAGAAAAAGCGTGTCTTGATAACGCTACAGTAAAAAGAGTGCAACCTGGCTGTTATGAACAGCGTGAGAGGATCTCGATATCGAATCAGGATTTATAACGGACTTTTTTCAAATACTTCGAGGATGTTTGAAAACAAAATATGGCAGATGCCACACCCCCTCGGGGGGACGAAGTTTTATCAGTATCGAGTAGCAGAGGATTTAGGTGCGATAAGATATCGTGGCGCTTACCCATGATTGTTGCGTGTGCGTTCAGAGATTCTGCGCTTTTCGAATGAGACAACGGGATGTCGTCTAGTTACGATAATTATACCAGTAATGAAAATAATCAAATGTAGAGATGGACGTGGGTTGACATTCCGCGAACAGGTTTTAACTGACACGTCATATGCTTCTCTCGTTAATCACTTTCGCCTTTGCGGATCAGAGATAAGCTCTGCACACTTTTTCAGACATCGAAGATACCTTCTATCAGAGCCATTAGCTTACGAAAAGGTTAGAAAATAAATGTGAAGTAACGTGAATATCGCGGATAAGGTCATCTACTAGCGTCACTAGTGGCCATTTTTAAATAACCGTTGAGATGGTTGAGATTCAGGTGCCTCTGTGTGCGTTACCCACACCTGATAGTACACACGATGGACGTAGGACCTTTGGATCGTATAACCTAACTAAAGACGTAGAAATTTCATCCAATGGATCAATTATACATCGGGGAAGTATCATGATTATCTCATTAGAATGGAGTCAATTGTTCGACGTTTGCCAATGCAGTTCGAAAATCTAATTGTTGGTAGTTTGATAAACGTGGACCGTGGACTTGTTGCAATGCTTGATTACTTGATTAACATAGACGCTTCCGCTTCGAGGCTGCAGAGGGCACCGAGGTCGCCACATCGCCATGACTCACTGATATACAATTCAGTGCCATGACTGGGTTGATACGTTGCCGCGAGATTCAAATGAATAGTTTGATTCTGGAGTTCGCGTAAAGCGAACTCGTTTCTTTACATTTTTCTGTTCATTCTTCGTTTATTCTACAGTCAAGGCCGCAACTCAAGGCGTATTTAGTAATATTCAGTAAGATTTGAATAACAAAATTAAAAAAATTCAAAATTGAAAACAAATGACGGTATCTTGATGAACGGAATGGATAAAAATTGGAGTCAGAAGGTTTTTTGGATCATTGATCACGAATCTGAAGTCATATTTCAATTTGCGAAATTCAAAATGGCGAGTCCAATTTGCTGAAATAGAAAAATTAGTATCTCTAACCGGCCCAGCGAGTTACGTCTGTTTCCTCAGGACCCGTCGAGCTGCTTACCGACCGTACTCATGATGCTAACTCCGAGCCGGCCGAGGAGAGAGGGTAGTACGTTTCAAACGTACCGGTACGTTTCAAACGTACAGCTACGAAAAAGAAACAGAATCTGGCCCCTTGTGTAACTTGCGACGGTGCTAACTCCGGTTGCCATGGTTATAATAAAATATTTTGTTGACTGTCGTTCATTTACCATGGCAACCGGAGTTAGCACCGTCGCTTAAAAGTTACACAATCGCACCCCAGACGGTACATTCTTCTACACACCGACGAAGGTGCCCAACATTATCCAGAACCCGATACTGAAGAAGCATTCAACCACCGAGGTATTAGTTTGACAATACAATATTATCCTATATAGACAGAAATAGTTTAAAACCGTTTGGTTATTGTTTATCTACCGTGTCGAATATTCGAAGAAATAGATTTGAAAAAAATCTTTTTGTAATACGTGCATCAAATGTCCCCCATTTTGTGCTTCTGAAACGTGCTAGAAGTGGTCTTTTACAGACGAAGTAAGAGGGAAGGAGACCGAACTCCGTTCCTAAAAGTGGGGTGAGTTTTCCAGCCATAGGTGAGCAATTCGCTACAAAGAATACCGACGTCGACGAGTCACGCATGCGCATTCTCTCGCAGAAAGTGCGAGTGTGACAAGGACCACGAAACTTCGTGACAAGGACATAGCTAAGTCGTACTGCGCATACGTGACTCTGTCTATGTTCTGTGGCAGAAAGTGCGAGTGTGACAAGAACACAGCTAAGTCGTACTGCGCATGCGTAACTCGTCGACCTCGGTATTCCTTGTAGCGAACTGCTCACCTATGGCTTGAAAAGTCATCCAGCTTTTGGGATGCGGTCTCGGCAGAGTTCGGTCTCCTTCCCTCTTACTTCGTGTTCATACGACCAATCAAAACGTAAACAAACCCCCACCATGGCACCAACTGGCCCGGCGTGCATCACCAGCGCTGCGAGTGGCAGAATACCGTACTACTAAGGAGCCGTAAATGTCAACGCACGTTTTGGCGAGCGACCAGCATGGGGATCGGTCTCCTTCTCTCTTACTTCCTGATGGTGGGGTAGCATTTCATTACACACACTATGTAATGTATGTTGTTTGCCGGTAACTTGGATAAAAAAAAAGGTATGTGGAGACCCGTTCCAGCCGTTGGTCTGGACGGTCCGGTTTTGAGTCTGTCCGTGAAATTTGTTAATTATTATGTCATAAAGTGTTAATTGTTTGAAATATCTATCGGTTTAAACTCTTTATGTATATTATTGTTAATTAATGTTCATCTAACACGCGAAAAAGGCAGGATGGCTAAATAATAATTGGATCCAAATTCTAAGTCGGATAGGGGAGGTTCTGTCATAGTTGTGTGCAGAAGATAAAGTCCCCCCTGATCAGTGCAGCGTGTATTATTCACGCCAAGTACGGTTCCTCACGCCTGTAATTAAAAACTTTATACCGTGTTATGTAAAAAGAGTATAAATTGAGAAAGTGTCGTGAATTGTTATTGTTGTCTAAATGACTAAAATCGCAGCTCGGTCTAGTCCCTCCTCTGCGGCTGAGGAGCAGGGTTCTGGGGAGCAGAATCAAAGGCGAAGGTGTTTTCTCCCTTCTCTGCTGGATCAGAGTTTCCGGGAGGATTCAACGTCGAGGTCCGATACGTTTTAAATAAAATCTAAGTTAAAGCATCTTTCTTAACTCCGAGATTGCGAAGGTTATTCAGTGTCTGACTGTACGCATCATCTCTTGGCGACCTATTATTTTCATCAAAACAATCTTTAATACCCGAGCAGCCTATTCTAATTCATCAACGTTTCGGTGACTTTAATCTTCTAAACAAATACATCAGCTTAAGCCTAACCAGTCTGTCTATCCTGAGTCTTCTATCTCATCAACAAAGTGTCTTGCCCTCGGTTCAAAGTTCAACAACATCCAGTCGGACAGTGATTTGCTGGGTCGTGTCTCCTTCTCTTGAGTTTTCGCGATTCTTATTTGGTGCTGAGTTATATTCCTCCCTCAAGATGGCGCTTCGGTAGTTGCGGTGGAGAAACGGGTTCGTCATTACCATGTGCGGATAAATTATCGATTGATCCGACATCTTCACGGGCAAATCATAATTACAAATCGATTTCTGAAGTGTATCAGTGCTCTAAATACATCATGGATGATTTATATTGCCTTAAAAGACCCATCGAAGGTTCAATGTAATAACCTGACACATGTTCAATCTAAAGTATTAAATTAAATTAATATAATACTGAGTGGTCTTATGCTTATTGGACGGTTTATAGTGACTTAAGTAAGAGTTGACTCATCATGTCATGGTCGATACCTTTGGCCATATGTGAATTAATTATTGGTTAAATCATAAACGGGTAAACGAAATTATTCGCAGTGACACTAATACATCATATTATGAGTGCTTTAACACCCCTTGGACGACCGTAATATTGCCGCTTACTGTTTAACTTAGAGGCTATTGAATTAAAGAACCTTATCAATTAATAACCAACTTCATTCATCTACGCATACATTGGAGAACAGTGTATTATCTCGCAAATCGCGTCGCTCACGGTGATAACTTAAGGAGTTGGGTCAGGAAACAGTGCTGCCAACATATATCAAGAGCGACGAAAGTTTCAACCTGCAGAAATCAGCTGCACTAGGTCTTCAGTTTCTAACCAAAGTTCCTCCCAGAAAGTGTTAAAGTGTAAAAATTCGTGATTAAGTATTTGCAATTTAGCTCAGATAAGAGCAAGTCAAGTGCTAAAATACACGTCACAGTCAGGCTATTTGACATTGAAAGATTTATTCAAAGAAATTACAGTCATTGGGAGAGTTTATTTGGTACATCGGCTATTCGCCGAATAACTGGAGGAGGAAAAAAAAACTTGGAATAAAAAAAAGGTATGTTGTTTCTTTGAGTGTCCATGAAAATGTCATGTACATACTCTACGTACAAATTACAACACTTGGATCATCAAACTATCTAAATTTTTCATGACGGTCGGATAAATAAATGAATAAAAGAAGTAATAATAATAATAAGAATAAAAACAAAAATAAATAAATTGAATAATTAATTGAATAAATAGTTAAATTAACTAATTAAATGAAGAATTAAAAAATCTATTCCAAAAATTCGGTCTAACTATTCGATCTCTGTCGAGGCGGTGCTTAAAACAAATTCCGTAGTGGATGTTAACACTGGCAAAGAGTTGAATCGAAAGTTTCTAGTGTTGCAATAATTTGTCAAGGGGAATCCATAAACGTCCCCCCACCGATTCCATCCATTTTTGTCAGGCGTGTAGGCCATGACTAGAACTGTAACAGGTGCAAGTAGTAAGGCACGCTTCTCATTGTCAGCCACTTCCGAGAAATTCGACATTAAAATATTCCGTTATGTTCATATACTATTTATGTTCATAGGTTCATGGTTATAGTTATGTTCATATACTAGCGCGTGGCGCAGCGAGCAAGCTCCTCGCCTCGTAAGCGCGAGGTCGCCGGATCGAATCTCGCGACTGGGAACTTTTTTTTTTGTCATTATTTTTCACTCTTTACGTTATCACTATTGCGCAAATGATCAATTTTCAATAATCAAATTCAGTCGAAAAAATAATGAATTCGTTTTCATCGCGTCTCCTGTGCAAAATCGGATTTCCTACGAATATACAATATTTCATTTGAAGTTGGTTATCATTATCTTATAAAAGAGGATAAAGGTGGAAATAAGGATTACATTTTTCTTTGTGAGGAAATTGGAAATGAAGGAAGTTACACGAGAACTTGCGCAAAATACGAGGCAAAATCAATATTTTCCTTTATTTTATGTTAAATTCAAGGAGCATTTACACGAAGAGGGATGATACTCGTCGTAAAAGCATTGAAAGCAGTAATTTGGTACGGCATCTAGCACATGTAATGAACGCCGAATTTTTGCACGCACATGGTTTTTTCAATACCTCTATTGCGAAGCAAGCTTGGTTTACATTCACAAACGGTTCTCGACCATCACACAATTTGGCCGCGTACCACGCGTATCGAAGCATATCGCCGAATATTGGTGCGGACAACTGATGATGCACGATTGATTGGATTTTTATACAATCTTCTCCAGAAGTGATCTTCTGCATCTCCCTGTTATGTTCGATAATGTATGCACAATTTTGTAGTTTTTTTTATCAGGTTCTTCACCTGCCTGTAAAAATACACGTCGGAAGGCTGTACTAGCGGGGTACATTTCGAAGGAATCACTTTAATTACGCACGTTGGCAGACCCTCTTCATCTTGAAAGATTTCGTCGTAAAAATCTCGTGCTAAGTGCATTTGGTGGACACAGTGCAATGTATTTCTTCACAATCAAAGCCATTTCATTTTCTATTGCAAATGATCTCGTCGTCCGATTTTTGGTATCATTGACCTTGACCAAAATCAAACTTCCTTGTTGAACAACGTCATTGCAATTCATTGCACGGGGTTGGAAATCATAAAAAACTGCCAAAAATCGAAAACACGCTCTCCTTCAACTGCCCATATCTCCGGTTCTATCTATCCTACAGACTTCTTCAAGACGGCATTTTGTAGCTCTTGAATGGCACTGTCTGAAGATATTTATTGTATTCCAGAGCCATCAACAATTCCATTTGTTATAAACAATTATATTATTCAAACGTAGTTTTCGAGGCTTTTGCACGGACTGAAAATTTTGAAAAAAATACGAGCGTATTCCTTGGTCAATTTCCTATAGGAAACCTCAACTTTCAGAATGGGGCATGCATGGGCACTGTGTCAAAACAATAGATTTATAAGTGACGGCGCGCGCGACCGCGCTAATCGACACGGACCGTGACGCGGAGCTAGAGTAAGGAGCATTTATAGAGAGTGTGGGGCGCATATAATATTTATACATATACAATAACGTTTCAATTTATACTTGTTTATTAAATATCAAAGTAATATCAAGTCAGTAATATAACTAAAACTATTATATAATTATTAACTGGTGACTATAACTAAAACTATAATTAACGTTTACTTAGAAACAAGGGCCTCGACGGATCCTTCTGCATTAGAGTATCTCTTGGCTATCAATTTCTTTTTCGTTACTGGCCTAATACAATGAAATGTTAGTGTGCCACGGACCAACTTTGCTTTTTCAAAACGAGCTTTCAATGCAGTTGTTTCGTTTGTATAATCACTGTGCGTGAAAAATTCTACTGTGATATTCTTAATGTTTGGATTATCTTGTGCCCAGGAAAAAAATTTCTGTGGAGTGTTGATTGGTTCCTGTAAATTTGGCTCTAGACTGGCTCTACTTGCTAGTCTTTTCAGGGCTCCTCCTATACCATCACAAGGTCCCTTTCCATGTGAAGTGGCAAAGAAATTCCATTCGGCACTAACCCCAAAGTCTTTTTCGTGAAGGCAGACGTCCAAAAAGTTTTTTTTTTTGTTTTTATATTGCGCGCTGGCACCATCGGAGAAGTAAATGATCTTATTCAATCCTGGTACAAAACTTGATAATCAGAGACCGGATGTTAATCGAACACACTCCGGAACGATACTGACATGAATTGTACGTCGACAGCACTGTACAATTGCAAAGAAACCATGGAGAGGGATTCCAAGGGTTGGGTAGGACCCTTTCTTAGAGGCTATACCTGAATATCAGAACAATGGATGACGTGCAAATGGGTACTAGAATGTACTTCCCAGAAAACCGTTGGGATTTCTATACCGCCGACTTTTCAGAACCCGAAAGAAATTTCGTACTACAGTTATTAACATTCGTAAAGTCTATCCAAGCACGTAGAACCATGAGTCAATCATAGATACGTACTCAATAAATTGGTTGCCTTTCATAACCTGAGTTTGAATCAACCTGAACCGCACCAAACAGTGCGCGTCGCGCACTAGCATACTTGAGATACACCTTCCCGCATCCGAAAAAAGTCGTTGGTCGCCCAAGCACTGCATACTCAACGAATTTCAAAACTATGAAAAAATTATAAGAAAAAAAAGAATGACAGTGCAAACGTACACGATACCGAATTCGATTGAACAATATTGATATAATCTTTAATTCAAATAAATACTCTAATCGAATGCATCTTGAAACAGTATTTCATGTTATTCGTTTTATTTTCAGTTGACACATTCATTCAAAACAGTAAAATGTAGGTACACAGTAAAAAATCGTTGGTATTTGTTGAGATTTCTTATCAAGCATATTAGTATTTTGATGGTGATGATATCGGACTATACGAACCAATTAATATGAGTATTTTATTATAGTATTACTAGCGCGCTTCGCGCGCCAACCCCGCTCAGCGCTACGCGCCTCGTTGTGTTCGGTGGAGGTGGAGAGAATGGATGTAAAAAATCATTACCTATATACTGAGCTGGTTACCGGCTCGTAAAATCAACATATGTAGATATCAAAAATTACTTAGATGCTGACATACATATAGAGAGATAATTGATACACACGTTTCCAAGCAGGATAGTATTCGAAGAATGTTATCTTTATTAGACGATGTCGCTTTGTATAGTTAATATCACATGTTGCGATTGCTTTTATAACCTAGTATGAAACTTTACACATATCTTCTACCTATACACACACCCCTATACAGAGTGATTATTGGCTATTTCTTATCGATCTATATCAAGATGGCGGCTGGCGCCAATATTTGAATTCTGATAGGTACATGAAACAATATTTGTTAATATCTTTAACAGATTTGAGAAATATGAAAAAAAAATTAGACATAAAACGAACTTTGAATAGATGCTATATCTGATTTTGACGCAGACTTAGATATCGCCAAATATCTGGCCTCGGCACACGGTGCTTGTTTCGTTGCTGGTTTGCTTGATTGATGTGTATTATTAATCGCATGCAAGGAAACAAGCAAGCAAATAGCAACGAAACAAACACCGTGTGCCGAAGCCTTAATAAGTCTATACGGATTTTGAACGCGAATAATAAATGCATAGCGGAATTTCACATGTAATTTCCGACAAAAAACATACAAAAACTTTTTGAATTTACACGAAAATAAAGAAATGGCTTGAATAGCTATAGATGAATCCATATACGCGCCACATTGTATGCAATTCGAATCAGCTTCGTTGCTGCACGCTGGACAATTGAATATTTTCTTAGTCTTTCTTCGTTTGATAATTTTTTTCAAAAAAGAAAACGCAGCGTCTTCGAAATATTTTCTGATAAGCTCGACATTTACGTTTACGTCCAGCATAGTATCAGAAGGGTTTTCATCTACATCACATACGTCGATAACGTGTTCCTTACTCAAGACAGGTTCAATGTCACAGTTGGTTACCCATCGGAACATCAGCCTGCACTTTTGTCCATTGGAACATTTAATGAACGCCTTCGGTTTTTTGTCGCTGGTAGCCCGATCGCTGTAAGCTCCTTACGATTTGATTTGATTTGTGATTCTTGGGATATTGTAGGAATCGAAATATTTTCGGTACAGCCTGTATGATGTATCGCTGCCTCCTAGCAAGAAGATCCTTATTCAGAAAAGTTGGGAATTAGATCCTTATTCGCGACGAAAACCAATAAGATCCTTATTCAGATTGAATTTCAACAAGATCCTTATTCGAGCGCGGCTGAAAAAGTCAGGTTGGCACCACTGCTTCGAATTGGAAAAACGCGGGTTCCGAACCGGGATAAAGCCCTTCACCTTCTCTATTATCTAAAAACTAATCGTACTCACGGTGAGTGTATCAGTTAGTGACACTGTCCCAGTTACTGACTTTTTTTAGTTGTATCTCTTGTAACATTATTTCGAATATCATAAAAAAATCGTATCCTATTCTCTGAGCCTGTAGTAACTGGAGTTGGATCAGAAAGGACATTATTTTCCTCATCGTCAGAACTTACCGAGAGCCGCGCTACTTAATTGACCGGATTCGTAGACGGTGAAGATGTTGATGGCAAGTTCGAGGCAGAAGTTGACTCTGAGATTGATGTAGCAGTGCTACTGAAAGCCTGATTGAATACAGGATGTGACACCGATATCGTTGCATTCGTTGGCGCCATGTAATTGGTAATCGTATTGCATGGTGTTTTTTTGTTCTTCCTCTTTGCCACGTGCATATCGGTTATATGCTTCTTGAAATGCGACTTGAAATTCCCCATCAGCCACCGTGCGTTTTTTGTGTCGCCCTCTTTCTTGTATTTTGATACCTTCAAAATAGTTGAAATAGTTTCAACGTATCGGTATTATCGATGATTCAGCACTTACCTTCAATTTGAGCTTGCACAAGCCACAGTCGATTTTCGAAATCAAATTTCCCTTGTTATCAACAGAAATGACGCAATTGATGGTACCAAGCTTTTCTCGACAACTTCGTTGTTTGTCTTCGTTTAATATCAAGATAGATTCGTCGATATTTTTTTTCACGAGTTTATTCAGATGCTTCCGCTCGTCGTCAAGACGATCGATCGCGAACTCGGGATCCTTATTAGTGTTTTCCCGGGTGTTTTGTGAACTCTTATTTTCCGTTGTCCCTGATTTGTTCGCTTTCCGAGTTGCTTCCACTTGCACGTTTCGTGTTCTTTTAAGCACGTGCTCTTTGATAGTCAGTAAAAGTTTTTTGTCCCCACCAAAAATTAAAAACCCCTCGACGTTGTTGGCAAAAATCCCGACGTATTCCGGTATTTCTTCGCGGTTCACGATCAGACTCAAATCACTTCTTGTGAAACGTTCTATTTCTTTAATATCAGTTTCAGTTAAATTGCTCAACGATACATTATTTGCGTAACCATGTAAGGTTAACAATTTCTTTAAATGCGGGGGGATTTTAACTTTCAGTTCACTCTCGATCTCGTCGAAGAAATCCTGGCTAGGATCTCCTCCGGGGTCAGGCATATTTTTTATATCACTTGTAAACACTGAGAATATCTAGTAAATATCTCGCGCGATACGCGTGACGCTCACGACACTGTGAAATGTGTATAACCTGCGCCTGCGCGTCAGGCAGCATCGTTTCAAACATCGCCATCGGTCGGTTAATTTCCAAACCTCCGAGAACCAATATTACCCTCGCATCTCTCGAAATATCCTGGAATATCTCCCGACATTTCCTGACATTTCCTGACATTTCCTGACATTTCCGGCCCCTCGTACATCAGAGTTCGTTTGTGATCAACCCCTCGGATATCGGGGTTCCGGTTCGACTGCGAGTCGAGCAGGACGTGGTTGTCGTTCGTTCTGTTGTAATTTTGTTTTGAATGTCTGTATTTTATATATCACGAAGTTTAAATATTATACCATGTATAATTACATGATTAAACGAACTCACTTGTAAGTGAAATTCTATCTTGATTGTATGAAGCGCCTCTTCCGAAATGATCAACTTGTAGTTCCCCTCAATTCGACCGATGTCGCCACAATTTCTAATTGTAACTATGTTTGAAAACAATGATGTTTTTCAAAACAATCGACACAGTGTCAATCGTGTTTTGTTTGTTTTCGTGTCCCCGTATCCACGCGTGATTTTGATTACTTCAAAGCTCCGCCGTAACACTACCTGTTGGGTCTCAAGAGCATCAGCTTGAGAAAGGGTGTAGGGACTGATCATTTTGGAAGAGGCGCTTCATACAATTATGATGAAACTTCACTTACGAGTAAGTTCGTTTAATATTTCAATTGCATAGCGCGCCTCTTCCTCATAATCAACTTGTAGATCAGGAAGTAAGAGGGAAGGAGACCGATCCCCGTGCTGGTCGCTCGCCAAAACCTGCGTTGATATTTACGGCTCTTTAGTAGTACGGTATTCTGCCAATCGCAGTGCTGGTGATGCACGCCGGGTCCTTTAGTGCCATGGTGGGGGTTTGTTTACGTTTTGATTGGTCGTATGCCAAGATCACGTGACGGGTCGACGACCCGGTAGGTCCGTGGGACCCGGCGTGCATCACCAGCACTGCGAGTGGTAGAATATTGTACTACTAAAGAGCCGTAAATATCATCGCAGGTTTTGTAGCATGGGGATCGGTCTCCTTCCCTCTTACTTCCTGTTGTAGATGTTCAACGCATGTTACGGCGGTGACGAATAATGTTACTGGTACAATATATGTAACTTGAACTTTTCAAGACAGTTGAGTTTATTGTAACAGACATGAAAAATTGACATAGAGATTAGAATTTTTAATACATGGCAATGTTAGGTAACGAAAAATACCTTTACTGTCGAGAGTGGCGTTTGCAAAGGCCTTTTTATCCTTGCGGCGTTTGATATCGTAGAACTTTGCAAATGTATTTTATTTTTCAATCCATCCTGCGATTCGGCGTAAGGTGTCTGTATTTGAACCTTTATTTTTTGCCGCTGATGTTGAGGCACGATGAGTTGAATGGGCACTGAATATTTCGGTATTTATGCCACTTTTTTAAGGACATTTTTAACTCAATGACTCAATGGTCGAGCAGTAACCGAGACAGTAACAGCTTCAAATGGTCGTTTGTTGAAAACAAAAAATGCAGACGTTTCTGTGCTTGAATTTTTAGTTTTTCGAAGGTAACATCCAAGAGTAGATGCTGCACAAATCTTTTTATTTTTTGGAAAACATGGTAAGATCAAAACTGGTTGATTTTTATTTGGACCCGAAGTCTTAATGCGATCAGCTATTTTCAGATCGATCGAATATTTCTGAATTTCAATATTTTCTGTACTTATCAGTGCAAACCTTTGCATTCTGTGTCCAGTTATTAACGCAAGTAAACATATAGCTTTCATAGCTAACTCACTGATAAGGTAATAAGTCATTATCAGGAATCTATCTATCTTCTATCTATCTTCTATCTATCTATCTATCTTTCTATCTTCTATCTATAGATATAAAGGAACAAGTGGCACCAACGCCCAGGCCAAACCCCTTAATCTAGAAACTTGAAATTTGAGCAACATGTTCCCTCTGCGACGTAACAGCCCACTAAGAAGCGATTTTTCGAAATTCGTTCCCTAAGGGGATGAAAAGGGGTTAAAACGTGTTTTCGCGTATTCATGGATATCTCCTCGGTCCGATAAGATATCGACTTCGTCTTTGCGTCAAACAATTGCTTATTGAAATACCTAGAAAGTAGTTTGAGCATTTTTTCAAATTCGACTCCTAAGGGAATGAGAAGCCGTGGTACCAATTTTTGAGGCACGTAACGCCGAACGGGGTTGATGCGCGAAGCGCGCAGGGGCGGAGCCCCTAGTAGAAGATAAGTGCGAAGGTTGAGACCGGAAGTAAAGCCCAAGATGATATTTCATTTGAGAAACAATTGCTTTTGTCGGATGCTGTAAAATTACGTAAATTGAAATAGTGATGAATTTAGAATGTAGTCTCACCCACCATTTGTTGAACGGTTATCCGGACTGGAAGTTTTAATTCTTGGTACACGTAACAATTCCTTTGTTAGTTCAGCATTGCTTTTTGAAACTCTTGTCCGTTACGTCTTAGTATCTACTGCAGCTTTATCGGCTTTGGAAGTATTTGAATCAATTGTGTACGTGTAGTCTTCTATTCTGAGAATTTCCAGCCGTTCCAACACGCAATGTTATTGGATACGATGGCCAACTTTCTGGTAGAGGTGCTAGTTTTTTTTTTTTTTTTTTTTACTAAGTCATGCAGAAGTTCAAAGTCGTCGGAAATATCATATGGCGGTAGTGAATATTTGCACTCACATTTCCTTGTGTTAACGTTGAAAATAATCCATGTTGATGGCATGCAGTCAACATCTGCTTCGCCTTTCTTATTATTAGTGAAAAATCCCACCAATCCCCACAAATCTCACCAATTATATATAATAATGATAATAATTATAATAATGACAACAACAATCATAATATCATAACAATACTATACAGTTATGGCAGGATTCCTCTCGAAAGACATGAGCCAATTGATATCTCTACATTTACCACACAGATGTTGACGAAAAACTGGCGTAACGTTGATTAGATCACGAGGATTGCAAATACAACAATACGGTACTAGGTCACCGACTGATGTTATGAGATATTCAGTGTCAAAGTCTTGAAAAATTTGCAATTTAGAGAGGTTATGGAACCACGTGGAAATTCGGCAGCGAGACAGAAATATGATGGCGGAGCGCATGGGCAGGTGCAGGACAGACATTCAATACATTGATGAATCACATTCTTTCGGTGAATGTGAATGGCGCTAAACCTACCACTCATAACAATTGTTATTTACGTTACTTTAGTATTATTGTCGCATATTTAATGAGAATGAACTGATATCAATAACAGCCATTAAATTGTACAGCCTTTTTTCTCTATATTAAGATTCGAAGCAATCTATAGCTAACTTATCATACTAGATTGATTCAATGTTTGAAAAAAAAAAAACGACAAATATGCAGTTTTTGCATTGTTTTTCTCGATCATAATTTTCATCGCGAGATTGGTATCACATGTACTTAGAACAGAATAAAATAAATAATAGCCATCGGAGGGCTTTGTCTCTCAATCTTCCAAGCAATACATAGCTAACTTATCACACTACGTTGGTTAAATTGTTTATAAAAAATAATATAATAAAATAGATGAGAAACATGCTCGACATGATTTGAGTACGATAAATTAAAACTAAATGCCGTATTTACACGGGTATAAGCCGCACTCGCGTACAAGCCGCACCCCGATTTTGGAATCATAATTTTTTAACAAAACCCTCTAAAACCCTAATAATCGTGTGTTCGCAGATAAGTCGCACCCAGGCTTTGAGAGGTCCAAAAAGCGAAAAAAAGCGCGGCTTACACCCGTGTAAATACCGTATATTGAACCACAGTAATAGCTCTTTGCCTTTTTTTTCCTTCGAAACGCATTCAAGTGCGTTTTTCTAATCAGCCTTTCGATAATATTGAGATCGTAGGTAGTTGATCTTCGTGGTGATCAAGTATATGGGACCTTTGAGAGACATTGCATTTTCTCTTCGCTTTTGATCTTTTTTCTATCCAGGTAGTCGGAATACAGGGCTGAAAAAAAGACAGGCTCCTAATATATCCAATAGTATCGAAAATATTGTAAAATCGATTTTTGATCAAGTTACTACTACTTACCAAAGCATAGCCTTTTTTTTGTCGGCGTGAGCTGCTTCACTGGTGACCGATCCTGAAGACGCGTAGTCACTTTTTTTAGGTTTTGGCAGCGATTTACCAAGTTGTGATGTGTCCATATCAAATCTAGCATGCCTGAGAAAAATATTTGTGGCTTACTCTGTTGTATCAGATACCAAACAGGTGCTGACGCTTCCAGACCTTCCCCTAGGTATATCTGCAAATAAACAATTTTGTTCAGATTTTTTATATGATCACATGTCCGATCATATGTTTTTCATTATTCATCAAAACATCAATAAAATAATGTTTTCTCCAAGTCCCCAACAACTGCTTTGCGTAATTGAAAAATTCACAATCTTTAGAATTTATTTCGAAATATTCTTGAACGTGAAAATGTTAATAATTCCATATTCACTTTGAGTACGGCCTGTTGCCATCAGAGGGTTGGCAACACTGCTGGGTGCCAGGGCAGCGCCGCTCGAGTTGCGAGTATACTGCTCGGGAGGCTAGTCCACTGGTCGGACGGACCGAGGACGGAGTGGGACGGAATCAACCTGTTGAGACTTGCTCGCCTTCGGCCTGCGGTCGTCATTACTTCGCAGTTTCGCACTTCACAGTCAGTCAGTTCTTCGCCGGCGGCTGAGCGACATTGTTGGATATCAGGCTGCGTAGATCCACGCCCCTCGACAGTCTTCTGTTCCTGTTCTACACAAATGCAGAGTGTTGGACAACCGGCCTCGTGGAACATCATGAGACCTGGGTAAGTTAATTTTGTTATTTATACACCGTCACGGGACCCGGGATCCAGTAGCTACATGTGCTTGGGTTGTCTACGTATTTATTGTCTACTTCGCGTCCGAAATTTGAATTTTTTCCGTTGACGGTCGCCACGCGGTCCACCGTTGTTATTGTGTATAGTGTTGCTTTCTCGTTTTTCGGCAGTTTGAGAAACAACTTACGAACGTTTAATTGCTTTATACGTTTCTCTGGCCATATTACGCTATGTTTTGTTTGCATGTGAACGGCTTTAACGACTTTACCTCCATTTTTTCACGGTTCTCTTTTTGCTCTGTATTCTTTTGCTTACTCTTCGCAGCATCACGTTACAAATCGTCAATCTTATTCTATTATTTGTGAACACAATTAATGATCATCCGCACTAAAAATTCATGATTTCAATAACGATTTTGAATATTTCCTTGTTGTCGCTTATTTTTCTCCTTCCTTGTTTACTTAATACTTATTGTTAGTACTTTTTTTTCATTCTACGTTTGTCTGAAAGATTCATGGTTAATATATAATAAAATATTAATTATGATGAAAGATCAGTCGATGAAAATAATTTCATGAACAAATGAAACAACAAATTCTTCGTTGTTTTGCATGATACAATTTAATTGTCGAAATTAATTTTAAAACAAATGGAATTCATTCCTTTTTTTTCCTTCGCTTTTCTTTGCCTCGGAGAAAAATATTAATAGTTGGTGGATCATATTTCTCGTGCCCTCTGCGATACGGTTCCCTCGCATGTTTACGTGCCGTAATTCTGCGAAATTTTATCATTCAAACAACGAAACTGTAGTCCTTCTAGTGTTTCTCGTTGCTTGCTTGCTAATTCTCAGAAAATTATTCGATATTTCCCTCAATATTTCCTCATATTTTCTTCAATATTGAGTTTAAATCAATATTTTTATGTTAGTTTTGATACTGTTTTTATTCCACGTATCCTTTCGACTTTACTAGATTTATTGCTTTTCGATTTCTATTTTTGTTTTATCTTTGTACTCTGACCTAGCTTTTGATTAATCTATAATCTAATCCACGCTTGCTCTGTTTTATTTTTATTCTCATTATTCAACAATATTAGTGCTTCTCTCTTTGTTTGTGCACGTGTTTCTTCACGTATTATAATATGTTGCAACACCTCCCAAATTAAAATTGTTTGAACTTTCTGTTGCGTGTCATCACGCAGATTGTTAATAATAATGTCGATTACATTTCTTCTATATCCGATAATGTTATATTAATTCTATAATACAATGACGGACCCGTACAAGCCCGAAGACGGGACAAAAAACGTCGAACAATAGACTGGACGTCGACCATAAAACCCTCAACCTTTCCACTCATCTTTGCTATTTTCGACCAGCACATTCGGCGACCAAATGTGTGGTCATGAACTCAAAAATTCCAGTACTGATTTTTACAACCCTACCTACGTGACTTTCTACAAATTTCTTTCCTATTGTTTCCAACATTTCCTCGAGTCCGCCATAAACTATGTATTCACAGTACCTAACTCCAGCCCTAAGTACCTCCTACTTCTATGATGAAAATCCCTTCCTCAAATTTATCTACCAATCAAAGAAATTAAGCAATTATCCCAGTTTACCAATCCACCAATCATAACCTTCGTTACAAACTCTTACACCCTCCAGTTTTTCAAAATCTGACAAATTCTTCCCTCTACTAACTTCCAAAGGACAGTACACAACAAGTTCTCAAACCGACAACAACAACTAACTAACTGGGCAGTCTGTCCGTAACAAATCGTCAAACTATCAAATATCTGGAACTTGGCGAAGCCGTATCTTATGGTTATAAAAAAAAAAAACTCAAATATCTGACAAACCGTCAAATCTTATCAATTACAAAATTTAAAAATATTTCGTCATTCTGATTAAACCAAGAACAAACTTTCATTTCAACAATCATTTATTTAACAAAAATACCCTCACCACATCTAGAGTGTAGTGTGGGTCACAACACTTTCAATTGCGATTTCACATTACATATTTTTCTGATATTTGCTATAGGCATTCATTGATTTTTTCCTGAAAGTTTTCCCGGCGCTGATATTTTCGTTGATTTCGAGGGAACCTGATGTTATTTCAAGTTTTTTCTATTGTACTTTCAACTACAATTAACAATATTCCCGATTTTTTTTCCATCTCAGATGATACATAATTGTTGTATGACATCATCAGCATTCGACGAACGAGAAATAGTCTGCTTTTTTTCAGCAATTTTGTGGTAATTATTTCCAAACAGAATTCGAATCATGTTTCTAATCTAGAAAGAAAAAGGGCCATTGAACAGACGATCATCTTGTTTGTTATCTACTTTTCTCAGACTGAATTAAATTCTGTTACGGATATATTATATAGATTATTATTATTATTGAACTTTGCTATATTTCCGTTTTTGCAGTTGAGAAAAAAGTATGGCTGCTTACGTGCCAACGGCGAACGTGGTTCTAGAATATTCGGAAGCGCAACTTCATTTTACGGACTCTATAATGAACATAATCAGCGGACGACATGAAGGTGAGAAACGTATTCTTTATTTTATTTTTGTTTCACGCTGTTTTTCTTCTCATATTCCTTGATTTGATTTTTACGGTGGGATGAATATAACGAATTGAAAAATTGATAAACGAAGAAAGAAAATAAATGTTGAAACTTGAAATAACAACAAGTTTTATTCCAATACGAAGACAGAATTCGTTAATAATGAAGTTACCCGTTTTTTTGAAAGAAATTACCCAATAAATCAATAATTTTTATTTTTTTTTGCTTCTTCCTATTTTTCAGTTTGCAATAGGATCAATATCGATACATCAACGATTTTCAATCTTGATATGTTAACAACAAAAAATTGAAGAAATTGAGTGGCATCGATAGAAATAACATATAAAATCAACGGTTTTTTTTTTTACTTTTCAGTGAAGTGTTCTTGCTGGATCAGCGAATCGGATCTTATGAGTACATCTGGACTTCAGGAACTTCATCTCTGTCGTTGTGTTCGCTCGGCGTAGATTCTGAAAAAGGCTCATCCCCCTCAAATCATCGCACAGGCTTGTGCATCAAGTAAAAGTGTCAAATATTATTTAGTTTTCTGTGTGCTCTCTGATTTTTCAAGCAGCCTCTTCATAATTTTGAACTTTTTCTTTGTCTACAACAAATTCAAAATTCGGACAATGAATCTTTCATCGTTTTCAGTTGGGGAAAACATTGTCATAAATTTTAGTGCAACCTTCTAAAAACTTCACAAATTTTTAATCATTCGTCCACATTTTTCAAAATTAGTTTTTTAAAATGTGACATCCGAGATAACCGATTTCATGTTTTGATAAACTTAGAGATATCGAAATATGTGTGCATTAGCAGCGTTTGAAATGATCAAATAATTTCTGAAAATATTGAACATATCCCTTCGTCTTTGAGATGCAGTCGTAGACGATGGTCGTGCTTTCCTCGTGCTTAATAAACAAAGCTATATAGAGGAATTGGTACATTTCCATATAACACGTCTTTTCTCTTTGAACAGTTTTGGTCGAATGCCTTCTTCTATCCTTTTCAAAGAATAGAAAGAAAAGCAAGTTGTTTATAAATTTGAAAGAATTCATCACCAATGATCTATCAATTCATCTACTTTGAATTAACTCGAAACTAAATCATATTTTATCAATATTGAGGTCATTTCCTCTCGATGTTCAAATCTTGGACATTGGACGTTCTCCAATTCCTCAACAAAGATTAAATGAAACAGAAAGAATTAGATTAGAAGGAATATTAATACAAAGGGAATCTTAAAACCATCCTTTAAAAGATCGCTGTTAAATGTAGTTGATGAATTACAATTGGAATCTATAGCTCTGTCAAAAACATCAGAAATCGACGATAGAAACTGGAAACACATTTTTTTAAATTATATTGAACATCTTCTTCGATAGTCCTTGCGGAATCACAATTTGCAACTGTTTGGTGGGAACGCCTATAGTATAGAAAACGGGGAAGAAATAATTCGAGAAAACCACGAAGCGACTATAGGCGGTCATAAAGGCGTCACAAAAACATACAACCGCATCCGAGAACATTATTTTTGGGTCAATATGAAAAATCAGATCCATGAATTCGTCACTAAATGCGAAGCCTGTCAATTTTGAAAAAATTAACGCCCATGATTAATACAGATACAACCGACGCGAGTTTTGACCAAATAGCTGTGGACATGATCGGTCCCGTCCTAATGACAAGAAACGGGAATGAGTATAAGCTAACGTATAACGTATAACGAACCTAATCCATTCAGCCAACCTAGTTGCATTTACCACTTGTTGTCCAAGGGGTTAGTGACAATTGCTGACCTGCGAAACATTTTGATATCAATGACTTTTATTTGACTTGTTTCGAATATGTTCTCCCGACACAAAAAAGATCCGTTGGATTGCTCCGGTTCGATCGTGACAGATCTGGGAATTGCCGGCGTATCGAGTTCCGCTCCCTGGGCATCGTTCTGGAGACCGGAGGCACAACTTTGGGTTGTACTGTCCAGGCAGTCTGATTCTTCGTCTGAAATGAGTCAAAGTTACGTTGCAATAATATAATACACAGACACGTCGCTCAACCGATAGAGTCAATCTTATAGGATTTTCGTTAGAGGTATCGATTTCTATGTTGGCTCCTGCGTCAACAAGGACTGTGGCGGAGCTTCTTCGAAAGCTGTGTCCGGTGTATTTTTCTGGATCTTCCAGGCCCAGAAATTCAGCAATCTGCTTTGGTACTTTTTCAAAGGTGTGTTTTCCAATGACCTGAACCGTGCACGTTCCGTTTCTGTAGCCGAGGAAAAATCTCGCGCTAAGTGCATTTGGTGGACGCAGTGCAATGTATTTCTTTACAATCAAAGCCATTTCATTTTCTATTGCAAATGATCTCGTCGTCCGATTTTTGGTATCATTGACCTTCACCAAAATCAAACTTCCTTGTTGAACAACGTCATTGCAATTCATGTTGACGAATTCGCATCCTCGGCATGCACCGAATAGTCCAAAAATAGCTATGACCTGCAAATTGATACAATTTTATGAAAAAATGGATTTTATACAGAATTATTGAACAACCGCAAATAAATACTCAAATACAATACAATAGAAATATTCAAATGAATGTTTGAAGTCCCATATTTATCTTCATTGCCAAAAATCGATCGTCGGAAGCTTCGGTTAAAAACTTGTTAATCTCCTCTCCAGTGAAAACTTTTGACTTTTTGGGAACGATTCCCAGTAGGTAGTCTATGGGCATTCTGTATATACTGAATATTCATGAGCCATGATCTAGGGAAAAATTGAGTCACACCTACGGGTACACCGACACACACACTCAAAGATTGGTATGCAAGTGTTGCCCTATTTTTATAGTTAGCTCTGTCGGTATCATGGAATACTACTATACCACATAGCTTGAGCGTAGTTAGCTCTGTCGGTATCATGGAATACTACTATACCGCATAGCTTGAGCGGCAAATTCAAATTTGAAATCACGTGACTTTGGTGGCAAATTCAATTGGTTGCAAATTCAAACCATGCTGTCAGCCATTTTGCAATTGAGCGACCTCTAGCGGTAAAAAATTTAAACCGTGATGTCAACCATTCTGAAACCCTCTGTCGGTGGCTGGGAATACTACTATACCGCATAGCTTTAGCGGCAAATTCAAATTTGAAATCACGTGACTTTGGTGGCAAATTCAATTGGTTGCAAATTCAAACCATGCTGTCAGCCATTTTGCAATTGAGTGACCTCTAGCGGTAAATTTGAACCGTGATGTCAACCATTTTGAAACCGCGTGACGTTGGCGGCAAAATTTGAACCGTGATGTCAACCATTTTGCAATTACGCGGTCTCTAGCGGTAAAATTTGTTTACGTGACTTTGGCGGCAAATTCAAACCATGCTGTCCACCATTTTGCAATCGAGCAACCTCTAGCGGTAAAATTTGAACCGTGATGTCAGCCATTTTGAAATCACATGACGTTGGCGGCAAAATTTGAACCGTAATACTTAAACCATGATGTCGACCATTTTGAAATCATATGATTCTGACGGTAAAATTTAAATCATCATGCGCTGGTAAAATTCAAACTGCGGAAACCTCATCATTGCACCCTGTGACTTTGGCAACCATTTTTGCAACCACGTGACTGGTGGTAAAATCTAAACCACGATCACAGTACCGTGAAGTTAGCCATTATAATTATTCGGAGTACCAGGGAATAAGGATTGTAAGGAGGTTAGAGTGGATGAATTATCGAGTACGATTTGGATACAAATTAATATATTTTCAGCGTGTATACATTTTTCAACAAAAGTTTGATCAATTTGAATGACGGTACACATATTTTCATTCAGTTAACGTTGGATTAATATGAGGCATGCGCGACCCATGATTGGAATAGTAGAAGGCTGAACTCGAATCGTTGGCCTTTTATATTTCATCACCTGTAACAGAATTTAGAACGAACAGAATTACTCAAATGTTTTACTGAAAACTTATAAATGCTTCATGCGTATGTTTAACACCATTGATGTGAATTCGGATCAAGAGTGTGAGTGAAATGAGTGCTTACATAGAATTATTTCATCCCCGAACGATCCCCCGGATTATCATTGTTTTTGACTTGATGCACGTATACATCCACACGCGCTATGATTAAACTGACATTGAGATTTTTTAGATCCTGGAGAGGAATCCGATTATCACTTCTGACGGAAGGTTTATCTGAAGCCGAAACAGAAATACGACTTCTAGACTCAAAGTACACGAAAGACTGAAAATTTGAATGCTTACTAAATTCCACGTCGGATACATGCATGACAGGTTCAGGTTCAGGTTCAGTTTCTTTTATCGGTAGTGCATTTCTCGGAAGTGCATCCTCGACTGGAATTGGGTTTTTCTGAATGGCTGGGCTACCCACAGACATCGATCCTTGTGGTAGGCCGGATATTGGGAGCGGTGCTGAAGTCGCGGCGGTGGTGTCAACGGCTTCGGGAACTGCGGATGAAAAAATAGAATTTAATGAATGAACTCAACAAGCTAAATTTCGGATTTTTACAATTCCAAAATCAGTTGACGAAGTACTTACTCAGCTCGTCGACGTTGGGATATTTAATGTACTCAAATCTGGACGCCAATCCGCGTCCGTTATAGAACGACATGGTAATGCTGCCCTCGGGTGAGGATGTCCCTGGAGATTTGATGTTACGTGATGAACGACGCAATATTCCTGAGATATTCGCCCGATTCGAGACTAAAGTATCGCGATATTCGGTCAGGATGGCTGTAGCGTTTCGCAATAACATCAGATTCCGGTTCACCACGGTTTGAACGGTTGATTGATTTTGTGTCGGAACTTTATCGAAAATCGTTATCTTGTATATGACATTTTCTATTGTGCTTTGTGCATAGCCCGGAGCCGCTGGATTTCCAACCGTAATGTTGTCAGGCTTCAGCGGAGCCGCGATTCCACTAGTCACGAACGCCAAAACGCAGAGCGCAACGGTGCAGAGAATCGTGCAAACCATGGCGTAGACTGTGACCGCGGAGCAGCAGCATTTCTTGATATACCCCACGACTTTTATTTTTTCCTCCTCCATTGTTTCGAGCGTTGATCGTTACAGTGCATAAGTCGACGTGCGAATGAGGTTGCGAGCCTTTGTGGATCGAAATGATAATGATACCGGATCACGTGTGGTGCGAAGTGCGATTGCATGCTTGCAAGTATGTAAGTGAGGAAACGCTTCAATTGATTCAAATTTGTACCAACGAGGTGTGAGTGTAAAAGTGGTTGGTGAAAAATGGTAGTATATCCGTATATTTATTTCAATTACATAAAAATGATTAATTCCACAAAATTATTAATGGTTGTATATCTGTACACACGTTAGCGTTGTTATTAATCTATTATATGAGTTTCAGAACACGGAATTGGTAGATTACGATGGATTTCCACCCGATCCGGAACCTTTTTTTGAAGAAAATATCAGAAGGGGCGCACCACATGGTACAAATTATGTGACGGAATGGATCAGACCGGCATGGGACGGGACGACGTACTATGATGAGGTGTGGGCGAACGATTGTGGGTAAAGTTCCGTTATTCAAAAAATATATTTACTGATTTCATCTGATTTTTGGGGTGAACATAGAGTGTAGTTTTGGGGTCGGAAACCCGGATCCTCCTGCCCGTCTCTCGACCTATACTCCGACAGAGTTTTCCTTTATTTATTAACTTCTATCGGTGTGTAGGTCCCGAGATCGGACAGTCGTCGGTACTTCCCCGGTCGCTGTCCCATTATTCTTCAGACCACATGTCTCGGCGATGTCGTTAGTCAGTTGTTGCGTGTCCGGTATATATTCTTCCATCACCGATGTGGGTAAAGTTCCGTTATTCAAAAATATATTTACTGATTTCATTTGATTTTTGGGTGAACGGTGTGTAGTTTTTGAACGTGCCCAGTCGTACAGTACTCCAAATCCGGATCGCACAGGGCTCTGTACTGTCCGTGTACCGGGCATCTTTGAAGGATTTCCAGTCCGTGCAACGAACATCTCAGAACGGTTTCCAGATCTTCGAATTCATTTTTCTTGATTGGGGCCGGAAACCCGTACTTTACCAGGTCACACGCGTTGATGCCAAAGTTTTCCCGAAGATATATACACATCTTCGGTCCATGCGTGAACCATTGCGCCTTGGAGTGTTCCTTAATGTTCTCTTCGAGCCATTGTTCGACGTTCTCGTAAGGCTCCGTACCGGAGTACCACTGTGTGCCTATGGCGCTCTCATCCATTGCGATTACCATTGAATCTATTCGATCCAGTGGTGCCGGGATGTCCACCGGTGGTTTGAAGACCACGTGATTGATGTTCTTGCTGTGGCCGCACATCACGGTCACTTCTTTCAAAATGTTCTTCCCATACATATCGAACGAACTGATGCTGATGAACCGGATCGGTTCGTCTCGTCGTCGTCGTCGCGTGAAAAAAATGTATTCTTCAAATTTATCCGATTCTCGACCGAACCAGCTGTGCTTTTTTTGTGCGCACGCAACCGCACAGTACTCCAAAGAGTTGGCTGGAACTCCGTGCGAAGAACATCTGAGAACGCACAGCGAGGGTTCGAAGTACTCATCCATTAATTCAGGGCACCCGTACGTTACCAGATCATGCACGTCCACACCCAGCTTCTGTCGAATAAATATGCAGGACGCCGGCCCGTGTGAGAACCGGGTTACTTCCGCGTCCGTCCCTATGTTTTCTTTGAGCCATTCTTCGTGGCATTCGTACGGCACTGTACCTGAATTCCAGCGCAAGGAGAGTTCTTTTTCTTGTTTCTCGACCAGGCCTGGATCCGTTTCGCAAATTATCTCGGGTGAGAGATAAAGCGGAGCCTTGAACACAGCGTGACTGACCCTCATGGTTTCGTTGTACACCACGGCCGCTTCTTTTACGATGAACTCGTCCTGCAGCTGGAAGCCCCTGATGCTGATGAATTGGATCGATAGTTCGGCCATGGCAATGATCGAAGAGTTGCAGGACAGGGATCACTGATTTAAGACTGACTTCTCACTTTCAACTCGGAATTCAGTGTGAGCGTTACGGGGAATATTCCACGGGTTTATATCCACGGGGTCTCATATCCCCACGGTAGAGAATTGGCAGATCGTTAGCATGAAAACAGGGCATCGTACCCGCCCCATACCCCCCATGAATATACTTACTCGAAGCGAGGACTTTGTTTCAGTTTTAATCGTACTTGGCGTTTGACTTGTCAAGCCGCTGGAAAAAACTGCAAACGTGCAATGCGTCAGCACATAATCGCTAGAGGGGTATCTTTCTGCTTTTTCAAAAAAGCAATTAATTTTTAAAAGTTGTTGATTTTAATGTTTTCATGGTAATCAATTGTTGCTCCGAGCATGGAGTACGTTGCCCATAGCGTGCTTGGTGCTTTGATCTTTGATAAACTCCCAAAATAGGCCAGAAGAACGTTCTCCGAGGTTAGTCTCACTACATTTTCGAGTTTCCATTTTTCATATTTCCCGTACTCGTTTTCATATTTCTGTCGAGAGGTTTCCGGGAGTAAATTTAGTCTTGATTCGTTGGCGGCTTTTCGAATTTCGGGAGGAGTGCAGTACTCCGTATCGGAATTCGAATCTTCTTCCATTTCAGTGAACTTTTTGCAAAATTTGAAAGACCACAACAACTCACGACACAACAAATAATTACGACACTGACAGCACCTAACCTAACTTTCTACGTTTTTTCATCGCGGAACGCGGCGCCATCGCGAAAATCGACGGTTTTCGCGGTTACTGGTGAGGTATGCAGGAACTCCGGGCTTGTTCGAATTGATTTTCAAAAGAGCCCCTGATGATATGATAGTGTTACAAAGGTACCCGTTATATCAGGGGAGGTCATAATGAGACGCCCCTGAACTTAGTATTCTGAGGAAATAGTTGATAGAAATAACTGATATGAAATATCTGAATCTTCTGGTCGCTTCGACGACCAGTATTATTGTAAAAACAGTCTTGTCCCAGACTTTAAACTCTGAACACGTATATTCACTTGCTGAATAAACATATAATTTCTTGCACCTTAAACTTGGTCTCACGTGTCGCCTTTATCATTTCGGGAGAACCCTTTATTTATTAGTAACAAGGTCCCATCCTTCGTTACATTGGTGTCAGAAGTGGGATTTTTTCTTATTGATATATCCATGAACGCCCCGTTGGCAAACATTCTGGCCCAAGGCCAGGAATACTGTTTTGCGTCGGGATCTGCATAAACACGAAGCATGTTAATCATTGCCAAATTGGTGATATTGTTCGATCCTACCGCCATATATCGCATTAATTCCAGAACTCCAATGCTTAGTGTCTCTGCTGCGCGTTGGGTCCAGTGATAGCAACCCAAACCAGTCTTTTGTAAGGATAACAAGCAACCTGCTCTTAGGATTCCCCTGACTGATTCTGCTCTTGAAGGAGTAACATCCCCATATGTAAATACAACCGCTGCTAGGCAACGATTAGCATTGGGTGTAAACCTATTAAATAACTGTCGAAATCTTTCCATGGTCGCGGTGCAAGGAGGATAGGTCTTTAATATATTGACTTTTAAAAGCCAGAGACTTTGAAATCTCTCCATCGTCTTATCAAAAATGTGCTTAGACACCATATCGGTGTCTTTGGTGCTCAACCTTAGCATTGTTAATGCTAAAAATCCGAGATAGTTTATTGTCATCTTTTGATTGAGACGATCATCATCAGTCATCTCTTCCTTAGTTTCTAAAGTTCCCCATAGGTCTGTATACCAGGTTAGAACATCACTTTTGGTGATTGCCGCTGGTACACTTCCTGTTCCTGTATTGCTGGGTCCAGCTGACCCTGCCTGGCGCATCTCACCTTGATTGGTGTTCTTATAAGTGATGTTGTCAAGTTTGGTTACTGCTCCCGGGTTAGCTAATGTACCAGCTCCTTCCACACCCCAAAGCTTGATTGAAAATAGCATGTCACTGTCTCCATCTACAGTCATTCCATACATGAGAGCCAGGACTACATCACTGGGATTTTTAGGAGTCACCCCGTCCACATACCAATTTAAGAAGCATTTTGCTGCCAATACTGATTCCGATAGTGGGACCTCTTTAGCTAGTTTACAGGCTGGGACAAATTTCTCTTCAAAGGCCCTATCACTCCAAGTGAATGTTTCAACCGAATTTTCATGAAAAGTCTTATTTTTCAACTTGTCAGCAGCTGCCTCCCAATCAATATTACCATTCTTCACAAGATCATTTTCCCTTAACGACATGATGACTTATAAATCAGTGGTCATATGCTTGGTTTGAATTGTAATTACAGTAGCGGACAGCAGACAATTTAGATTTTGAACAATTTATTGCGAACCATTTGTGAGGGAAACAATGATAGTTTAGCGACTAGAGAATTTTTCTTCGCAAACGAATCGCATGGCCCGTTCCAGGCGGCTGCAGTCCTCACACGATATCTTGTCCGGCTGCTCTTCGTAAAGCGGCTCCGCACATCCGGGACATTTCGCGCTCTCGCCGACGAACGAACGATGGAGTTTGGCGATGCCTCTGAAGTCTTCGACACCAATTCTATAAATAACAGGGGCGGTCGTTCGTACAAAAACGGATAAAAAAATAGTAATTCATTAGGGGGAAGTCTTTGTGCCTACCTCAACACGAAACAAACGTTGCAGAAAATGCCTGGAACGGATTTTCGAGCGACCCCTTCTCCTTTTCCACATTTGACTGCAGACCATTTTTCGTTGAACCAGGTCTTGAGTGAGAGAACACTTTTTTCGCAGTGGCTTTTCTCTCACTAGCACCAGCTGTGCCATTTGCCCGTTGTCCCAATATTGTGAACACTGAGAAAGTGACGTTATGTATCTGATTCGCGAGTGTAACGTTAGCGCAATCTTTATCAGTGTTTTCACCAAGAATATGTTTTAGCTTGGCATAACAGTGTATGATAAATTTAAGACACTTCATTTTTTTTCAGGGGAAAACTGAAGAACTGACTCTCTCACATCGTACGATGTATAGTTTTATTCACAATAGTCATAATAATCACCGATTTATAAACCATACCTATATGCGGAATCCACGTTGAACAGTTTTTTCACCAGTAGTTGCATAGGTTTATTCAGTACCCGGAGCACTTCTCTTCTATTTTTTATTATCGGTTCAATGCATATTCCAAGTTTGTCGTACGGTACATAGCCATCGTTCCAATTGAATCCGTGAAGACTTTTACTCATCATCGCTCGATTTCGAGATTCTCGAGACAAAACTGACCACGGATACGGTGGTGCGAAGATAAAATGTTGAAATTTATTATTTTCACATAATATCGCAATTTCCTTTACTATAAAAATCTCATCAGAGTCAGTAAAACCTTGAATATCGATATACATAGCACCCATACTGCTCCTGCGATTGTCCTGAGGGTTCTTTAGTTGCCGGGGTGTTATATACAGATCCTCCCTTCCTTTTCACACGATCTTCCTAACCATGTTTGTCAGAGGACTGTACTCAACAATTTTATCGTGCAAAATGAGGCAATATGCTGTAGTGTTGGGGGGTACGTTAACGTTATATTGAAACTCCAAACGGATTCAGAACACCGAATTAGTGGATTACGATGGATTTCCATCCGATCCGGAACCTTTTTTTGAAGAAAATATCAGAAGAGGTGCACCACATGGTACAAATTATGTGGCGGAATGGATCAGACCGGCATGGGACGGGCTCACGTACTACGATGAAGTGTGGGCGGACGATCACGGGTAAGGTTCCCTTATTCGAATATATACTTAGCGATTTCAGCCGATTCTTGTGTGAACATGGAGTAGAGTTTTTGAGCTTACGCCGTCGTACAATATTCCAAAGTGGGATCGATCGGGTAGATGAACAGTCCGTGCTTTGGACATTCTAGAACGGTTTCCTGTCCGTGTAACCGTTTTAAAAAAAAAAAAGTACCTTAACTGGACCTGTGCATACCGCGTGCGAGTTTTGGACCCCGCTACGCATTTGTTCCACTACTCGTAGGGGCGTGTATCTGGGATGGGTCGGCCATACTCAAAGCTGACTGGAAACTCACATAATCCTTCCATGTCATCGCGTCAGCTAACCAATGTCCTAAGATATTATCAGGGGTCGCGGGGAAAGTTAAGCTTTCATTGCCTGAATACCAGAACGATAAATATGGCGTACCAAGATAATACTGATCGGGAAAGGCGGGTCCCGATTTCGCAGGATGTATAAACTGTCTAGTGAATGTACCCCAAAGAACAGTCTCATTTCTTCCACTCATAACGTTATCACCAGGAACTTCGATTGTAAAGGCTTCGGTCTGGGGAATCCAAGAATATCCACGCGTCTCGCGGTACTGAATATAGATCGGTATCGTCGCTAGTTGATTATCAACCATTAAGGCTCGAAATCGTGACATCAATCTGAGATCTGCGGTAAGTCCAGCGAATTCAACCTGTTCAATATTGACTATTCGAGCATCTGGTGCCACAACGTTGGTAGCCACAATCCCAGTCTCCCTTGCTGCTTCATACCTAGCGCCCACTGGAATTTCAACCATTCGTGGATTGAAGACAACAGAACGCGTAAAGCCAAAAAGTTCTAAATGTTGTCTAATGATGGCTGCATATGCGGGAAAGTATTGCGCTTCGAAGTCATCGAAAATCCCCACCATTCTACGGAGTCTCTCTGGGTTCATTCTTTGGATGTCGCCCTTTTCAAAACAAAACTCCAGAATTTTCTTAGCAATATGATTCGATTCTATAGATTCCACAACCAGTTTTAGTACGCGCCGCATAGGAAAGCTCTGACCTAAACCATCCTCTAACACCCAATCATGCATAGTAAGGAACAAGCTATATATGCGTTGGATCTCTGCACAGGCGCTACTTTCAGCCACAGGTTGAGTAATGACTCTATCTGAAGGACTAAAGATGAGTGGTAACCGTAGCATGAACTTGAAAATCGAATTACCGGCAATTTCCAGACGCTGGGGAGTGTTAAAAATGTCAAAATCTTCGCCGCCTATAATTCCCAAAGCTTCCATCTCATTTCGCCTAGCGTCAGTCAGTCTGAAACCAGTTTCACCGTAAATAGCGATAAACCTGTTAAGATTTAAAAGGAATTGCACATACTTTTTCCTGATATACATAACAAGCGCGTGAGGTGCGTCTGCATTGCGTTTCCTTTCTGAAGCTGTGCGTAGACATTCCGCAATGATATTGAAAATAGGTGGCACCGGTAAATCATTTACATCAACCTGATCATCAATGTCAACAAATTGATCTAACTCACCATATAAGGGTAAACTTGCAATTCCATCATATAGGGGATTTTCAATCTGCCTTCTCGCATTACACTGATGGTTAACCCATCCATTTCCACTATTCTCAGCAGTTGCTAATTGCGCCCATTGGGCGCCGCCGCCTCTTGGAGCGACGACGTCCAAAGGGTGCGCGTGGTCAGGGGTCGCGTATTCAAGTCGGTTAAGCATTAGACCTATAACTGTATCCGTATGATAAGCGCTCCTCATCGTTATAGTTCTTGAACCTGGTGACGTAGAAAACAATAACTTCGCGAGTAACCCAATAACACCGTTCACAATGTGATTCGCTCCTTGGTCGTAGGTAATATCGATTTGCACCTGTTGAGGTAGGACGAGCGCGGTAAGAATTTTTCTGAAATCCTCGTAATCTGAAGCAACAACCGGACTGGTAACGATCATCGTCAATGGGTCAGCTTTAGCGCCACTCAGGTTCATAGTTTGGCTAAGTTGTGAGATGTTGACCTCTGATAGCGTACACTGCGGAAATACGAACTGCAAAGAGTAAGCGATTGAAATGACGTTAAATCTTGGTATTTCCGAAGTAAGTGTTGGTAAAGTCTGAGGCTGTGCGTGAGCAATCCAGCGGGTGCCGTTTTCTCCATATACTGGTCCCATGTGAAAGCGTTGCACTAACTGTTTTCGCATCGCGTAGCGTTCAGACCAGTTCCTCAAATCAATCGCGTTATTGAGAATCGTCTGCTGGGTATTAGCATGAAAATCGTGCAAAACGGGGTTTAACACTATCCGAAATACGTCGTGATTGTTTCTGCCCACCTGTTGGAAAATTTCAATGTGGTCAAGAACCATCGTACTCATAGGACTTTGGGTGATCTTCGCTAAGTTATTCGAAAAACCGATCTTTAGTGGATTGATTATTGATCTAATTCCCATGATTACTTTCTCCTTCACCCTGAAGATCCGATAAAACTCCTTTATTCCTAGTTCGATATTGTTACAAAGGTTAAGAATGAAGCGAACATAACACTCAGGATGTTTGGAATCAAGTTTGTGTGTTCTTTGTTTGGCAATCGCTAAACACCACTCGCCATTTATGTCAAAGTCGAAATCTAACTCGACGTCTAAAGATTCGACGATCGTTGGCGTTTTAAGTTTCATGCTCATAACTTCGATCAATTCGATCGGCGCGGTTACATCTATTGTATTCCCTGAACTGAGGATGAGTGATAGTGAATCCAAGATGTCTTTGATAGAGAAGAATTTCGATTCGCTATCTGCAATTTCACTGTTTTGAACTGCCTGCTCGGGTGTAACTCCGGTCGTCGGAGGTTTGTTCGTTTCAACAACAGGATTCTGTGAGTCAACGCCTAAATTTAACTTATTAACATTATTCTTATCTTTCAATTTGTTCGTATCATCGTCAGTCGGTTGTGCGTCAGCCATCTTAATCTGTCAAAGTCCTAAAATGTGCTAAAAATATAATATGGACTAGTCGTGTGTCAGCTGGTATGGAGGAGTTCCTACGCATTCGAGTAGAGTCAACTTGTGCGCGTTCGCGATAACGGTCCGAAAAATAACCAAATAGAATGGTTTCCACATGTTCAAAGTCACTTTTCTTGATCGGATTGGGGCACCCAAACTTCACTAGGTCGCACGCATGGACGCCACAGTTTTGCCTCAGATATGTACATGTCTGTGGTCCATGCGCGAACCACTGCGCCCAGGAGTGCGTCTCCACGTTCTCGTCCAACCATCGGTTTAGGTTCTCGTACGGCTCCGTACCGGAGTACCATTTCAGACCCTTTTTTGCCTCGTCTATCGGGATGATCATTGAATCGATTCCCTCCAGGGGGGTCGGGTAGTCTGATGACGGCGGTTTGAAGACCACGTGAGCGATTTGTTTGGTGCGACCACACATCACGGTTGCCTCTTTTACAACGATTCTACCTGGCATATCAAAGTAAGTCAGGCTGATGAACCGGAATGGCTCGTCTTGTCGTCGTCGTCTCGTGAAAAAAATATGTTCTTCCAAAATATCTGATTCTCGAACGAACCAGCTGTGCATTTTTTGAACGTACGCAACCCCGCAGTACTCGAAACGGTCGGTTTGAAGTTCATGCGACGAACATCTCAGAACGTGAAGCGATGATTCGAAGAACTCATCCATTTCATCCGGGCACCCGTACGTCACCAAGTCATGTGCGTTCACACCCAGCTCCTTTCGAAGAAATATGCAGGACACCGGCCCAAGTGCGAACCGGGTTACTTCCGGGTCTGTCCCTATATTTTGTTTGAGCCATTCTTTTAGGCATTCGTATGGCTCTGTACCCGCATTCCAGCGCAGGGATATTTTTTCTTCTTGCATCTCGAGCTGGTCCGGATCAGTTTCACAAATTGTCTCTGGCGTGAGATTTTGCGGAGCCTTGAACACAGTATAGCTGATCCTCTTCGTTTCACCGTACAGCACGGCTACCTCTTTTAAGTAGAAATTGCCCTGCAGTTGGAAGCCCCTGAGGCTGATGAATTGAGTCTTGCGTAGTTCGGCCATGGCGATGATCGAAGAGTTTCAGGACACGGATCACTGATTTCAGAAGGACTTCTCACTTTCAACTCGGAATTCGGTGTGAGCGTCAGAAAAATATTCCACCGTTTTATATCCACGGAGCCTCATACCCTCATACCCATTGGGGTTGACCTTTAGCTAGGTCGTCCGGTGGAAAATTGGCAGATGCTTGAGCATGAAACGGGGTAGCACACTCTCGTACCCGTTGCAGCTGATCATTAGCATAGCCGTCTGGAAGAGAATCGGCGAATCCTTCGGCACAAAGACTTATTCAAAGTGATGACTTTGTTTCATTTTTAATCGTACTAGGCCTTTGACTTGTCAGGCAGGTGAAAAATCGGCAAATGCAAAATGTGACAGCACAAAGCGCTGGAGGGTATCTCGAGTCGTTTTAATTACTCGACGCGATGTCGATTTCGATTATTCTATTGCGATTAACCTTTTGTCCGGATCATCATCGTTTTAATTATTCATCCGAGGCAACTTAGTTGCATTCGTTAAACTCGCGTGATACTTTTTAACAGGTCTGTGAATACTGATGAATCAAAATGCAAAAACGTCAAAGGGCATCTCGAGTCGTTTTAATTATTCGACGCGATGCCATTTCGATTCTTCTACCGCGATTGACCTTTTGCCGGATCACCATCATTTTAATTATTCATTCGACGCAACTTAGTTGCATTCGTTAAACTCGCGCGATATTTTTTTAACCGGCCTGCGAAAACTGCCGAATCGGAAATGTAAATTTTGAGAATTAACATCCCACGCGCCCGAAGCGGGTACCAAGACGTCGGGTGAATTGATTAAGGTTACCTGAATATAAAAGGGTACGCCCGTTTCATCGAACGATTCACTTCGCTCCCAACCTCAAGGGAAACAGTTTTGTTTAATCATTTTATTCTCCGTTCCGATGGCGAGTCAGAACACGAACTCAGTAACACGGCCCACACCGCCTCAATCACCGTCGCCGTCAACCGATGACCATCTCGGAGGAGAACCGGAGATCAAAAGAAGGCGCGTACCCGACAACACGACACAGACACACGTCTCCAGACCTGAAACAAATCTGTCCGTCTCACCCGCGCACCCCGTAAACTCCGAATTGATTCTGAAATCCGTGTTCCCGTTAACCAAAAGTGAACCGAAACAAATTGGCGCGGCGGTTATCGTGAAGTCCGCGATTCAAGCTCGGAAGGGTGATATACATAACAGATACGAGCAAAAATGGCAGAAAAACGACCATATTCTTCGATTCGGGGGAATGGGGTGATTTCATGGGCAAAGCGCACGTATACCGAGCATGGCTGAACTCCGCGCCCCAAGATAAGACGCACGCTTACGCGTGTGAACAGTTCTTGCCACCTAGATCATTCAGAATTAGTCGTGTTATATTTCGTGGGCGATCCTGAAAAAGGAAACGATGCAGCTACAAAGTCGTACGTAGATAATAGTATATTGTGCACCAAGGGAGCAAAGGACATTTTCGCTACCGAGCGTGTAGTTTGCTGCACGAGGGAGAGGAGAGGAGTCGCGAGCCAATTTTGGCGAGTGTGCTCGCAGCAACTCGCCTTCGGCTCGTGCCGCCAAAGGCACACTCGGAAAAATAGTACTTTCCGCCCTTGATACACAAATAACTATTTCACATGTCACGTGACTCGGAAGGAAAAAGTTATCGTTTTTATAAGGGCCGCTGAATGTCTTTATTCTTTTGTATTCGGAATCTGTGTTGGGAAATGGAAAATTTATACGATACACCGAATGAATATTTTCGAAATTGATTTTTATTGCTCACAATCTTAAGCAGCTTTACATTATTCTCACTGGTATATATATACATATTCAGTAATCTATTGGAAGACGTGCTGGAAGAAAGTGGTAGTCTCTCATCCAGCAGATGATTTACTTTCTCTTCCACAAAAAGTTCTTCAGATTAGCACAAGCAGTTCCGAATATTCCGCTCCGCGATAGCTGCTAAGAAGTGGCCTGCGAATAGATTCACCAAAATTAGTGAATAAATATACTCAGCATCTTCGTATCAGGTGATACTGTCGATGACACTCACCAATAGTCTCTTCCGCTGCTTCGGTTCAGCTGGACTGGGATGGGATTTATGGTTATGAAGATCTTCCTGAGAAAGTGAAATTACAATTCAATGGCAATTACCAGAAACCAATTAAAAGTATAATTTAAGAAATCATCATATACATATTCAGTAATCTATTGGAAGACTTGCTGACGAAAGTGGTAGTCTCTCGTCCAGCAGATGATTTACGTTCTTCCACAAAAAGTTCTTCAGATTAGCACAAGCGGTTCCGAATATTCCGCTCCGCGATAGCTGCTAAGAAGTGGCTTGCGAATAGATTCACCAAAATTAGTGAATAAATATATTCAGCATTTTCGTATCAGGTGATGCGGTCGATGACACTCACCAATAGGCTCTTCCGCTGCTTCGGTTCAGCTGGATTGGCATGGGATTTATGATTATGAAGATCTTCCTGAGAAAGTGAAATTACGATTCAATGGCAATTTCCAGAACACATTGAAAGTATAATTTAAGAAATCATCATATTTTAGTTGATGTTGGAAACAATATAAAAAGTCAAAATATTCAGGATCGTAGTTTACCAGTACTAAACTGGTGGTACAATTGAAATCAGGGATCGAATGTTGAGTATCAAATACGTTTGCCTAACTGGAGGCTAAAGAAATAGATCAATTTATGAAAGCCTCTTTGGAATTTGGTTCGTAGCAAACGATAGATCTCAGTATGACAATTATATTTCTAATGGTACGATTGTTTCCAACTTACTACGGGCAAGCAAAGCAGCATCTACAATCGCATCGACTTGGATCTTGATTGCGTCGAATGCTTCAGTAATTCTCAACACAGGAAGTCCGATCTGAGTGCTGGTATCTGGAAATTAAAAGATACCTCAATAATTTAGACAATTTTCAAGTGTTAATTGAGGCGCGATATTCTAGATGGGCACAATCGTCTTCAACTCACGTACGGCTGTCTGTCTAGTTCTTCCCGAATAGGCTGTCATTTTTGGATTTTACTGGGGTGACAAAACCTGAAATTGGAATACAGAGGTTATGATCAAGTCGTCTTCGACTCTCACTCAGTTCTAACAACAGCTGGATGAAAATCAAGCTAGACTTGATGTATTTTTCGAATGAGTGTCACTCACTCGCGAATCCGGCAGCAATTTCTGATTTGGTTCCTGAAAATAAAATAGGCGTATCATAACAGAGTGGAAATTCACCAATTGACGCATGATATAATGGCAATAAGTGAAAAAAAGAATGAAATATGAAGAATCAAAATAGAAAATCTCGGTCAATTAAAACAATTTCTCGACTTTACCCTCATATGTGAAGCGAACAGTAGATCACAAAAACATTTTTAAAGGGTAAAAGTCGTCTTCAACTCACCCCCATCACCCCTTAGGATAGAAGCTACAGCGTTATCGAGATGGGTTCCGGACCTCGTCAAAGTATCTGAAATAGAAATAGAGAGGTCCTGAATATTAGGGATGTGCCGGATATCCGGTAACTATCCGGTATCCGGTCGGTTAGGCCGAAAAGACCCATGATCGTTAGAAACACTGTAAGAAGCGTTAAGTAGACGACATAACTGTGAGAAGTTGATAGTTGTATCAAAACTTCGTTTTGTCGTTGGATGTTGGTATTGATGTTTTCGATATGTGATGTTAATCTGTCAACGCGTTCGTTCGTTCGTACTATGTTGTCTCGTGTTTCTTCCATTGAGACTTCAAGATGCTTAAGGCAATCTATTTCGGTTTTGCAAGATAGGATAACCCGTGAAAACACCGGATAGCAATAATATTTGATATACTGTTCAGAAAATAATCGACTATTAGTAAAGGTTATGGAAATGGAGAAAAATTAAAGTGGACAAGAATGAAATAAGTAGAAAATAAAAATCCTTTAATTCACACTTCAATGATTACAAATAGGAGTAACAAAGCAATAAGTTTTAATACTTGAAGTCGACTATTTTTATATTTTTCATAACAAACAGAAGCATTTCTGCATTCTGCGGCAGTAAACGGTTTCTGTTTTCAGTGTAAATTCTTCCTGCTGCACTGAACAGCCTTTCCGAATTCACGGAAGAAGGGGGGGCACTTAAGTATTTCAGTACCTACGAGTGGTGTGAGTTTTGGGTAATCCTTGGTGTGTAGTCTCCACCAGAGTAACGGATTTCCCTCCCTTGACAACAGAGGTTGAGCAAGATATTTGTCAAATTCTGCGTTATACGCTGCGATTTTTTTTCTGCTCCTATCACTCGGCTGTCGCTGTAACTCTAACGTATCTAATACCTCTGGATCATTTATTCCAGCTCTATTTTCTTCCAGACTGCTGTCCTCGTCAGACTTCGCAACGTTAGCAATTTCGTCAAAGCATTTCCAAATGTCCTCATGAGCATCAGCATTGACATCAGCCTGGTCTTCACTGGTCGATGATGGGGCGCTCGACTTTTCTTTCACGTTCACTGTTTCTTGATCCTTGGTGCTAATTGCAAGCAATTTACTGACTATCCATTGTCGAGCCTTTGATACATCTTGTAGGAAGCGAGTTTTATATCGTGGATCAAGGAAGGTCGCAAGTACAAAGACCCGATTTTTTTTGCACGTTCAATCCTGTTGAATGACATTGAATAATTTTCAATTTCGAAATCATGAATAGGTTCGTGCATCAATAATAAATAATTCAATATTAGATATTACCTTGTGATTGTGAACTTGAAAACCGATTTTGGAGGGCTTTCTGTAATTCCTGCTTAAGGAGTAGTATTCCCGCATCCTTCTGTCGCTTCGAGAGATAAGTGTTTAGTGTTGCCACTGCAGGAATGACGTACCCGATCGTTTCGACATCCGCACTTGCTCTGTTGGTCACTTCTTCGAATGGTTGCAAACCGCGAATTATGCTCTTAACTGTATTCCACTGGTTGGCAGTAAGGGTGGGAATATCATGTTCAGCTGCGTATGCAGTTACAGCTTGTTTCTGTTCGTGAAGACGCGTTATCATGTAGAACGTTGAATTCCACCGAGTTGGCACATCTTGGATCAATTTATGTGTTGGAAGCCTCAAATTGTCCTGAATTTCGAGCAGGCAAGCGAAGAGTGACTGAAATGAGTGACTATCTTCCGACACTTTCCTAGAATGTCAACCACACCTCGTTGCAGAAAAATGGCATCATGTGTAACCAATTGTAGAGAGTAGATAAAACAGCCAACACTTTCTGCTACCATGAGATCTATGAATGAAAAATGGCAAAAATAATTATATTGTTCTTTGCATTAGTTTCTGGGTAATTGGAGCAACTAATTTCTAAATTAATTATTAATGAAATATCAGTTACATACTTGTTCCTGCAATTATATTTGCAGCGTTGTCTCTCACGATGAGGTGAATTTTCTCATTAGGAATGTCCCACTTCTCCAAATACATCATTTAACACCTCTGAAATGTTGTAGCCAGTATGGCTGTCAGGGAAGTGTTTGGCTTCTAGTGCATATACCTCCCGTTACATGTTATCCGACGACAAGCAGTGACCAGTTAAGCTAATGAAGGATTCATTATTAGTCGTAGCAGTCCAGATATCTGTAGTAAACGATATGTAAGCTGCAGTCGCTAAAGTTTCATGAATCGTACTACACAGCTTTTCATATAGTTTCGGTATCACGTTTTGAAAGAAATACGTCCGACTTGGCAAAGGGTATTGCGGAGCCAAGTGCCGGATTAATCGACTGAATCCTTCTCTTTCGACTAATGCAAAAGGCTCAGTGTCTAGTGCCATTATTTCACTTATAATGAGAAGATTAGGTTGTTATGATGCATCCGTTATAATACTCAACACGCATGATTTTTTTTCATCAAAAAGTAAAACCCGTAAGGAAACTCACATATAATTTTCGATCTGTCCGCGGCTCGACGGTCATCCAGAGACCACATCTGTTTCTTTTTCATCAGCATTTCGAGACTAGATTGGCTTTCTCGTTTCACTTGTGCCACGGCAGAAGTAGACGGGATTGACGGTTGACAGTTGTCACGTCGTCTGAAATTTAAGTAAAGAGGACTGTGATTAAGTCGTGATTCCGCGGTGCTCGACTCGTTTGAGCTAAATTCGAACAACAAGTGAATATCTGTCATTATCGAAAATCTCTGTATCTTCAACTTACTGTTGATTCTGGTATCCGCGGCTGGGTCGACTCCTGAAACAAAAATCAGGATATCATGACAATACTTGACGAATCGAGTGGAACCTGACATGTTGAAAATGGTTTTAACATTCCGTGAATATCTGTCATTATCGAAAATCTCTGTATCTTTAACTTACTGTTGATTCTGGTACCCGCGGCTGGGTCGACACCTGAAACAAAAATCAGGATATCATGACAATGCTTGACGAATCGAGTGGAACCTGACATGTTGAAAATGGTTTGAACATTCCGTGTAGCATAAAATGTAGAGAATAAAATGGTTCCAAAAAAAGAGCATAACGTTCAAAAACACATTTTATCTATATCGTGATGACGTACGCATATTTTTTATTTTTAACGATTCAATGAATCTTACCACCTGGAGAACATACGTGCTACAAAATGTTAAGTGTGCTGTTAAATATCGCGTGTCTAATGGCATAAGGTCGTAAGCGCCAAAAACGCGATTTTGGTGGCAAAAGGTCGTCAGCTTATACACAGGACTTAAGTCTTTTACCCCGAGCCATTTTCAGATAGGTCTTTTCCAAATGGAAACGAAAACATAAGACAATATTAATAGTGGCCGTCGGTATGGTCCGCTGCTCAACGCTCAGTTCAGATTCTGAACTCAAACATTCTCAATAATGTTTCACACATATTTCATTCTGAACGACGCTAGTTTTAATTCCCTTAGCTCTTTTTATCTCTCGACCATCAACTATTATTGCATACATTTTAGCTCTAAATCCCACAAATTTTATTACAATCAAACCGCCATTTTATTCCTTTATCAGTCCGATTACTTTCATATTTAATCGAGGCTCGAGTTGGGATCCTCGTAATCGCTCGTATCAAATCTATGAATATCACGCTTCATTGCCTCGTAAATGTCATCACCGAGAATTTCATATATCAGGCTATCAGTATCTGCTTAGAGTAATTTGCAATTGAAATTTTTCAACATATAATTATAATGAAACTCGTAAACAACTGTCTTCACTTGGACAGATCTAAGACGCACATTCCAACATAAATCGGTTTGAAGAACGTTACGCTCAACTTTCGCATCTCTATTGACATGAAATTCTCGTTGAATATTGTACGGCGATGAAAATTAGGTTGAGCAATTAACGTTCTTGCCCTATGTTTTCCAAGCCACTGAGTAACGAGCTTAATATCAACGTGATTGCGTACGTTTTCCATCGTCTTTCCAAACACCACGTTGTTCATTAATTTGAACAGATTCTTTTTGAATTCATTCTTAGCCTGCGTACGCAAACTAGTATTCAGATCTATGTATGACTTCAACCATGGAGATTGTTTGAATTGTAGAATTCTATGTATTTTTGCTCATTTCAACCCTTTCGCGAGACACTGTTTCAGACTTCTGTAATGTATAACGTAACGCTTTTTGTTGTACAAAGTTGCAACCAGCTTGAGATCCTTAGTGTTAGGAGCGTTGTCATGATCTGGACAGACTGGTAAATCCTTGTGGTGATCGTGTAATTCTTGAGGATAATCCAAATCAACTTCTAGGATGTAGCCGGTGGAGGAGTCGTCAGGAATAATTGTTGTGACATCGAACTGGCGGACCTGCGTTACCCATTCAAACTGTTCCGTAGGTAGATGTTGAGACATCGCCCATCTGTACAAATTATTAACACCGACGGTAGTAGCGCAGTGCTAGCACTCAAGACTGCCGAGCGGGAGGCTTAGGTTCAAATCCCCAGTGTGTCAGTGTTGACCTGAACGTCAATCCGCAAAAATGTAAGACGGGTCACGCGGTTTAGGTGCACTGGCAAGCTGGGGGTATGGGCTCATTGTCAGTCCGGCTACACTCGGACAAGGTTTTTCGGCAGTTTTCTTTGTGCCTCGTGGGAATGCGGGTGTTTCTATCTCAACTGTCACTGCTAACTCTCCCCTCCCTCCTACGTTTTCAAATGTATTTGAAATAAATGAAGTTATTTACATTTACATCGTAATACATCAAATACTTGTCAGGTTTTGAGGCATCGTAAGTAGCCATATATTTGTTGTTCGCAGAACCGTATCTGTTGGATCATTGACTCAGACCACCGCGTATACCTCGTTCTACGTACAACACCATATCAATGTCCGTTAAAAATTCTAAACGAACCTTCGTATGCTTTAACATCGTATCCCATGCAAACCCTGGTAAAGTATAATAATAAGCGGGATCAAGATTATAGGTTTTGATGGAACTTTTTCTGAAATTTTCGAACACATCCGCAAGCAACAAAACACCAGTTTTCAGATACAGATCGCTGTATTCTCCCAAAGTCCTGCTATATATCGACAGTTGGTATATAACAATGCTGCCCGCAGGATTATTATATAACAATCCTGCAAGAAATGAAATAATTAATAACGCCTTGGCATGAGCCTTAGATGCCAAAATTGTTGTTAAGTCTTTTTTTATCTTGCTAGAGATATATTTATCCTTCGATTTGGTTAATTTGTGTATCGGGTTGAGGTTCTCCTTAATGGTTCTACTGAAACACGTTCCTTTCGACAGAAGCAAGAATGCGTCAATTTCTTTCACAATTTTTCTCGAGTTTCCATTGATCTGGATCCAATTGAATATCGTTTTGAAAAAGGCGAACAGTCTTGATTGTTCGAACAATTCGACGAACATATTCCAAATATCAACTGCGTGTTGATAATCTTCATCTGACACGTCACTGTTGTTTAATTCATTGTGGAAATTCTCTCTTGTCGGGAGTGCCTCTTCGTGCAATTTTGTTTTAAATAAATTTAAAAGCAAAACCAATCCTCGATTTTGAACTGTATAAAATACAAATTCTGTCTCATCCGGTGTGTTCGTCTTAATCTATGTTGACTCATTGAACTCTAAACTAAATTAGATTATTCATTCGAGGTCGTTACTCCTCTTACGCACGATGTATTTATCGTGGTGTTTTGATCATTCGTCGTACGACGTTTGTCAATGTTATATCTTGGCGCATAGATATTGCTCTAAAGCGCTCGGTTCCTATACCTTGCGGCAGGTCCCTTCGGTCATTTCGGTTGTTGTACCATACGTCAGGCATGGTAAACTCTCCTTCGGTTCCGTCTCCGATTACGCAGCTCCAGTTTTCAACACGCTCGGCACGAGTTCTTCCTCGTCCGTCTTCTTTGTACAGCTGGAAGCCGAAGCATACAGCTGCACCCATATCAGCGGTTGCACTAGTTGCAGCAGACGTCGCTTGAACGTATCGGTCACCCCATGGTTCCGTGTCGTCCTCTTCGCTCGGTCTCGTTTGGATCATTTGGGATTCTCCTCCCATGACTCCAAGATTCTTGAATTGAATCTTGTCATTTCGAAAAGTTTTGAATTTACCTAATAAATCCGATATCGACAAGATATATTTCAAGTTAAATCTAGTCCCCTTCACGAATTCTGTGAATGTGGTGGACGTAATTCCAAATCCACGCAGCTTTTGCTTTATTTCTGGTCGTTGCGGACCACTTGGGATCATATTTCCTGCAAGTCTGTGCGTAAATGTTGATTTTGAGGGTTTTCCCACTCTGAAATTTGGCTGCGGATCGGGTTCTGAGCTAGCTAGAGCCATAACCAAATCGGCGGCGATTACTAATGAGGGAATTTCCTCGAACACATTATGTGTGTCTTTGTTCGCCATAGGCGCGTGATAGCTTCCTAATCCCTGCACGACTGTTATAGGTAGATCAGGCACTGCAAGCAGTGTTGATTTTCCCATTTTGTCGGTTAGTGTGTCAATCTGTGTTAGATAGGCAGAGATTGGTTGCGGAGTATTGAATTCATACTCAGCTGTGGCTTTTCTGATATCCTTTTCAGCGCTTGTCAATGCTTCCAAGCCTTGTTTACTCTTGACCTCTATTAATTTAAGATGTAGAAGGGCAGTCGCATAATACGCCAATTCCTCGCGTGCTAGAACTCTATCGAGTTGTCGCTCGTCCGGTCGGTACGCATCATATGTTTCTAATGCCACATCCACTACTTTACTAAAGTTGGTGGTGAAAGTTTGTCTCGGCTCAATTTCAATGACTCTCACATCTATGCCAAAAATCGCTTCCGCTATGATCGATTCATTGCGTTGCGGAGTTGGGTTTGTAGTGAGTCCTGTTGGTGGTGGAACAGTGTCGCGCGGTGGCGCTTTCGACATGTCCGGTTTCCGCTTTTGCGGTTGAGGTCGCTGTCTTTTACCAAGCTTCGCAAGGTCAAAGTTTTCAGGTTTCCCCTTATACGCAGGAGCTAACTGTTGAATCTCCTCCTTAGAGTCAATTTTGTCGTTATCTGCCATTGTAAGATTTTGGGTTTTTATTTTCTCATCAGAGACCAGTACCCATACTGGGAATTCTACCATGCGCAACAAATAATCCGACCGAATCGATATAGTCGTAGGGGAACACGCCGTTCCGGGCCAATCGGTGAAACATTGCATCATTGATCTCCGGGAATTGTGATCGCAAAATTTTAAGTTCACTAGTTTGCAGATATGACACTAGTTTATCCAGTCCCGAGTTCATGAATGTGAAGGAATCGATAACCGTAACAGGGCGTAGGGCTGAAACGATTGCCCAAGCAAAACACGCCGCGTCTTTGTTCTGAATGTTTATCACGCAGCTTTTCACTCCAGACTTTGTTTTGATGCTACTGTTGCGTCATTTTTCATCATGGCTTTGCGCATAAGACGTATGATTCACCATTTTTGATTAGCCGCCAAAGATGCTAAAAATAATTGACCTTAGTGTCGAACGCGCTTGAAGGTTATAACATTTTTCTGACATCGATTGCAACTCTGTAGCATCCAATAGTTCGGCCCAGTAATTGATCATTTAATGCAAAACCAATTTAAAAGCAAAACCAATCCTCGATTGCGAACTGTATTAAATACAAATTCTGTCATATCCGGTGTGTGTTAAGTCTTAATTTATGTTTTGACTCATCGAACTCTAAATTGAACTAGATTATTCGTCTGAGGTCGTCACTCCTCATACTCACGATATTTATCGTGGTGTCTTTATCATTCGTCGAACAACATTCGTCAACGTGATATCTTGGCGCATAGAGATTGCTCTAAAACGCTCGGTCCCTATGCCTTGTGGCAGGTCCCTTCGGTCGTTTCGGTTATTATACCATCCGTCTGGCATGGCAAATTCTCCTTCGGTGCCGTCACCGATTACGCAACTCCAATTCTCAACGCGTTCGGTACGAGTTTCACCTCGTCCGTCTTCTTTGTACAGCTGAAAGCCGAAGCATACAGCTGCACCCATTTCTGCAGTTGAACTGGTTGCGGCAGACGTCGCTTGGACATAACGGTCACTCCATGTTTCCGTGTCCTCTTGTTCGCTCGGTCGTGTCTGAATCATTTGGGATTCTCCTCCCATGACTCCTAAATTCTTGAATTGTATTTTATCGTTTCGAAAAGTTTCGAACTGTCCTAAGATGTCCGATATCGAAAGGATATACTTCAAGTTGAATCTCGTCCCTTTTACGAATTCTGAGAATGTCGTCGACGATATTCCAAACCCACGCAACTTTTGCTTAATTTCTGGCCTCTGTGGGCCGCTTGGGATCATGTTCCCTGCAAGCTTGTTCGTGAATTTTGATTTTTGAGGTTTTCCCACTCTAAAATTAGGTTGTGGATCTGGTTCTGAACTGGCTAATGCCATGACTAGATCTCCAGCAATCCCTAATGAAGGTACTTCCTCGAAGACATTGTGAGTGTCTTGGTTTACCACTGGTGCATGATAACCACCTAAGCCCTGAACGACAGTCGTAGGTAAGTCAGGCACTGTTAATAGTGTTGACTTTCCCATTTTATCTGTCAATGTGCCGATCTGTGTAAGATAGGCAGATATGGGTTGTGGCGTGTTGAACTCGTACTCAGCGGTTGCCTTTCTGATGTCTTTTTCAGCACTGGTTAAAGATTCTAACCCTTGTTTGCTTTTCACCTCGATTAGTTTTAGGTGTAGAAGAGCAGTAGCGTAATACGCCAGTTCCTCACGTGCGATAACTCTATCGAGTTGTCTCTCGTCGGGCCTGAACGCGTCATACGTTTCTAGTGCTACGTCCACTACCTTACTTAAGTTGGTGGTGAATGCTTGTCTTGGTTGAATTTCTGTAACTCTCACGTCCATTCCGAAAATCGCTTCCGCTATGATTGAATCATTGCGTTGCGGCGTTGGGTTAGTTGTGAGCCTTGTTGGTGGTGCGACAGTGTCACGCGGTGGCGCTTTTGACATGTCTATTTTCCGCTTTTGCGGTGGCGGCCTTTGTTTCTTTCCAGCTCTCGCAGGATCGAAGTTCTCTGGCTTGCCTTTGTACGACGGCGCCAACAGTTGAATCTCCTCCTTGGAGTAGACCTTGTCGTTGTGTTCCATTGTACGTTTTGGGTTTTTATTTTCGCATCAGCGACCAGTACCCAAACTGACGTAATAAATCATACGCCGATACAGATCATCTTGGGTGAATGAACTGCTTCAATTATGCGCACACTATGTCATTAATTGTATCGACTGTAGAGACATTCCGTTGATTGCTTACCACCCGTTGGTATACAGATTACTGTATAGGATTTTTAGATTTTTCAAGATACGTATATATAATTTGGATAAAAATATTGCAGGCTCCGAGAAGTCGAGACCTGTAGGAATCTACAAAAAAGTCTGAAAAAATCTTGTGGTCGTTGACTAGTTACCACCCGTTGATGTGTGCAAATGTATTTTTTCTAGCTCCGGTGGTCCAAAAAGACACCGCGGTTCTGGACCAAGGTATTTTATTCAGAGTTTTTATACCGCGGGAGGTTTGGATCAGTCTATTGGTCTAGAACCCACACGGTCCTGAACCCATATGACATTTTGGTCCAGAAACCACATGGGTTAGGACCCCCATGACTCTATTACTCTCGTTTGCTCGAGAACGGACAACAATGCAATATCTTCGGCAGACGTTATTATGAAATTGAATATTACTAAGCTGCAATGGTGAATGCCGCACGTGAGCGTTGAAGATTTACGAAAACTTGAGCTACTACATCTTCTCGAGAGTGGAACCCCCCTCCAAATGAGTTTCCGAGGATGGGATTTGTACGAGTATCCCGCACTTCAAGAAACTACGAATCACTGTACCGAATCGAGGTTTGAGCGGGAATTCGCTGGCGTGATTAGTTATCAGGGCCAAAGTGAATATCGACGTTTGTAGTGGATGGTTCCACGAAACATACATTTCGAACAGGGGCAGTCACTTCAGCCGAAATACCTAATTACGCTAACGAACGCGCTATCAAAACCTCGATAGGATCATCGTTTCACGGTCAACTTAATTCCTAACCCTGCATTTTTTTCGAGGGCACCGGAAGTTGAGAAACACATTTGATATCACTAGTTAGGTCGAATTTGTTGTGAAATTGAGCAAAAAATTGAAGTTGAATGGGGTGTTTGCCTGCGTGATCAGAAATCAGAGAAAGAAGTAAATAGTTCTGTTCTACACGCACGGTTCGAGCGGAGCGATTTATTTTTTCACAATTCCGGATCACACTGCGGCGAGACTACAGGATCATACTTTGTAATTGCGACACTTAGCCTCGATTCTCGCGGGGTCGTCAATTCTTTGCATCGTCGGTGGAAACTTTCCAGCGTAATGCTGAGTTCGTTTGGACATTTACTGCCCTCAATTCTTCCAGACACTGATAACCACATTGTTGTCGCGCCAGAAAAAAATCGCATCGTGTATATAATCGAATTACACTCAGCACAAAAGTGTTACTTGTAATACTTCTCCATTCGGATTCGAACAATCTGAGTCTGCCTGCTATAGGTTCTTTACTTACACCTATCTCTCTCGGCGCGATGCATCGCTGTCCCTTGTGGCTCCGCTTGTTGAAGTATTGTTGTTTGTTCTTGTAGGACGGGGATGGCCTTGCCTGAACCCTGCTTTGGTAATTGCCCGTATGAGCGGAGAAGGGCTTTCTCTGCGATGGGCCCTTGAATGAAAAGGCTTCTTGGGTCAACCGGGTCAAGGCCTTTGACTCCTTAATGCGCTCCCCGAGGTCGTTCCCGTATAATGTTTCATCCATCTCCGCCTTCTTACTGAGCCCCGCCACTTGCGGCGATAGAATCGATGAATTTCTGTTATTCACGATCAGTACCAGTGACAATGTTAGTAGAGTAGCTATGAGAGTTCTAAAACAGATACTCTAAAACTGTGCGTTCTAGATTTTCAGCGCAGGAGCTTTAGAGATTCTAAAATATGGCTATGAGAGTTCTAAAACAGATACTCTAAAACTGAGTGTTTTAGAGTTTCAGCGCAGTAGTTTTAGACATTCTAAAATATGATTGTGAGAGTTCTAAAACAGATATGTAGCGCTCGGTTTTATCCATCGTCGAGGTTTTACCCATCGTCGTCAAACCGAGGGACCTTGACTTCCGTACTATCATTGGATGCAGCATATAAGCTTGATATTTCTTCGTCAAGAGTGATCCTACTCGACGTCGGAAGTGAGTCCGCAGGTGTGACAAAGGGTTCATTCGATTTCCCCTTTACAATCGTACCATCTAATCAAAATGTTCGCAAACTTAGATTTTATTCCACAACACAATTCAAATTATACGTTCTCTGATCAGAAGGGTGACTTTCTGGGAGTCTTTCCACGATAGCTATGTTGACATAGATCGCGCCGTTCTTCTCGGCGATTTGTTGAACTCGACTATACTGGTCTAAAGTTGTAGCTGAATCAGGTTGTTGACTTTCGTTTTGTGGGTTTAGATGGATTAAACCATCTCCGTTTGTGATTTGCTGAATTCTTCCGACACGAGCAAAATTAACGGGAGGTGCAGCGCTGCGCAAAGTAATAACACATAGAAAACGGATGAACATGTTGTTTGATGGGAGATATGCGTTCTTCAGATTCGATATCGAGTACTGCACAAATCCACGACAGATCCTGCAGTATTTATTTCCGTGATGTAAAGAAAAATGGATCATGCCACTAGCCTCGAACTAGTCAAATGAACGTGTGCGCTTTCTGCGTGAGATTAAAATTTCCGTCACAAAATTATGGATAGTAGATTGTTGCGTCGAGCGCGGATTTCACGATCGCTGTACGGGAGTCAGATCCCTCCATTTGACGTCGGTAGGTAAAACCTCGACGATGGATAAAATCGAGCGCTACATATCTGTTTTAGACCTCTCACAATCATATTTTAGAATGTCTAAAACTCCTGCGCTGAAACTCTAGAACGCTCGGTTTTAGAGTATCTGTTCTAGAACTCTCATAGCTACTCTACTAATGTTCTACGATTCGTCGTCATACTGCTCGTGAGCAATCAGATATTCACTCGCCTGCTTTTCGTTGGAATTATTCTTATCCAAGCCTCGGAGAGGTCTTCCAAGCACTGTTCATATGTTTCTTTCACTTGATTCAAATCCTCCGACAACTTTTCATGCGCAATTTTACAATTGTCCGATAGGACAATCATAATTTCACACCCTCCACCGATTGCGACTCCAATTTCGACGGATTTGGCCCCATTTTTGGTGAGCCGCCATCTCTTGATTAGTATCATTGGGCAATATTCGTCTTGCGATATGGTTGATGAAACTGATCCAGCAGAAGAAGGTTGAGGACCAAGTTCGATCTGCTTGGTTCCTGAAGAACTCGGATTAATATTGTGCGGACGCTTGCCGCCGGGCAGTTGGCGCGGTGTGTTCACAATCTGAGACGTCATGGTTGTTTGCGAATAACAGGCTATTGGTCCAGAACTGTTTTCTAACTGTTGAAAAATTGTCACAACCTGATAAGCTGCAATATGTGATGAAGAGAAACGAGTCATCGATGTCGTGCCACGATCTCGTTACAGATCAAACTGTCGCGACGTGAAATTGATACACACTCGATGCCATATGTATGTCATATGTACAATTCGGACCAGCAATCTTGAAATGTCTGGGATTTCGCACACGTATCTGGATTTTTTCCATTTTTTTCCTCTCTATTTATGATAGCTGTAAGATTTTGAATAGAAAATAGCGAAAAAAAAATTCTCATTTTAAATGTGGCCAAATTGAATCGAGAGAAGATAATTGAGTATTTTAACATAGAAGGATAACATTCAACTTTGATCACCATGATCTTTACAATTAAAAATGCGCTCGTTTGGAAAATGAAGTTGAAAAATCCTGGAAAAGTCACGATTTTCCGTCTAAAAACCGGGAAATGTCAGGGAATTTGATATTCAATTAATGCTAGACACCCTGTCAAAGCTAAGTCCCGCGTCCTGCTTGCCTCACTGCAAGGCCTCGTCTCTCTAATTGTAAGGTACCATTGTGGCCGAACACCGTCACGAGGTTCCTTCTCACCAAAAAATCAGGACGTCTTTTTTTACTGGGTGAAAGGTCTAAATTATGGCGCTTTAATACTTGTCATAATTTCAATCGCATATTAAGTTGATCAAATGAAATAAGAATTCACGTTACGCTGTCGGAACGGTAAAAGGCTGTCTAGATCATCAGCCAATTTTTGTCAACGACAATGAAGTTTTGGGCCTCTGTAAGGTTTTCTTCCACAGCAAGGATAACATTTTCGGATGGTTTCTAAAATTATGACAGAATGAGTTATATGGCAATCCGCGGTACTCTCCCACTCACATGAGCATTCTTTCCATCGAACTTTGAAAATGTGTTAGCTTCCTTATAATATTCAAATATTATTCGAATAGTCACTAAAATCCACATGTCAGCATCATGTTCGTTCAATATCAACCTTTTTTCTTTAAAACACTCGAAAATCTGGAAATCTAACGTTGAACCAATGGAAAATCTGTTCATATAAAAAATTCCTATGCTTCAAATGCATTGATTCTGTTATTCATGAATCGCAAGTTGGAATTTCCGCTTGACGGCTTTTCATGGAAGAAGAACAAATTAATAGAAATTGTTAATTATAATAAAGCATTATTACAATCGTAAATTATCGTGCACAAATACGAGAAGTGGGGAAACATCAATTCTTTGGCTCAATCGTGGTACCTCTGTATTCGGCGACATCTTGCGCAGCTAAGAGCTCGTAACGTCCACAGGCGTTTCAACTCCTAATCTCGATCTTTATCGGGAACGGAGTAAAGATTATGACGATCCATTGTCTCTTTCACAACCGAGCATGTTCCCACAGATTCCGTTCACCTTCGGTGACGTAACATCGACGGCAGTATGGAAGAAGGTGACATCTCAGATTGTGCCAGAAGAACGTGCTATCTCAAATTCTTCTGAATATGTCACGTTCTTCCGGCACAATTTGAGATGTCACGTTCTTCCGGCACAATTTGAGATGTCACGTTCTTCTGGCACAATTTGAGATGTCACGTTCTTCCATACTGCCGTCGACATCATATCTCCGTGTCGATGGTTTAGTCTACTAAGAAAGACCTGTTCAACGAGAAGGGTCATCATCTTGTTGAGAGTGATATTTGAAGGCGTTGGTACAGGGAAAATAATTTTGCCGATCGCGAATAATTCATAGAAATTGAATGATAACGCTTATTAATTAATATATAAATCATAAAGTACTTGAACAATGACTTCTTTCAGTTTCTCGTTATTCACTTTCTACTCGCTATACGTTATCTAACATGCTATAGGTAGACATAAATAATGAATCTATTCTATTCTATTCTCTTCTATTCTATCAGATACATTACTCTCATTCTTATTGGTTGTACAGTGAGACCGTTGTTACTCGCGACATTCGTACTCTCGTTCATAGTCGTACAAGCAACGACGGTCGTCCTGGCCGTCTCTCGTACTGGCGCTCATGCACATCGTATTCGTAACCGTAGTAGTCCTGGCGGAAGTGTGGATAGCGGACGTCTCGAGGTGGTAAGCATGATAACTAAGAACCAACGCGTCAGCTGCTTGGATTGTCCAGTACGAAGGAGTGGTTTCCGGTGTTTCCGGTATCTTGAAGGATAAAAATTACAAACTAATGAAAATAATGTCGGTTATACTCAGAAATTATCAATTGGAATTGAAAACAAGGATGTATCATGTGTTTGAAATGCTGGGTGCGATCACCTGATTTGAAAACAAAATTTAATTAGTCTCACAAAATTCACATGATGAACTAAAAGTCGTTCAATTACCACTGCCACTCAACGTAGTTGTGTCTGACTGTAAAAATTCAATAATTAGTTGTAGATGTAATCAGGATCCGATGTATGGAAAGATGGGATGGCATTTTTTTTTCAGTTTGTATTATCCTGCAAAGGAATGAGCAAAAGATTAGTCTACAAATGATTATTTTTTCCTTCTCATTCATTACTTGCTGAGATATTCGAGACCTTCATCCCAGAAATGGGATAAATGAATTGTTTTAACTATTTTTTTATTTCGAAACAACCTCGAAAGATAATTTATGGTTATCGTGATGATGAACGATTTTCTTCAATCTTGACCGAAAATCTCATGATTCAATTGAGTTCACAATAAAGTTGTGTCTTACAGAACTAAACGTAGAAAAATCTTCATAGATATTATATCCTAGTTGATCATTTTATAATTAATTATTAACAAAGATAGTTATTTTTTATCAAAACCACCAAACTCATAGACCATCAGGCCCGGTCTGTAGGCCTGCGACGTGTAGGAAAACTAATTTTTCTTTGTTTATTTCTTATGTGTTGGTCTATATATTCAGGAAACTGTGTTATGGCATTTTATCGTATACGATTTAAGTTGATTTCGATTTCTCATATTGTGTTAGAAGCCACAACGACTTTAGTGTCGAATTCAAAATCCAAAAATGGCATTCTTCTTTTGGCTTATTGGAATCCTACAATATATGTTGAAAAGTAAGAGAAAGTCTTGATCAGCGTTGCCAACTCAAAATCCCGGCGTGTCACTAGTGCGAGCTGAAAAGGTCACGGTTTAGGAAAAAAAGTCACCAGATTTTTTTTATAACGCCCTTTCTTTATTGAAAAATTCCAAACGCTCTCATAAGGGTGCTTTCCAACAAGACAAAAGGACAGACACTGTCAGACACACAGCAACATGATTGGTCGGGTCTCAGGGAAAGGACCAATCATGTCGCGGTGTGTCTGACGGTGTCTGTTTTCTTGCCTTCTTGGAAAGCACATTGTAAGTGTTTAGGGTCCAGAAACAGGTAATCCACGAAATTGAAAAAAATGAGGAAATGGCACCGAAAATCACTGCAACGGATTCAAAGTCACCAGATTAGGTACTGGTCACAATGGAAAAAAAAAAGGTCACCGAAAGAGTGACGTAAGGTACTAAACTGGTGACAAAGTTACTGAGTTGGCAACGCTGGTCTTGATTTTGATACAAAAGTCTAGGTGTATCGCATGCCCAGAAAAACTGAAAAATCACACGAATTGCGAAGAAATTGAATAATGAATACAGTGGAAGTATAAAGTTGCGTTCAGATGAAAGTAAATTAAACTAAATCGTACTACACAAGTTTTCATCGCAGTTTGAACGAAACGAAATAGTTGTTACAGTTTAGTTTTGGGCGTACGATATTATTGAAATAAAATTGGGATAGGGAATGCATGAATGTGAATACGAATGACAAACTTCGGAGCGTTAGATAAAAATAGTTGAGCCATTGCACATCGTAGAATCCATTAGCGAACATATATAATTACGCTTCATCGGTAACATTTGTAAAAAGTCCAGAGTGTCTTCTAAAAACTGTCCATCGACCGAGCAAACAGTCGAGATAGAAGAAGAAAGAAGAATTTCAAATTCGAATGAAGTATTTTTTTATTACAAATCAGAAGATTGAGAAGGAAAACTGCAGAAAGAAATGGAACTTCGAGGGACTCTTGGTGAAAATGATGAAGAATCTGAAATCGATGTTGGGTGATGAACAGAAAGAGAGGAAGTTCAAGAGGTACCTGAACATTCAGCATCAGGGAATCGTTACGAAACTGAAGAATATGAGATTGACATTTCATGATCATCGTCAATGTTCTTTTCTCTTTGGAACGTTTGGGAAAACTTGGGAATATCTACAAAAAATCTTCCCATTGATGGAAAAAACATCAAAGACGAAGAATTTGAAAGTCGAGTAAAGTATCTTTCGCACACGAATAGCAACCTCAAGAGAAATAACTGCTGAAGAAGTAGTGAATGGGAAGAAAAACTGTTGGTGAAGGTGTAGAAGAATTTTGGAAGAAAAGCTGTAGAAGAAGTAGCTGTACCTTAAGCAGAAAGACGGTGGGCACAAGATTGATGAATAAGTAACAACAAATCATTCATCACCATCAATTTCTTTTTCACAAGCATCCCTCATCGTGTAGTATCAAGATGAAAGCTGCAACTAGAAGAGCAAAACAAAAAAGAGTTTTTCACCGTGTAGCTGATTCCGATTCTGAAGCATTCGGCAATCGATATCGGTGAGTTTTAAGAAGAAAATCTGTGATACGATCGAGCCACATGATACGAAAATTTACGAGTGTCATAAAAATATCTTCTATGCCTACGATATTGAGGAATATTTTTACTTCGATATGTATGTGAGAATCACACAACTATGACTGAAGCGTGAAAGCACGATTTCGAAACTGCGAATGAGTAACTACGAAAAACGAAGCACATTGAGATTTGATTCCACATTCTACGTATCCAATGAGAGATGAAAATTGCAGCGAATATCGATGGCCATCATTCCAGTGACCCATCCACATCAGCTGTGCTCGGATTGAACCGGGATTAATGAGTGAAACTGGTTTTGAATTGAACACTTCGCAGTTTGTTTTCGGACCTTATCGATCAATCAATTGAGATTTGATTCCACATTCTACGTATCCAATGAGAGATGAGAATTTTGAAAATTTCAGCGAATATGGATGGCCATCATTCCAGTGACCCATCCACATCAGCTGTACTCGGATTGAACCGGGATTAATGAGTGAAACTGGTTTTGAATTGAACACTTCGCAGTTTGTTTGCGGACCTTGTCGATCAATCAATGATTTCATCGGCTGTATTCCGAAATCTGAAGATTTTTACATATCAGCTGCAGCTCCAACTTCAACTATCACGACCACTTCGTTCTTCTTTCTCTATAACTACTCCTTCATACGTATTTGGAAGTCTACAACGCATCTTATACAATAATTGCAGCATCTCATCGCGAAATACTTTCTTGTGGAACTCATTTTTTTTAAACTAGCCTCAGTGTGAATGTGAGAAAGAATGCGAATCAGTAGGGGTTGGAATATGTATGCAATATTTTGAAGCATTGGTATCACAAGCCTGCGTGAGAATACGATTTTTCACCACACCTGCACGGAAAGTACGACTTTCGGCCCGCTGCGTGAACGGGAAGTCGTGCCTTCCGATGCAGGGGGTGGTGAAAAATAGTATACTACCCGCGGGAGTGAAAAAGGCCATCCCAAACTGCATTCTTGCCACCCTCGCCTTCGGCTCGGGTGTCAATCTCACATGCAGTTTGGAATAGCCTACTTTCCCTCCCTAGGTGTGTAATATACTATTTTTCTACAAGTATGTATCTCAAACAAAATTTGTTTACAAACATGTTCATAACGCATATGTTCTTATGGTTAATTTTTTCTATTAAGTCAATTTTTTTCATCCTCAAAACCTAATAACAATGATGATAACGTAAAAACGATACAGAAAAAAAGTTGAAATATGTAGAGAATTTTGTAAGTGTAAGGGACCATTCAAATAATACGTAACGCTTGAAGGTTAGGTCTCGGAATCTGAGTTTTTCCATTGAAAAACGACTTGAAAAACGTTACGTTGGAGAGTAAGGGGGTCTAAAATGTTGAGAATACGCGTTATGTATTATTTGAGCGGCCCCTCATCAAGAGACTCGGTAGAGTCTCGCGCCAAGTACATTAAATTTTTTTTTCTTTTTTCATTGTTTATTCTTCCGTTGAATACAAACCATGAAGTACACAATACATTATCTTCTAACTGATTATCATAATATACATATATCTAAATATGATTTCTAAAAACTCTTATAGAAAGGCGAGAACCAAAGTAGACAAAAATGTTTTTGAAACCCAAGAAGTGTATAAAACTGTAAACTATAGTTGGAATAACTACATTTATATTTCCCTCCTCTTAACTTTTACTCGTAGCTACCAGACCCATATAATTTAGGGGGAAAAAAAAACTAGGAATAGATATTATATAGTTTAGAGTTAAGGTTGTGTATTTTGAAAAATACCATTCATCTGATGCGAAGTTTTCTTGGAGTTGAGAGGAAAGAAAAAATATTTTGAATATCAAGATTGAAGAAAATTTCGTTTGCGATACCAAATATAACGATTTTCAAGGTATCAGGTATATAAAATTATCACATTGTTTTAAGGAGCTTTGATACTTGTTTCCTATTAATTGTGAGGAAAATTACAGTACGTCTGAACGATGCAATAAAATAAAGTTGAATTATGAGGGAAAAAAATTATGGATTTTTTGTTTGTCATTCAAATACATAAGTATGCTGATTACGTTGATAACAGGTTTTCCTTTCTTATTATCTATCATAATGCAAGTATCTTTACATTCAATACCAATTGGATTCGTACGCAAGCAGCATTTCAATACATTTTTTATTCATCATAATTGGCAAACTCCATTTCTTCGAGGTAACCTTGTTGTTCTCAACGTTGGTACTTGGAGATCGTAAGGTTTCTGAGGCAAACTGGTATGATTCTTAAAATTCAATATTTTATCGCTCTCTTCCGGTCAAATCATTCAATCAGGATTATAAGAACCGTCGTACTTGAGTCAGTAAATGCTGACTGAAAATAAATCGAAGATAGTTTGAGAGGATTACGAAAAAGAATTGAACTTGAAAGAAAGTACGTCAAAGATCGAAAACAAGCGAAGTCAAAATCGTCTTCAGATTATCAAATAGCTTTAACATGTTTTTGAGATATATTACATTGGTTTTCAATTAATTATTATATTTTAAAAATATTTCTGATTGTTAATTTTTCCAGTTCCATAAAAATGAATATTGTGAATTATGTTCAGTAACATTTTTTTCAAACGTTCAGTGCTCTTGAGAAATTATTACCTTTATTCCGCAATGCGGAGCATAAGATGTTCGGTGCGCCTGAACCAACGAACTACGGCATCCACCCGCCGTTTTCAGTAACCCCCCCAGCCGGGTCCCAGCCAGGATGCCCGGCTTTTGGCCGGGTGCTGGTCGGAAACCGCCGAGAATCGTCACGCTTGTCTAGCCGGTACCCGGACGGGCGGCCTGGCCGGGCTATGGTCGGGCGGACCAACCGGGGCCTGATGCGTATTTACTATAACAAATTTCCATAGTATATAATATTATTGGTCTATTATTTTTAATACCTTTAATATTTTTGAATGACTTCTTATTATGAATAATAGGAACAAAATACAAGTTTTTAATCGCATTGCGTAATTTACTTGACTTACAATGAGCTGAGTATGGCGAAAAGGTATCGCATGGTTGTGATTGATGTAAAATTCCTCGAGACAAGGGGTCTGGGTGGTGGGGCGATGATCTGCGATCGTCGATGACGGCTGGCGGCTGCAACGGCTAGCGACGGCTAGCGACGGGGTACTGGTGGGCTCTGCGTCGAATTGATGTCGTCCTTATCTGCTTCTCGTCTGACTCAGGATACTGGTACTCGTTCGGTGTGGAGATTCTTTGTTTCGAATGACTCAATTGATTTTTGGTCTTCGATTAATTATTATATTCTCGTCGTGTTATATTTTGCGAGAGATTTAATTTTCAATGATTATCACTGCGTGTAATTGGCAGTAGTCTCGTCGTCTTACGTGTGTTGCGAGAGCACAAATTTTTATGAATCACTGTTCACTCAAAAATTTTTTATAACTAATATTCCGTCGTCTTATTGTTGCGAGGTTTCTTTATTATTATCTTCCGTCGTCTTATGGTTGCGAGGTAAGCCTTTATTATATAATGGTAAATTATTATTAAAACTAATTATCATCGACCATGCTTGGTGTCCTCTCCCGTACACAGATAGTTGACGAGTTTATCGGTGGCCTGCTGTGTTCGCCACTTTTTCTGCCAGTGCAGTCGCGTCACCGCCCTCTTTTCGTATATCGACTGGCAAATGGCGAACTGCCGCAGGCGATACTCTGTGACGATTGGGTAGTTCTCAGGGTCCTTCGTGTTCAGGTTGAGAAACCTCTCTGTAGAGAGAAGATCCTGACGTATCCTGTCTACAGCCCCGGTCAACTTGATACGCTCCTTCTCCCGCTTGTAGAAGCCGCTGTTGAAGCGGAACGCCGCGCTGCTCAGGCAGATCCTCTGCTGATCCGATTTCGTTCGTTTATCCACGGCCTTCGTCTTCTCGTCGCTGGAACGAACTACTCCACCGCATGCGATTCTGAAAATGCAACAAGTTTGTGAAAACCCAATCTGGGATCGCTACAAGCGAGGGAGGGCATATGGCACACAACGAACAATACTCACTTTTTACCGGGATCAATGCCGACCATTCGCGTATAGTCTGTCCCGTGTTCCCTCAGCGGGCGCCGTTGGACAAACTCCCCGGTCTTGGCTTTGCCTTTCGCGTTCATCTTGCGGCGTTTTCCCGACTTTTCGGCGTCCTCGTCGTTCGGCTGTGGTCGAGCGCAATGAATAGAGACGTCCACGCCGTTGGTGGACACGGAGCAGGTGAACTTTTTATCCCGAATCAACTTTGGCGGTATCTCGAAGCACTTTTTCCACAGCACCAGCGGTTCGTTCGAATAAGCGCCCGGTATTCTGTGCACCGGCTCCGGACACTCTGGAAACGGGGGTTTGTCGCCGCTCGCGTCGTCTGCACGTATAAGCAGCCGATGGACCGCCCCCGAGTCGTAGATCACATGCTTGCTGCCCAGGTTGTAAACGGGGACGAGGACGAATCCTTTGCCACACGTTTGCGCCTCCGCAGCCGGCACTTTGGGTTTTCTAGTCTTCGTCGCGGTGGCCAATGACTTTCCTCTCCGTGGGTTTCTAGCTTCCCGTTCTCTAGCCCTCTCAGCCCTCGCTAGCCGACGTTCTTCAGCCGCGGCTCGACGTTCCGTGTCCCTTTGCTGGACCTCCTCCGTCGCTGGTTCCAGCATACGCTGCTGGAGCCGCTGGTAGAACCCGACGAACTTCCACCACTTGGTGTCGATTTCGGTGAAGTCGAGGTCGTCGAAGTCGTTGAACGGGTTGCCCTCGTCGATGATCACAGGGCGTGCGTTGGTGTCAAACAACGCGTCGACACTATCGTACGCGTCTGTTCGTGGCATCCCGGCTATCTTGATAAGGTAGTTACGCACACGCACTCCGGCGTGCGTCGTAACGTTTGTTGCGAAATTTCTGGTAAATTCCGCACAAGCCTGATCGTATAACGGACCACGATGAATGTTCTCGTACAATGGACCGCCGCTGTGCACGTCACGCATCGCGATGTACTCTGCGAAAAGGCTGTAGAATTGTCGGCCCGGTCTCTTATTCGCGTTCGGAGTGTGTCCACGGGTCAGATGCATCATCATCGCCCGTATGTCGGGCTGAGCGTCCATCGTCTTCCATTCGCCAACGAGCCATCGTTTGGGGTCGCGGACGCAGTATTCGATCAGGTACGAGGACTCGATGAGGAATCTGGAGATGACACGGACGTCCTCGTTCACCAGCCTGAAGACGACGTCATTCTTGCATACCCTTCCGAAACCGCACTTGATGGAATACGTCTGTCTGTCCTTCGTCGCCAACCCTGTGCTCTGCTCCGCTGCACGTGGTTGGTAATTGTCGCAGGCCTTGGACGATGCTCGTTTGTGGCCATATTTGGAGCACGATGCACACTGTACGACGTCCTTGGCCAAGGTCCCCGAATCTGTGCTGGTTCCTGGAACTGGTTCGGCGCCGCTTGGTTGCTTGCGATAAGATCTGCCGCATTGTTTGCTGAAGCGTGACGTGTGGCCAACTTTCTGGCAAAACGCACAGACTTTGATCTTCGGAGGTGGCTGTTTCTTCCCCTTCGGATTCTCAGGAGGATCGTGGTCCTTTGTGTTTTTTTGTCTTCCCATCTCGTTAAAGTTCTGCAAACTGAAGAAGAAAACAGAGTGGATTAGTTCGGGGCAGGATCCGAGTGAAATAAATCGAGAAAATATCCAAGGAATCATTATAAGACATGGACCGATTTGAAATGATAACAAACGGTATGAATCTCGTTAGAGTTACAGATCCGCCGCGGAGTAATATGCATCAATTACCCGTTGGCGACAATCTACAATCTGCGGAGACTCACCGTTATACCGAATGTATTGCAATTCGTTGATCAGAGCTACCCCGTGGAATTGCAATACGCAATCTAATTATCGAAAGAATAGCGGAAGTTGACAAAAAAGACGCTGAGATTGAAATGCTAAACCGAGAATAATATTGTATAGAAGCTGTGACTGCCGCGTGATGGAACAAGCTATTAATTAACTCACTATACCGAATGTATTGCAATTCGTTGGAAAAATAACTCGACCGCTAGGTAAAATTGATTTACCCGTAGATCAGAGATGATACTCCGCAGAATCGCAATACGCAATCTAATCATCGAAAGGATAAAAAGGACAAAGGAAAGGAATGCTATAAGGGAAATAATCAGGTTTTTTCTTTATTTTGTTCAGGCAGGTATCGGACGTTAGTCCATGTCCCGACAAATTATCAGGTTCATGTCATCGTGTCGATGCGAAGGTTAGGTCGCATCTGACCAGGGTTGATGGACACTTGCTAATGTAAGGTAGTGATGCGTCCCACCGCTTGTTCAGCCATCTACCTGTCCTTCATATCGATGCCCATCATAAAGTTTAAAGTCTGATTCAAATGTATAACTTCTGGGTGGGAAATTTTTATTACTGATTTGCAGTAATTACTTTCTGGGAGGGAATATTATCTCTCGAACGAAACTCTACATACTGAGCCTTTCTGAGGAAGCGAAACAAACCCGCCCCCCTCCACAGGCCTGCGTTAGGCATACCTGCGAGAGGGAGAGAGAGGGTCTGTTTCGCTTCCTCAGAAAGGCTCGGTATAATTACGATCGAACTTCAGTAGGGATATAGCGTTGAGTGTGAGGTAATATGATCCCTCTGGATAACACTCGGTACAGCTGAACGTGTCTCAATACACAATCAACCTTCGTTAATTTTATAGTGACCCCACGGTAACGTGTCTGTACTCTGAGGTAACAAATACCTCTTATCATCGTGAGGATTGAGAGCTAATTTGACTTGTCTGACAGTTTGAACTACGTGACATTTGGTACGGAAAGTACATTGACTTCTCTTTTGTGTATTCCTGTTCTGTAAACAGTCTAGATAATCATCGAAACAAATATTATTTTGCACAACATTCATTTTTACACCTTTAGATTTTTTAATCCAATCATCATTCTGAACACGAACGCTGTACACTTTACTACGTGAACCAGCGAACTCTGTCATGATCCTTCCATTGCATTCATCTTTCATTAAGCCGACGATTTTTTTATTACAGAGCGGCATACCGAAAACATTTTCTGGAGGATAGTCAGAGGTATCGAATTTGTGAATATCACGTTTCATCACTTCATAAATATCTTCACATTTGACTTCATAAATGAGACTGTCTGTGTCGGTGTATAGAAGTTTATAATCATTTTTGAAGACACGTTTCATATAGTCGTAATGGAAATCGTAAACGCAAATTTTCGAGAGGTCTAAGACGGAGAATCCGACATAAATTGGTTTATTTAGCACGACCTCTAGTTTATTCAATTCTACAGCCACCAGGTTTTCACTGAAAACTGAACGGCTATGGAAGTTAGGCTTTGCGATCAGAGCTTCCGCACCGTACCTTCCAGCCCATTTTGTGACAAGTTTGACATCAACTCGTTTACGTACGTTTTCCATAGTTTTACAAAAAACAGCATTGTTCATGAGTTTGAACAGATCTTTTTCAAACTCATTCTTAGCCTGTTTGCGCATATTACTATTGAGATCCATATATTCTTTCAACCAAGGTGATTGGTTGAATTTCAGGACCCTGTGAATCTTTTTAAGCCGAAGACCGTATCTCAATGCCTGTTTTAAGTTGCGGTAATGTATGATATATCGATTTTTTGGATATAACGTTGTTAATAACTTTTCTTGCTTGGAACCGGGAGGTTTCATGTGCTCTGCGCATAGTGGTAGATCGCTATGGATATCGTGAATAGCTTCCGGATACTCCAAGTCCACTTCCAGTATGTACCCAACCGGTGAGTCATCGGGTACGTCGAAATTGAATCCATCTACGTTACGCACCCATTAGAAACCACCGTGAGGAAAATACTGAGTCATTGCCCAACCGTACAAATTATTAACGTCATAATACATCAGATACTTTGATTCTTCGTCTGGGTTGTAATCTTTAACATACTTATTATTAGCTTTCGCATATCGATTACAGCATTGATTCACACCGCCTCTGATACCACGCTCGATAAACATAACCATATCTATATCGGTTAGGAGTTCTAGTTCAATTTTCGTGTACTTTAGCATGGCATCCCACGTAAGGCCTGGAGTCGTGTAATAGTGTGCGGGATCCAAGCCATACGCTTTGAGACAACCGTCCCGAAAATTTTCAAATATATCAGCCAAAAGTAGTACATCTGTTTTCAAATAGAGGTCAGAATATTCACCCAAGGTTCCGATATCGAATTCATTCCACACTCTTTGAGCATGATTATAGTCTTCGTCAGAAATACCTCGGTCGTTCAAGATGCTGTAAAATTTATCTTTAGCCGGTAAATTAGGTTCATCGAGCTTCTCCCACGAATCGAGAAATTCGTAGGGAAACACGCCTTTTCTCGTTAGGAGTTTGAATTTATCTTCGCTAAGGTGTGAAAATTCATTTCTCACTATTTTGAGCTCTTGAAGGTGTGACGCTAGTTTCTCTAACGAAGAATTCATAAACCGAAACGAGTCGATGAATTTGAATGCGATATCGCTACCCTTGACGTGCTTCGTGAATGATATGTACCGCTCCTTGTTCAGCGGCAAAAGGCTAATGCGGCCATCGAAATAGGTACAAACGTCTTTAATGAGGAAGTGACTATCATATCCACTAAGGTTGTGAAAGATAACTGGAACAGTCCGTGAATCTTGGTAGCTGAGGTTACAGCTTTCATGAGCAGGTCCTCGATAATTTCCAGTTAGATGACAGTGGTCTCTAACTTTCTTACCGAGTAGAAGTGGCTTTTCGCAGACGTGACATACCGATGAATTTCTGAATGCCTGTTCTTGTTCCGGTGTTAGTTCATTCATTGGTATTGGACACCAAAATACCGTTTCTATATCCTCGGCTAGCTGCAGTAGTTCTCGCACAAACCATTCGGCTGGTTTCAAGCCTCGATAGCTACGATAGTAGGATAGCGTATCATCGTAACTACATTTCAGATAGTAACCTACGCTGAAAGGTTCGTGTTCTTGGAACGCTGCAGTATTAGACTGACTATCCTGAACGGGTAGCAAGAGACATTCGAAATCGGCATATACCACAAAAGGGACTCTTTCCTTGTTGTTAAAATTCCTGAATGCTAATGTATTGTTCTTTGGGGAAGGTAGCACAACCTTACACTTATTCACTTGCGCACAGTCCAGTTCATGGGTAGTTAGTTTTTCTACACTTCCAAAGTAGTGAAGACAGCGATCGCAAATATATTTTTTAATTTTTTTTTTTGAAAGTTGCTTGCAAACCAAACGAGACAGGTCTTTTATCCAGACGTAATGGAATCTGATTGGCGTCTCCTCTTCACTGCTACTATCTTCATGGTCTATTTCTGTACCATCGACGTAGTAATTTTGCAACATGAGTAAATTCACATGCTTATTCTTCTTTAGAGGTGTGACGTAGATGGGAACAGTCTCGAATTTTCCATTTCGTTTTTCCAAAATGTATATATTGACGGAAATATCATTTTGTTTCTCAAATTTTGCTACCTGTTTCGGCGTTACAGGAAAATCGATACCGTCGAAATTCAATTCGTCTTCGTATGGCATGTATTTTGAAACACGTTCTGGGTGATCCCCCCACTTGAATGGATGCAACGCAGACAGCAGCGCCCATTTAAAACACTGATCATCATCATTACGTACGTTGACACATAACACGCATGCTTTTTCTTGATGGGTGCAGGTATTTCAATGTACGAGCTCCCGCGCATAGGATTATATTTGTTGATGTTTATCGTTAGGTTCACAATTGAGTGTAATGACCAGCCGGAATCCTTATCCTGAAATTCTTCCATATCCTTGAGGATTGGATCCCGCACATTCTCTACAAACCATTCTTTCAAATCAGTCGTTTAGAGGATCGGAGCATTTTTCGTGTTGAAATATTTGATCTCGATGACTTTTTCCTCATTTTTCATAATGCTGTATTCAGCTGCAAACACACTATTCACTTTCAACGCGTTCTCTTTCTTGAGTGCGTTTTTAATCCGAGATTTAAAGAGAGATGACGCATCTGTCATGAACGCGATCGTGTCCACGTGTTTCAAGTTCACTATCACTCCCGAACGTATACGCTTCTCGAAAGCAGACTCCAAATCACACCATCTCACTCTATCGCTCCTATTCTTACGCTTTCGCAATCCGCTACCCGTAACCAGTAGGCCTTTGAGAAGAAGATTCGCACCCTTCAATTGACCAATTGTCGCTAGGTACTTTTGCTTCTCCGGTACAGTTGTACCCTCCTTGCGCAACAGCTGTCCCAGAATTCGTATGCTCTTTGTACCACATTTCATCCACTTGTCTACTTCTTGAGCATTTACCTTACCGTTGGCTAAAAGAGTATAGGCTCGTTTCATAAGAGCAACTGTTTTTTCACATTGTTCCACCGACATTGTGTCTATTATATTTTATATCAGAAACTAAGTCGCACTGCAGTAATTTCGATTCACTCCTTTCACGAGCAACATCAAGACTGATGAATAAGTGACAATTAATCTCCTTTATATGGGGTCTGATTAGCAGACAATTCTTGGAATCGTTTATTCATCGGCTGTTAATTAATTAATGATGAGCAATTTGAATGTAATTTGATATTTGGAATCGCGGTATCCTTTGAAGTTGAACATTGCATCTCACGAAGATTCTAGAATCGGACTGAGTGCCGCGTGTAGAATTATAATAATTGACCATGCGGCTTCTAGATTTTTTTCAAATTCTCACAGGTCTCGACTTGTCAAGAGCGGCCAACGACCGGTGGTAACCAGTCAATGACCTCAGAATTTTTATTTAACCCATGCGGCTTCTAACCCATGTGCGGCTCCTGACCCAAGTATGTCATGCGGCGTAACCAGTCAATGACCTCAGAATTTTTATTTAACCCATGCGGCTCCTGACCCAAGAATGTCATGTACATCTTAGAGCGGTCAACGACTTCAAGATTTTTTCTAGTTTTTTTTCACATTCTCGCAGGTTTCGACTTGTCAAGAGCGGTCAACAACCAACGCACGTATCAACGGGTGGTAACCAGTCAATGACCTCAGAATTTTTATTTAATATATATTCTCACAGGTCTAGACTTGCTAGAGCCTGGGAACGTATTTTTTACAAATTATATACGCATCTTGAAAAAATGTTGAATATTCCATACAGTGACCCGTGTACCAACGGGCGGTAACTGGTCAACAGAATGCTCGTATAGTCGAGGCAATTACTCAAGATCATTGATGTCAGCGTACGATTTATTATCCCGCGTTACAATGTACGTGTCCAAGAGGCTAGATAGAGAATTGATTGATTGTTTGAAGCGATCTTGAATGCTACAGAGTTGCAATCAATGACAGGGGAATAGTGTTGCTAGAGCCTGGGAAAATATTTTTTCACCAATTGTTGAAGTACGCGGATCATGCGATTACCTAGGGTTTATTTTCTCAAACATTTTTCTGATTTTTCCCATACGATAGCAGGTGCAGGAGAGTTGCAGGTATAAAACGGCTGAGCAACGAGCAGTGCGCATCAGTTGATTCTAACCCTTTCACGAAATCATATCAAAGTTATTCGCCAACAACTATGACGTCTCAGCTTGTAAACCAACTGGCCGGCGGCAAGCGTCCGCACAATATTAATCAGAGTTATTCTTCGGGGACTAAGCAGATCAAACTTGGTCCTCAACCTTCTTCTGGATCGGTATCATCAAACGTATCGCAGGACGAATATTGTCCGATGATAATGATCAAGAAATGGCGGCTCACCAAAAATGGAGCCAAATCTGTCGAGAGTGGAGTCGCAATCGGTGGAGGTTGCGAAATTATGATTGTCCTAGCGGACAATTGTAAAAATCGATCGGTGCAGTTCAATTATAATGCCTGGTTAACCTGGCAGGCAAATCGGGCCCTTCTGACGGAATTTTTCAATACGGGGCGAACGCCTATGGACACGGAGGAGTTCATCATGCCCCTGAATCTTGAGGGGACCGTGCAGATAGTCTTCAGCAAAATTCACAATAAACCTGCGGTGACATTTCTCAGCACGGGCGGGTGCGGAAACAATAAAGTTTCCATGATGCAGTCGACTCACAACACACTGGAAGAGTACATCCCAAATATCAAAATTGCTCGTGAAAAGTTGTCAGAGGATTTGAATCATGTAAAAGAAACTTACGAGCAGTGCTTGGAAGACCTTTCGGAAGCTCTAGAAGAAAATAATTTCAATGAAAAACAGGCGAGCGAGTATTTAATCGCTCACGAGCATTACGATGCGGAATCGCCTATCGATACTGATTTGGTGAAGGCGGCTATCGGAGTGATTTTAAAAGAATCGCAGTAAAGTGGGGAAAACTGAAGAACTGACTCTGTAACATCGTACGATGTATATAGTTTTATTTACAACAGTCGTAACAATCATCGATTTGTAAACGATATATAGTTTTAGTGTTAGTTTATTTGAATAATAAATCGTATATATGATATTATCCGCCAATTTAATATATGTATAATTGTGTTAGTAATAAAAATCGATGATCATAATCACGTTGTCTATATCACCATTCCCCCGTCTGTAACACAAATATTTTTCAATTATTAAAAATATAATTAACAAAGCAAATATTTACCTACTTTATGCTCGCATGAAGTTTCATGCAACTCCCATCTCCACGTTTTTATCTTTAACGTGGTGCACAAATAAATCCATGCGTACCCAGAGATAGTCAGTTCTATGATTTGCTAAATTTTCAAATACTCATATCATTTTCATAGTCTGAAGCTGAAAAAGTTCGTACGCTCACCATGATTATCGAGGCCCATATGAGAACCGAACGAATCAACCGAGGGTGCAGCAGTTGTTGCTCTTGCGCCAGTTATAGAAGTCGCTAGATTTTAAAATACTCAAATCATTTTCACAGTCTGAAGCCGAAGAAAATTGGTGACGCACGCTCACCATAATTATTAGGAACCATTCGAGTCGCCAAATATTCTGAGATTCTCCGAGGTGTGGAATCACTCCGAGGTGCTGCGGTCTTCGGTATTTGTGGTAACGGTGGTGCGGACTGTTTTGCCAACAACGGGGCGATAATCCCCTTCCACTTCGGACTTCTGTTACCGTTCAATTGATTTTTGGCATCGTAACCACGTCTGTGCGCATTGGTCGCAAGTAGGATTGCCCTATATTTGTCTTCGTCATCCTCAGTATATATCGCATCATTCGGAGCTCTTTTGAAAATCAATTCGAACAAGCCTCGAGTTCCCGCATATCTCACACCGTTGATCAAAACATCGTTCTTCTTGTTGATTTCGATACGCGAGTTACCAATCATCCATTTAGGGGGCGTCCACATATTACGTAACGCGATTTTGGGTCATTTTAGACCCCCCCCCTCCCCCATGTAACGGACCGTAACAAACGATCAACCCCCTACTTGTTACGTAACGTTTCACATTTTCGGTTTTTGATAATAAATTCAAGTGTTTTTTTTAGGAGCTATACATTTGAAAAAGAGAACCATTAATTAGCCTCATCTTTATACAGAGGTAATACATTCCTCTTGAGCTTTTTTTCGATGCTCTGTGCGCGTATCTTTTGAGATATGCATCGAAAACTTTTACGTGCCGCGGAGTCAAAATAGCTGTATTTTAAATGTTACGTAACAAAATTTCAGACCCCCTAAACGCGTTACGTAATATGTGGACGCCCCCTTACCGTCCACGAAACGAATTCCATAAACTGGGTCCGCAGATTTGTTGGTATCGTAAATGAGCTCTCTGAAATAGTTCCCACCTAATTCACCGAAGAATTTTTTAATGTAATCTTCGGCGTATTTTTTCCGCCAACAGATGGCGCATAGTTCGCTGAACATTTCAAAGGTCATGTCAGAATTAACGTGGTCATCATAAATGTGTCGTAGATTAGTCTAGCAATAATCCCTATTCGATATGAATTCTTAACATGTTCGGAGTTGTTGCACCTTAGGCGGCGGGCAGCAGCTAAACTGCTTCGCATCGCCCTCTCTCTCCGCTTCATACTCTTTCCCTTTGTTACTCCCAACACGCCCATTCTCATCTAGTCATCCTACTCCTTTTTTCACCATAAACTATTACTGAGCCTACTTCGTTCCATTTCTTCCTGTCAGTCACTATCTGCACAATCTAACCTTCATTTATCCCCTCTCCTCATTTTTCTACTGTGTTACTTTTGTAGTTCATATTTTCTATTTATTAACTTAATTTTTTTTTTTTTCTCTGTAACCTTTTTTCTTTTACTTCTTTGTAACCTTTTTCTTGTAATCGTTGCTTTGCCCAATGGCCCACTAGGCTACGGCATAATAAACAAATATACATACACATAGATTCAAATTGTCCTGTTTGAATATAATGAGATACATATATAACTATACTATACTATATATTTTATGTTTAGATACAAAATTATAGGCCTAAATAAGTGTGTAAATATATATAATCAAGATTTGACTTATTAAATTCAATAACTATTTTGATAATTCAAAAAGTATTAGTTTGATTAATATTTACCAGGTTCTGGAGACAAAATTATTACTAATTTATGTCAATTGATAAGATATGTCGAGAAAAACCTCCTACGTGGTAGAAGGAAGGCCCTGGTTTTACAGTGAAAAGTGAACAATCATGCGATGAAAATTGAAGTGCAAGAACCTTACGCCGAACCTCTCCGAAGGACTTCGAAAGGGTTCAGCGAAAGGGTTCCTTGCGTCTCAACTCCATTGTAGGGGACTGGAAATTCATAGCGAGCCCAATACTAGCATAATCCAGACAATCACACGTGCTTTTGGAGATTCGAGCTTTCATACGTCAATTTTATACCATGAAAACTAACCTACTTTTTGGTTTTCCTAGGATCTATCCCTTACATGGAATTGCAGACTCTTTCTTCAGATCACATAATATAGAACAGTTCCATCTCCAGCTACAGAGAACATATCGCTATCTGATATAAAATAAAGTCATCATATGAAAACAAACTACCCAAACTACGAATCAATACCCGACTCCGCTGTAGTAGTGTCAAGAATATTTTTCTCACTGAGCCAGTCAGCCGCTGGCCTTTCCTTATGTTGTCTTGTGCTGATACAAGAAACGATAAATTGGTGAAAATATGAGATTCACGAGTCGTGAAAACTTTAATTTCAAGTAAATACATACGCTGACCAAAGTCCTCATATCCTCATCCGATAAGATGCCAGCCGGTCGCCGACAGACTCTATGATTCTTTCATCTTCAGCAAATATATGTCGTCACAATGTATCACAGCTGAAAATATAACACACATCCTTCTGAAAGGATATTTTTAACTGGGTGTGCATTTGGCTGTGAACGATCAAATTAATTAAAGAGCAAGATTACATATTGTGAATAACTACATGACTATTTTTTAGTGACGGATCTTCTATACTCTGACATTGTGCTACTTGTTTCATACTTAAAGAGTGAATTTTGCATTAAAAAATCTCGGAAAATTTTGCAAACAATTCTGTAAAAAACATCTCGTTTATCTCTTTCTACCTCAGCCTTGAATAAACAGAGGATAACTATATGCAAGATACAGCCTGCTTGGAGTACTATCAACTAAGATTAGGTAATCGTGTGAGGGATATCAAGGAGAAGATAATTTTTACAGCAGATCTTGTTTCATTCATCTGAAACGAATACATAGAGTCCGTCTGACTTATCATAGTAGCTTTATCTGGAGCTTTATCTGAAGAAAATATTCTACAGAGATAATTTACACTGTGGACAATTTTTAATCATTGGTATTGGTCCGTCAAATTCATCTCCGCATGACTTATAATGTTCCTGACATCTGCGACAATCGACAATGTCTTCGTCCGCCTTCATATTTTCGGATAGTTTCTCTCACACCTCATCGATGATGTTCGATCCGTAAATGAGAATGAAATCTTTCGTCAAAAAGGCAATATCTTCCGCCTTCATCTGCTTCAGACTACCCAGTTGTAGGTACAAGTGCAAAGATTTCGAACATCGATTTCATCGAAATTTGATAGCCACTCGAATGAGCTGTACGGTAAAAAGAGACTCATTGCTGCACCGTAAAAATTATTCACGTCGAAATACATGAGGTACGAAAAAATTCTACTTGCCACCGCTGCAGCATTGAGAGCTAAAAAGTCTTTAGGTCTGGGCTTTGGCGACAAGGTTGACCTCTTAGCAGCTTGAGTAGGTGGTGCTTGCTGTGAAGGTGCTGCTGTCTTTTCCTTCACAGAAGTAGTGTTAGCTGCATCATCTCATATGCTGCCATCACTTGCCCTTGAGCGTTGTGTCAAGTATGCGTCATATCCAGCTTCACCTGTTGCTGGCTGCTGCGGCTCCTGAGGCTGCTGAGGTGCTGAGGCCCCTGCTCCACCCTGACCACCTGGACTCCTCGGTCTACCAGTTGTGGGTCCAAAGCTAACTCCTTCAATCGGTTGTGAGAGGAGTGCCCTGCGCTGCTGTGAAGCAGTTAGTTCCTTTTGCACGTTTTCAAACTTAACGCAGAGATTCTCATACGAGAATTCCATAGGTACTCCTCCACTAGCATATTTGGCAGCAATTTCAAATGTCTCAATTTTTGGGCGCTTGCCAACACTAATGTATTGCTTAACAACCTTTGTGACAATGGCTGCCCTCACTGACACATCCTTTAGATTCCTGGTGGCAGATATTACTGCACAGATAGCTACTTCTGCACAACTTTCTTGCAAATAGTGGCCGCCACTCTGGCAGCTAGCATTCACGCATGCTACTATATCTGGTATCTCCAAACGTAGCTCTCTAGCAATCTTCGGGAAATCCTCCCTGCTAAATACTGCTCCTGCAAGTGGAGTCATCATCATCATAGGTGTTGGCAACCCTGCACAGAATGCTGAAAGCCTCACAAAGGTATCCATACACAGAAGGCTTGCTTGTCTTATAGAGACAACCATATGGTTAGGGTTCATGACACATGAAGCTACGGTGCCCTCCTTCTTGTATGTACAGACAAACACTACGCCGGCAGTCCCTGAGTTCCTTTCAAACACAAACTTCCAGGTTTTATCTCCCGTTGCACCTTTGACCTTCCTTGATTCAGGACCCACTTCGTACAACATCTTTGCACAGAATTCTATAGCATAAGACTTCTGTCCAGAGATTATTGCCTCTTTGTAATCTGTGCATATTAGCTTGAAAGCCGATTGTAGGTCACCATAGTCGAAGGCAGCTGAGCCATGCTCCTTCTGGAAGTCTTCCTGTTGTGGATCGAAGGTTGCTCCCATATATCTGTTATTAGCTTTAGCGTATCTATTCGAAAATTGGGCTACACCGCCGCGAATACCCTTCTCCATAAACATTATCATATCAATATCATCCAGTAATTCTAATTCAATACCCGTGCACTTTTCATTGCATCAAACTAGAGCCCTGGTGCGGTGTAATAATGCAACGGGTCTAAATTGTACGTTTCCCGACAATTTAATCTGAAATTTTGAAAAATATCAGCTAAACGCAGAATATCCGTGCCTAAATACAAGTCTGAATATTCTCGTAACGTTTTAATATCAAAAGCTTGCCAAACGTGACACGCGTGTGAATAATCACCCTGTGAAATGTTTGCATCATTCAGTTCAGAATAAAACTTTTCGATGGTTGGTAACTGCTCTTCTTCAAGTTTATCCCAACTGTCCACATATTCGTAAGGGAACACGCCCTTTCTCGTGAGTAATTCAAACTCTTCGGAACTCTGACAATGCTTACGCGTAATTAGTTTTTGATTATTCCCCAAATATGAAAGATATATCGACTGTCAAAAAAAAAGTTTGCTGATTCAAACATGAAAATTATATTTCGGGTAAAAATAACCCTTGAATCGTATATGGATAAGAAAAAACGATCACTACAGTTTCAACACAACAGTAAGGTTTATCGATAAATCCGGAGTTTTTAATCTTCAAAAAAGGTGTAACGTGTAAAAACTTATTTTAGATAATTAGATCATATCTTACCTGCACTCATGACTATCCGTTTATGTCCAGCCTCACGATCCGTTTATGTCTAGCCTCACGATCGGTTCGAAGGAACACTGAATTCAAATTGAAGAAATAAAAAATTGAACCTATGTTGACTAACAAGATTCAGTAAAATCAGAAGTTGGAATAGAAATGATTGAAACGAAAAATTGTATCTGTATTTGGAAGACGAGAATTGAAGAAATAATTCAAACGTAGAGTGGAAATGATTAGTAAAATATTTCAAAGTATGAAATTTGAAATAACTATTCACTTAAGAAACAGTTAAACGTTGCCTATGGTTTATAATACTGAGCACGATAACCACCTTTTTGACACTTGCTATTTCGCTGGAAGTCACAAGAAGACTGATGCATGAGCAGTGCATGGTCGAGATCTTTTATGAACCCTATCTCATGTTTAGGGTTATAATTGCAAACATGGTTTGGCTCTAGAACCGTCTGAACCATCTGAAGAAAATATTCTACAGAGATAATTTACACTGTGGACAATTTTTAATCATTGGTATTGGTCCGTCAAATTCATCTCCGCATGACTTATAATGTTCCTGACATCTGCGACAATCGACAATGTCTTCGTCCGCCTTCATATTTTCGGATAGTTTCTCTCACACCTCATCGATGATGTTCGATCCGTAAATGAGAATGAAATCTTTCGTCAAAAAGGCAATATCTTCCGCCTTCATCTGCTTCAGACTACCCAGTTGTAGGTACAAGTGCAAAGATTTCGAACATCGATTTCATCGAAATTTGATAGCCACTCGAATGAGCTGTTCGGTAAAAAGAGACTCATTGCTGCACCGTAAAAATTATTCACGTCGAAATACATGAGGTACGAAAAAATTCTACTTGCCACCGCTGCAGCATTGAGAGCTAAAAAGTCTTTAGGTCTGGGCTTTGGCGACAAGGTTGACCTCTTAGCAGCTTGAGTAGGTGGTGCTTGCTGTGAAGGTGCTGCTGTCTTTTCCTTCACAGAAGTAGTGTTAGCTGCATCATCTCATATGCTGCCATCACTTGCCCTTGAGCGTTGTGTCAAGTATGCGTCATATCCAGCTTCACCTGTTGCTGGCTGCTGCGGCTCCTGAGGCTGCTGAGGTGCTGAGGCCCCTGCTCCACCCTGACCACCTGGACTCCTCGGTCTACCAGTTGTGGGTCCAAAGCTAACACCTTCAATCGGTTGTGAGAGGAGTGCCCTGCGCTGCTGTGAAGCAGTTAGTTCCTTTTGCACGTTTTCAAACTTAACGCAGAGATTCTCATACGAGAATTCCATAGGTACTCCTCCACTAGCATATTTGGCAGCAATTTCAAATGTCTCAATTTTTGGGCGCTTGCCAACACTAATGTATTGCTTAACAACCTTTGTGACAATGGCTGCCCTCACTGACACATCCTTTAGATTCCTGGTGGCAGATATTACTGCACAGATAGCTACTTCTGCACAACTTTCTTGCAAATAGTGGCCGCCACTCTGGCAGCTAGCATTCACGCATGCTACTATATCTGGTATCTCCAAACGTAGCTCTCTAGCAATCTTCGGGAAATCCTCCCTGCTAAATACTGCTCCTGCAAGTGGAGTCATCATCATCATAGGTGTTGGCAACCCTGCACAGAATGCTGAAAGCCTCACAAAGGTATCCATACACAGAAGGCTTGCTTGTCTTATAGAGACAACCATATGGTTAGGGTTCATGACACATGAAGCTACGGTGCCCTCCTTCTTGTATGTACAGACAAACACTACGCCGGCAGTCCCTGAGTTCCTTTCAAACACAAACTTCCAGGTTTTATCTCCCGTTGCACCTTTGACCTTCCTTGATTCAGGACCCACTTCGTACAACATCTTTGCACAGAATTCTATAGCATAAGACTTCTGTCCAGAGATTATTGCCTCTTTGTAATCTGTGCATATTAGCTTGAAAGCCGATTGTAGGTCACCATAGTCGAAGGCAGCTGAGCCATGCTCCTTCTGGAAGTCTTCCTGTTGTGGATCGAAGGTTGCTCCCATATATCTGTTATTAGCTTTAGCGTATCTATTCGAAAATTGGGCTACACCGCCGCGAATACCCTTCTCCATAAACATTATCATATCAATATCATCCAGTAATTCTAATTCAATACCCGTGCACTTTTCATTGCATCAAACTAGAGCCCTGGTGCGGTGTAATAATGCAACGGGTCTAAATTGTACGTTTCCCGACAATTTAATCTGAAATTTTGAAAAATATCAGCTAAACGCAGAATATCCGTGCCTAAATACAAGTCTGAATATTCTCGTAACGTTTTAATATCAAAAGCTTGCCAAACGTGACACGCGTGTGAATAATCACCCTGTGAAATGTTTGCATCATTCAGTTCAGAATAAAACTTTTCGATGGTTGGTAACTGCTCTTCTTCAAGTTTATCCCAACTGTCCACATATTCGTAAGGGAACACGCCCTTTCTCGTGAGTAATTCAAACTCTTCGGAACTCTGACAATGCTTACGCGTAATTAGTTTTTGATTATTCCCCAAATATGAAAGATATATCGACTGTCAAAAAAAAAGTTTGCTGATTCAAACATGAAAATTATATTTCGGGTAAAAATAACCCTTGAATCGTATATGGATAAGAAAAAACGATCACTACAGTTTCAACACAACAGTAAGGTTTATCGATAAATCCGGAGTTTTTAATCTTCAAAAAAGGTGTAACGTGTAAAAACTTATTTTAGATAATTAGATCATATCTTACCTGCACTCATGACTATCCGTTTATGTCCAGCCTCACGATCCGTTTATGTCTAGCCTCACGATCGGTTCGAAGGAACACTGAATTCAAATTGAAGAAATAAAAAATTGAACCTATGTTGACTAACAAGATTCAGTAAAATCAGAAGTTGGAATAGAAATGATTGAAACGAAAAATTGTATCTGTATTTGGAAGACGAGAATTGAAGAAATAATTCAAACGTAGAGTGGAAATGATTAGTAAAATATTTCAAAGTATGAAATTTGAAATAACTATTCACTTAAGAAACAGTTAAACGTTGCCTATGGTTTATAATACTGAGCACGATAACCACCTTTTTGACACTTGCTATTTCGCTGGAAGTCACAAGAAGACTGATGCATGAGCAGTGCATGGTCGAGATCTTTTATGAACCCTATCTCATGTTTAGGGTTATAATTGCAAACATGGTTTGGCTCTAGAACCGTCTGAACCATCTGAAGAAAATATTCTACAGAGATAATTTACACTGTGGACAATTTTTAATCATTGGTATTGGTCCGTCAAATTCATCTCCGCATGACTTATAATGTTCCTGACATCTGCGACAATCGACAATGTCTTCGTCCGCCTTCATATTTTCGGATAGTTTCTCTCACACCTCATCGATGATGTTCGATCCGTAAATGAGAATGAAATCTTTCGTCAAAAAGGCAATATCTTCCGCCTTCATCTGCTTCAGACTACCCAGTTGTAGGTACAAGTGCAAAGATTTCGAACATCGATTTCATCGAAATTTGATAGCCACTCGAATGAGCTGTACGGTAAAAAGAGACTCATTGCTGCACCGTAAAAATTATTCACGTCGAAATACATGAGGTACGAAAAAATTCTACTTGCCACCGCTGCAGCATTGAGAGCTAAAAAGTCTTTAGGTCTGGGCTTTGGCGACAAGGTTGACCTCTTAGCAGCTTGAGTAGGTGGTGCTTGCTGTGAAGGTGCTGCTGTCTTTTCCTTCACAGAAGTAGTGTTAGCTGCATCATCTCATATGCTGCCATCACTTGCCCTTGAGCGTTGTGTCAAGTATGCGTCATATCCAGCTTCACCTGTTGCTGGCTGCTGCGGCTCCTGAGGCTGCTGAGGTGCTGAGGCCCCTGCTCCACCCTGACCACCTGGACTCCTCGGTCTACCAGTTGTGGGTCCAAAGCTAACACCTTCAATCGGTTGTGAGAGGAGTGCCCTGCGCTGCTGTGAAGCAGTTAGTTCCTTTTGCACGTTTTCAAACTTAACGCAGAGATTCTCATACGAGAATTCCATAGGTACTCCTCCACTAGCATATTTGGCAGCAATTTCAAATGTCTCAATTTTTGGGCGCTTGCCAACACTAATGTATTGCTTAACAACCTTTGTGACAATGGCTGCCCTCACTGACACATCCTTTAGATTCCTGGTGGCAGATATTACTGCACAGATAGCTACTTCTGCACAACTTTCTTGCAAATAGTGGCCGCCACTCTGGCAGCTAGCATTCACGCATGCTACTATATCTGGTATCTCCAAACGTAGCTCTCTAGCAATCTTCGGGAAATCCTCCCTGCTAAATACTGCTCCTGCAAGTGGAGTCATCATCATCATAGGTGTTGGCAACCCTGCACAGAATGCTGAAAGCCTCACAAAGGTATCCATACACAGAAGGCTTGCTTGTCTTATAGAGACAACCATATGGTTAGGGTTCATGACACATGAAGCTACGGTGCCCTCCTTCTTGTATGTACAGACAAACACTACGCCGGCAGTCCCTGAGTTCCTTTCAAACACAAACTTCCAGGTTTTATCTCCCGTTGCACCTTTGACCTTCCTTGATTCAGGACCCACTTCGTACAACATCTTTGCACAGAATTCTATAGCATAAGACTTCTGTCCAGAGATTATTGCCTCTTTGTAATCTGTGCATATTAGCTTGAAAGCCGATTGTAGGTCACCATAGTCGAAGGCAGCTGAGCCATGCTCCTTCTGGAAGTCTTCCTGTTGTGGATCGAAGGTTGCTCCCATATATCTGTTATTAGCTTTAGCGTATCTATTCGAAAATTGGGCTACACCGCCGCGAATACCCTTCTCCATAAACATTATCATATCAATATCATCCAGTAATTCTAATTCAATACCCGTGCACTTTTCATTGCATCAAACTAGAGCCCTGGTGCGGTGTAATAATGCAACGGGTCTAAATTGTACGTTTCCCGACAATTTAATCTGAAATTTTGAAAAATATCAGCTAAACGCAGAATATCCGTGCCTAAATACAAGTCTGAATATTCTCGTAACGTTTTAATATCAAAAGCTTGCCAAACGTGACACGCGTGTGAATAATCACCCTGTGAAATGTTTGCATCATTCAGTTCAGAATAAAACTTTTCGATGGTTGGTAACTGCTCTTCTTCAAGTTTATCCCAACTGTCCACATATTCGTAAGGGAACACGCCCTTTCTCGTGAGTAATTCAAACTCTTCGGAACTCTGACAATGCTTACGCGTAATTAGTTTTTGATTATTCCCCAAATATGAAAGATATATCGACTGTCAAAAAAAAAGTTTGCTGATTCAAACATGAAAATTATATTTCGGGTAAAAATAACCCTTGAATCGTATATGGATAAGAAAAAACGATCACTACAGTTTCAACACAACAGTAAGGTTTATCGATAAATCCGGAGTTTTTAATCTTCAAAAAAGGTGTAACGTGTAAAAACTTATTTTAGATAATTAGATCATATCTTACCTGCACTCATGACTATCCGTTTATGTCCAGCCTCACGATCCGTTTATGTCTAGCCTCACGATCGGTTCGAAGGAACACTGAATTCAAATTGAAGAAATAAAAAATTGAACCTATGTTGACTAACAAGATTCAGTAAAATCAGAAGTTGGAATAGAAATGATTGAAACGAAAAATTGTATCTGTATTTGGAAGACGAGAATTGAAGAAATAATTCAAACGTAGAGTGGAAATGATTAGTAAAATATTTCAAAGTATGAAATTTGAAATAACTATTCACTTAAGAAACAGTTAAACGTTGCCTATGGTTTATAATACTGAGCACGATAACCACCTTTTTGACACTTGCTATTTCGCTGGAAGTCACAAGAAGACTGATGCATGAGCAGTGCATGGTCGAGATCTTTTATGAACCCTATCTCATGTTTAGGGTTATAATTGCAAACATGGTTTGGCTCTAGAACCGTCTGAACCATCTGAAGAAAATATTCTACAGAGATAATTTACACTGTGGACAATTTTTAATCATTGGTATTGGTCCGTCAAATTCATCTCCGCATGACTTATAATGTTCCTGACATCTGCGACAATCGACAATGTCTTCGTCCGCCTTCATATTTTCGGATAGTTTCTCTCACACCTCATCGATGATGTTCGATCCGTAAATGAGAATGAAATCTTTCGTCAAAAAGGCAATATCTTCCGCCTTCATCTGCTTCAGACTACCCAGTTGTAGGTACAAGTGCAAAGATTTCGAACATCGATTTCATCGAAATTTGATAGCCACTCGAATGAGCTGTTCGGTAAAAAGAGACTCATTGCTGCACCGTAAAAATTATTCACGTCGAAATACATGAGGTACGAAAAAATTCTACTTGCCACCGCTGCAGCATTGAGAGCTAAAAAGTCTTTAGGTCTGGGCTTTGGCGACAAGGTTGACCTCTTAGCAGCTTGAGTAGGTGGTGCTTGCTGTGAAGGTGCTGCTGTCTTTTCCTTCACAGAAGTAGTGTTAGCTGCATCATCTCATATGCTGCCATCACTTGCCCTTGAGCGTTGTGTCAAGTATGCGTCATATCCAGCTTCACCTGTTGCTGGCTGCTGCGGCTCCTGAGGCTGCTGAGGTGCTGAGGCCCCTGCTCCACCCTGACCACCTGGACTCCTCGGTCTACCAGTTGTGGGTCCAAAGCTAACACCTTCAATCGGTTGTGAGAGGAGTGCCCTGCGCTGCTGTGAAGCAGTTAGTTCCTTTTGCACGTTTTCAAACTTAACGCAGAGATTCTCATACGAGAATTCCATAGGTACTCCTCCACTAGCATATTTGGCAGCAATTTCAAATGTCTCAATTTTTGGGCGCTTGCCAACACTAATGTATTGCTTAACAACCTTTGTGACAATGGCTGCCCTCACTGACACATCCTTTAGATTCCTGGTGGCAGATATTACTGCACAGATAGCTACTTCTGCACAACTTTCTTGCAAATAGTGGCCGCCACTCTGGCAGCTAGCATTCACGCATGCTACTATATCTGGTATCTCCAAACGTAGCTCTCTAGCAATCTTCGGGAAATCCTCCCTGCTAAATACTGCTCCTGCAAGTGGAGTCATCATCATCATAGGTGTTGGCAACCCTGCACAGAATGCTGAAAGCCTCACAAAGGTATCCATACACAGAAGGCTTGCTTGTCTTATAGAGACAACCATATGGTTAGGGTTCATGACACATGAAGCTACGGTGCCCTCCTTCTTGTATGTACAGACAAACACTACGCCGGCAGTCCCTGAGTTCCTTTCAAACACAAACTTCCAGGTTTTATCTCCCGTTGCACCTTTGACCTTCCTTGATTCAGGACCCACTTCGTACAACATCTTTGCACAGAATTCTATAGCATAAGACTTCTGTCCAGAGATTATTGCCTCTTTGTAATCTGTGCATATTAGCTTGAAAGCCGATTGTAGGTCACCATAGTCGAAGGCAGCTGAGCCATGCTCCTTCTGGAAGTCTTCCTGTTGTGGATCGAAGGTTGCTCCCATATATCTGTTATTAGCTTTAGCGTATCTATTCGAAAATTGGGCTACACCGCCGCGAATACCCTTCTCCATAAACATTATCATATCAATATCATCCAGTAATTCTAATTCAATACCCGTGCACTTTTCATTGCATCAAACTAGAGCCCTGGTGCGGTGTAATAATGCAACGGGTCTAAATTGTACGTTTCCCGACAATTTAATCTGAAATTTTGAAAAATATCAGCTAAACGCAGAATATCCGTGCCTAAATACAAGTCTGAATATTCTCGTAACGTTTTAATATCAAAAGCTTGCCAAACGTGACACGCGTGTGAATAATCACCCTGTGAAATGTTTGCATCATTCAGTTCAGAATAAAACTTTTCGATGGTTGGTAACTGCTCTTCTTCAAGTTTATCCCAACTGTCCACATATTCGTAAGGGAACACGCCCTTTCTCGTGAGTAATTCAAACTCTTCGGAACTCTGACAATGCTTACGCGTAATTAGTTTTTGATTATTCCCCAAATATGAAAGATATATCGACTGTCAAAAAAAAAGTTTGCTGATTCAAACATGAAAATTATATTTCGGGTAAAAATAACCCTTGAATCGTATATGGATAAGAAAAAACGATCACTACAGTTTCAACACAACAGTAAGGTTTATCGATAAATCCGGAGTTTTTAATCTTCAAAAAAGGTGTAACGTGTAAAAACTTATTTTAGATAATTAGATCATATCTTACCTGCACTCATGACTATCCGTTTATGTCCAGCCTCACGATCCGTTTATGTCTAGCCTCACGATCGGTTCGAAGGAACACTGAATTCAAATTGAAGAAATAAAAAATTGAACCTATGTTGACTAACAAGATTCAGTAAAATCAGAAGTTGGAATAGAAATGATTGAAACGAAAAATTGTATCTGTATTTGGAAGACGAGAATTGAAGAAATAATTCAAACGTAGAGTGGAAATGATTAGTAAAATATTTCAAAGTATGAAATTTGAAATAACTATTCACTTAAGAAACAGTTAAACGTTGCCTATGGTTTATAATACTGAGCACGATAACCACCTTTTTGACACTTGCTATTTCGCTGGAAGTCACAAGAAGACTGATGCATGAGCAGTGCATGGTCGAGATCTTTTATGAACCCTATCTCATGTTTAGGGTTATAATTGCAAACATGGTTTGGCTCTAGAACCGTCTGAACCATCTGAAGAAAATATTCTACAGAGATAATTTACACTGTGGACAATTTTTAATCATTGGTATTGGTCCGTCAAATTCATCTCCGCATGACTTATAATGTTCCTGACATCTGCGACAATCGACAATGTCTTCGTCCGCCTTCATATTTTCGGATAGTTTCTCTCACACCTCATCGATGATGTTCGATCCGTAAATGAGAATGAAATCTTTCGTCAAAAAGGCAATATCTTCCGCCTTCATCTGCTTCAGACTACCCAGTTGTAGGTACAAGTGCAAAGATTTCGAACATCGATTTCATCGAAATTTGATAGCCACTCGAATGAGCTGTTCGGTAAAAAGAGACTCATTGCTGCACCGTAAAAATTATTCACGTCGAAATACATGAGGTACGAAAAAATTCTACTTGCCACCGCTGCAGCATTGAGAGCTAAAAAGTCTTTAGGTCTGGGCTTTGGCGACAAGGTTGACCTCTTAGCAGCTTGAGTAGGTGGTGCTTGCTGTGAAGGTGCTGCTGTCTTTTCCTTCACAGAAGTAGTGTTAGCTGCATCATCTCATATGCTGCCATCACTTGCCCTTGAGCGTTGTGTCAAGTATGCGTCATATCCAGCTTCACCTGTTGCTGGCTGCTGCGGCTCCTGAGGCTGCTGAGGTGCTGAGGCCCCTGCTCCACCCTGACCACCTGGACTCCTCGGTCTACCAGTTGTGGGTCCAAAGCTAACACCTTCAATCGGTTGTGAGAGGAGTGCCCTGCGCTGCTGTGAAGCAGTTAGTTCCTTTTGCACGTTTTCAAACTTAACGCAGAGATTCTCATACGAGAATTCCATAGGTACTCCTCCACTAGCATATTTGGCAGCAATTTCAAATGTCTCAATTTTTGGGCGCTTGCCAACACTAATGTATTGCTTAACAACCTTTGTGACAATGGCTGCCCTCACTGACACATCCTTTAGATTCCTGGTGGCAGATATTACTGCACAGATAGCTACTTCTGCACAACTTTCTTGCAAATAGTGGCCGCCACTCTGGCAGCTAGCATTCACGCATGCTACTATATCTGGTATCTCCAAACGTAGCTCTCTAGCAATCTTCGGGAAATCCTCCCTGCTAAATACTGCTCCTGCAAGTGGAGTCATCATCATCATAGGTGTTGGCAACCCTGCACAGAATGCTGAAAGCCTCACAAAGGTATCCATACACAGAAGGCTTGCTTGTCTTATAGAGACAACCATATGGTTAGGGTTCATGACACATGAAGCTACGGTGCCCTCCTTCTTGTATGTACAGACAAACACTACGCCGGCAGTCCCTGAGTTCCTTTCAAACACAAACTTCCAGGTTTTATCTCCCGTTGCACCTTTGACCTTCCTTGATGCAGGACCCACTTCGTACAACATCTTTGCACAGAATTCTATAGCATAAGACTTCTGTCCAGAGATTATTGCCTCTTTGTAATCTGTGCATATTAGCTTGAAAGCCGATTGTAGGTCACCATAGTCGAAGGCAGCTGAGCCATGCTCCTTCTGGAAGTCTTCCTGTTGTGGATCGAAGGTTGCTCCCATATATCTGTTATTAGCTTTAGCGTATCTATTCGAAAATTGGGCTACACCGCCGCGAATACCCTTCTCGATAAACATTATCATATCAATATCATCCAGTAATTCTAATTCAATACCCGTGCGCTTTTCATTGCATCAAACTAGAGCCCTGGTGCGGTGTAATAATGCAACGGGTCTAAATTGTACGTTTCCCGACAATTTAATCTGAAATTTTGAAAAATATCAGCTAAACGCAGAATATCCGTGCTTAAATACAAGTCTGAATATTCTCGTAACGTTTTAATATAAAAAGCTTGCCAAACGTGACACGCGTGTGAATAATCACCCTGTGAAATGTTTGCATCATTCAGTTCAGAATAAAACTTTTCGGTGGTTGGTAACTGCTCTTCTTCAAGTTTATCCCAACTGTCCATATATTCGTAAGGGAACACGCCCTTTCTCGTGAGTAATTCAAACTCTTCGGAACTCTGACAATGCTTACGCGTAATTAGTTTTTGATTATTCCCCAAATATGACGCTAATTTTTCGAGACTGCTTGGCATAAAGCGAAACGAATCTATGAATCTAAAGTTTATATCTGTTCCAGCAACAAATTTCGTGAAGCATATACTAGAAGGCTGATTCTGCCTTCGAATGATGTAGCTAGTTCTTTAATTATAAAATGAGAGTCATATCCGGATAAATGATGGAAAATGACAGGAATACTGTATTCAGTTTTGTAATTCAGATTATATCCTTGATGCGCAGCACCGCGGTATTTCCCTGTAAAATGACAGTGATCATCAATCTTTATGTCCTCGTGGGCGAACGGTTTTTCACAAATATGACAAGTTTTAGCGAGATGGAATTCACTCACTTGAGCAGTAGTCAAAGGATCCATCGGTAGAATCGTTTGAAACTGAAGTTTTAGCCAATTAGTCAATTCATACATTCGTTTACAAACCATTCGATACAATTTCGTCCACGATTGATGTTTAAGGACGTTGCCTACCCCCACGAATACAGGCTCTCACTATATCGAATTTATCTACGATGTCATTCAATATATCGCAATTCTCTTTGAAGCATTTTGATGACAAAAGAAGGATCTATGTCGTGACGTAGGCCGATTTTTGAATTTCATTTTGAATTTTCCAAAAAAACGCTGTCGAAAGTAGGCATATTTTGCGACGTGCTACAGCGAAGACTAGACGTTTATTAGAAAATCGGGCTACGACACGACATAGATGCAACCTTTACCTTCAATTTGAGCCCAAAATCAATACAATCGTACATAAGACTAGCGAGAAAACTTGTATGAGCCGAGGCAGAAATCGCGATTTTTCCGCCCAGAGCAGCCAATCCCGAGGGCCTATCCCTACTCCGTCGTAGCCCCGGGAGTCGGTCCCAACCGTTATCCCCTCCACTTTCGCGCGGGAAGCCAAATTCTCCCGCGCTGGCTCACTAGGCAACGTCCTTAACTTTGAACATGAGCCATTCTATTTCCTGACACATCGTTTGTAGGTTGCAAAAGACACTCCAGGTCAGCGTATATGCAAAACGGTACATTTTCTTTGTGTTTGAAATTTTGAAATTTTAGAATCTTCTCCTTCTTAACCTTATTTTTATTCAAATTGAAATAATCCGATGAATGTTTGTTAAGAGCGTTCTCTGAATTGAAGTGGCTCAAACAGAAATAAATTTACGGAAATTTCCGTGCCTTTATGTACCTTCTGCGTTAGCGGGACGACAGCGAGCGGCGTGGCGCAACGGCAACGGCTTCGCTTCATAAGCGCGCGCTCGCTGGATTGATTCCCGCCGCGGGGACTATTGTTTTTTTTTCTTTCAAATCATTCAAAAAATCATATGTAATTATGTGTCTTCACAAATGTTTATTTTGGAATCAATTTTAACACCTTATTTTCTAACAGGAAAAGGATTCTGAAGAAACCGTACAGGATGTTTAAAAATGAATACTTTTATTTGCAGTATTGTATCCATGTAGTTCGTCAACTTTTTTTTCATTCAATATCTTCATCTTCGAGCGACGACGGACTGCACGAAGTAGGGTGATACAAGTCGTAGAAACACGGAAAGCAGTAATTCTTGCGCGGCATCTTGCGCACGTGATGAATGCCGTATCCTCGCACTCGCAGGGTTTTTGTAGAACATGTACCGCAAAGCAGACTTGGTTCACGTTCATGAACGATGTCCTGTCGTCGCACAATTTGGCCGCAAACCACGCGTATTTCAAATTATCGCAGAAAATTGGTGCTGACAACTGATGGTGCACGAGCGACTGAATTTTGATACAATCTTCTCTCGAATTGATTTCCCTGTTACGTTCGATAATGTAGGCGCAGTTCTGTAACCTTTTTATAAAGTTCTTCACTTCCCGGTAGAAATAAACGTCGCACGGCTGCACTAATGGAGTGCATTTCGGTGGAATGAATTTTATGGTGCACGTTGGTACATCCTCTTCATCCGTGAAACTCTCATCACACAAGACCGGATTTGTCCACCCCAAGAATCGACGATGAAAAGGAATTTCTCCTCCTTCACGTACGGCTTCACTACATCAATCAGAAAATCTTTGTATAATGCTGTTGTCAGCTTACCAGACTTCGAGGATGTAATGGTAACGTTCGTATATAATTCCGCATACGCGTCTACTGATTTTTTACCCTTGGTCCAAATTTGCCTGTTGTCTCTTGCAAACAGACGAAAACGGTTGCTAGTAGTTTTCCGGATAGGGTCATGGCGTATTGTGCAGTGTACGAATGCGTCACTTTATTCATATCCTTTCGCTGTCCAAATACCACCTTCGATTCCTGCTCGGCGAGAGTTCGGTTATAGGTTGACTGGTATTGGCACCCTAAACAAAAAGAATGGAATGGAATGTATGTACTTTATTATCGGCCTGACACTTTACTTTGATTCAAACCAATAATTTTGTCTTCGTAATACCTGTCTGGTCCGTGTTGATAACAAAATTGTTGAATTTGTTTCTCCCATATCCTTAACTGGTCCTTGCTCTTCAACCGGGAAGCTCCCTTACTTTGCAGACTTTGTAGGCTCCATTTTGGGTGCTGTTTCGCAATATTAACCACCATTATTTTATACTCCAGTGGGACGTTATCCTTATCGGATCTTGATTTTTTTTTCAGCCGGAATGTACTCGTCGTCTGTTTGTAATCCATACTCGAAGCGTCTGAGGTTTTTATTTGCACCAGTTATACCTGTGACGCCAACCTTCACGTGTACCAAAAATGAACCGAAACGGCAACCGTTTAAGTTGGCCCTCCCCTAGTGGGTGAGCAACGAATTTTATCCGGTGTCAGTGGCTTAGTCGGTACATTAGACCACTGTGATTCCGGGATTTTTGTTGGTCTATCCAAATTTATTTATGTTTGAAGATAACTATTTGCCTTCCAACGCCGAAATCATGTTGAGCGCCTCTTATCTCTGACCATCTTTTGACAGTACGCGGTTGCCTTGGTGTGAGCCCATGTTGCAAGCGTGTTAACATCTTAGGACTCGGACTATTTCTCTCTTCTAACGATTTCTGTCTTCTTGTTTTTATCATCCTCCGAACTGTATTCTTTTTAGTTATAAGGAAAAAAAAATAGAAACGGCCACACTACATTGGCTGCGCCGTTTGAGGCTTTCTAGAAACGGCTCCACGATCACCCGGGTGACAATTGTGATACTCTGGCTAGTAAGCTCGTCTTAATATTGCTAACGTTGGGCGCCAGTTGCATGAAGCAACGGTAAATAAATGCAATTTAATGTTAATCAATCGGAGAGCAACATCCACGGACTCAGACCCAGAGCATTGGAAGTATTTCCTGGGCCTAGATTTCTCTTATTGAATTTAATAAAATATTATATAGTTGAAATGAGAGCTGAACAATCTGTCATATCAATTTCGTATTTTCAACCTAAATTAAAATCTAGATCCTATTAAGACTTGCTTCGAACTATTTAATTGGGCTATGATCTTAGACCTTTAAATTCAGTATTACGACGGAACGTGGCCGTCTAAATATGAATTCCTATCAAAAACTGCAGGAGTGATTGAGTATGATCGTGGATTCGGGAAATTAATTACATATTACAGATATATTCGGAAACGTCTGAATCTTTATTTTTTTTTATAAACTCTGAATGTAAACTCTGAATGCGATGTGCTCACTCTCGTTGCCTGTAAGCGTCTAAGGGTGGAGACGCCCACGCAAGTCGCGCTGACCCAGCAAGAGGCTGAGGCCCACTTGAGATCTGACGTCACGCACGCACTTATACATATGTATATACCAGACAAAGCTGTTTCTCACAAAAACAGGGGTATCGGTTGAGAAGTCGAACACTAATCAACAATACACGCTTCTACCTAATAAGGAATCGATCAAAAAATTCTGTCAATTAATATTTTTCTCTTTCTGACTAAATGAGTGACTACATTATTAAAACTTGGCGTTAGATTGGAGATGGACTTTTATTAACTTCGCGAATAGGTGTTCAAAGTAGCTATGAGAACCAAAGCGATCACTGATACCAAACACCTATTTTGGATTTGCCGTGCATACCAATGTTTAAAACAGCAATGATATATAAAACAGCCTATAAGGCTATGTCACTGATGTCAAAGATCAATTTACACGTTCAAGTAGGACAAAGATATCAAGTGGGAAAGATACTAGGTATCCAGCCACACTGACCTTTAACGCAAATTAAAAATGGCTCTATAGCATTTAGCTATTTATTCCAATCCATCTCCTTTTCAGGTGACGACCAAAGAATGAGTACTCAGCATTTTTTTCAATTTTCAAAGTTCTTTATTCATCATACGTTTTAGGCAAGTGGGTATTTCCTTCACATCTGTTTTGTATCTACAGGGTGTCCAAAAATTAAGTGCCAAAAATCATAGGGCCAATAAACGGGGTCGAGCTGAGTAAATTGACCCAAAGAACATGTGGTCTACGAAGTCGCATTCGCGAGATACGGCCGGTTAAAATGTCGCGCTAGCATTGGTATTTAGCAGTCGAATTCGCAGCGGAGATCGTACTATTCAACGTACTATTTCAATAAAAACCAATTCAAAATAGTATTCGAAATACTTTTTCCAATGAAATAGTATTTAAATAATAAAATATTTACAAGCGTTTGAAGTTGTTTCCGTGAAATAATATTCGAAAATATTCTCTATTTACTATTTCAAATACTATTTTACCGACGTCTGCTTATCCCGGACGGGAATCGTCACGGATCCGTATTTTCCTGAGCACCGGCCACGGACCGACAATCGGACTTATACGGATTATTTGATTGAATTGAATAAAAAATGTAGAAAAACACAGGCGTTTGCAAAAGAAAAATTAATTAGTGCCAAAGAAAGGTCAAAATTTTATTATATCCGAAACATAAACCCTCTCCGTATAAAAGTAGGAGACGAAGTCTACCTTCTAAAAGAACCAAAGAAATGAAAGTTGAGTGACCAATACAGGTCCTCGGGAAATTTCGGAATTTTTCAGAATCATAATATTGGGATTAAAACTGGAACCAAAACGAAAATTATCCATATCAATCAACTCGAAATTGCGAGAAAAAAAGCCAACAACGCTAAAAGAAAATAGTAACTGATAAATGGTATACTTACAACCTTAAGATTATATTTTTAATTAAAATCCAGCTGAAATAAGGCGGGAACATAATAAAGAAAACCAAACAAAATGAATTGATATTCGAATAGATTTTTTTTTAAATTATTCATTTATTCAGAACCATATATGTATAGGAATGTATAATAAAAACTAAATAATAATAACACTAAAACTAACAAATGATATGAATGATGGATCGCACGCTCCATTCGAGCCTAAGCGTACGTGGCATCTTCGCACTTGCGGCAATCCGCCGGATAGCGGAAACGCCCCATGTAGCGCCCGCAGACGCTGCATCTCGTGAACGGGCACGAGCCGTCATGAATGACCATGTGCTCTTCGTAATGGACGTATGGTCCATATTTGAGAACGGTGGGACACCGTTCGCAAACGCGAGTCCCGACGGAGGACATCCATCCCCATTCCGAATAGCAAAGAGGTGTTGGGAGCCGCGCCTTCCAGCGGTAATCTAGGGCCTTGGCGATGTTCGAAGCCATCCGGCCCTCCTCGACCCGACGAAGGGCTGTTGAAACAAAAATTCACAATTTACAATTATTTAACATATCAGAAATAGTAACCAGAGAACACTGCACGTAAATAATACTTACTCGCTTCCACAGAAACCATTTTCGCACGAGATGCCATAGTTAGTTGTTTTATTATGTTTCTTTATCAAATTTTGTTATTTTTTTAATGAAAATGTAACAAGACTGCTGTCTAGAGAATATTTGAAGAAGAAGTGAAGAGCGGGTGTTCCGATAGGAAGCAGGAAAGCTAGGGAAGAGGCGTGAAAGAGTGCAGGTAGGGGGCCATGTGCGGCTGACGATGCATGAGGTGATGCGAAGTGTAATAAGCATCGCTAGATGCGTTGGCTATGATTGTGTCTGGGAATCCAGAATTAGAGTGAAAAGAAATAAGAGAGCAGGAAGAAGAGTTTCTAGTTACTACGTATTGTTATAAAGGTACCCGTTATATCAGGGGAGGTCATAATGAGACGCCCCTGAACTTAGTATTCTGAGGAAATAGTTGATAGAAATAAGTGATACTAAATATCTGAATCACTGGTTGCTGCGTCAACCAGTATTATTGTGAAAACAGTCTTGTCCCAGACTTTAAACTCTGAACACGTATATTCACTTGCTGAATAAACATATAATTTCTTGCACCTTAAACTTGGTCTCACGTGTCGCCTTTATCATTTCGGGAGAACCCTTTATTTATTAGTAACAAGGTCCCATCCTTCGTTACATTGGTGTCAGAAGTGGGATTTTTCCGAATGGAGATGTCCATAAACGCTCCATTGGCAAACATTCTGGCCCAAGGCCAGGAATATTGTTTGACTTCAGGGTCGGCGTACACCCTAAGCATGTTAATCATCGCCATGTTCGTTATGTTGTTAGATCCCACAGCCATGTATCTCATCAATTCAAGTACACCGATGCTGAGGGTTTCAGCGGCTCTCTGGGTCCAATGATAGCAACCCAAACCGGTCTTTTGCAAAGATAGCAGACACCCTGCTCTTAGAATTCCTCTTACTGCTTCAGCTCTAGCAGGAATCACCTTTCCGTAAGTGAACACAACAGCGGCTAAGCATCTGTTTGCGTTCGGAGTAAATCGATTGAATAGTTGTCTGAACCTTTCCATAGTTGTGGTACATGGTGGATAGGTCTTCATAACAGTAACTTTCAGAAGCCAGAGACTCTGAAATCGCTCCATTGTTTTGTCAAAAATGTGTTTTGACACCATATCAGTGTCTTTGGTACTTAATCTCAGCATAGTTAGTGCCAAGAAACCCATATAGTTAATGGTCATCTTCTTGTTGAGAAGATAATCAGGGTCTGAATCTTCAGTAGACTCTAGGGAATCCCAGAGCTCCGTGTACCAATTTTCAACATCTGTTCTTGTTATTGCAGCAGGTGCATTGCCTTCACCTGTATTACTGGGAGCAGCTGATCCGGCCTGCCTCATTTGCCCTTGACTATTGTTTTTGTATTCTATCTTATCCAGTTTGGTTACTATCCCTGGATTAGCCAAGGTTCCTCCTCCCCTTACTCCCCACAATTTTACCGAAAATAGCATATCTTCCCCCCCGTCTACCGTCATCCCGTATAACAACGCGAGAACAACATCACACGGATTTTTTGGAGTTACTCCGTTCACGTACCAATTCAGAAAGCACTTGGCAGCCAACACTGACTCTGACAGTGGCACTTCTTGGGCTAGCTGACAAGCGGGGACATATTGACCTTCAAAAAGCTCGTCACTCCAGGTTACTGTTTCTATTGAGTTCTCATGGAAATTTTTATTTTTAAGAACATCTGCAGCAGCCTCCCAGTTAATCGTTCCATCCTTCGCTAAATCGTTCTCTCTCAACGACATGATGCTTCAAATCTTAGTAGAATCAAGTTCTGAGTGTTGATTGTAATTACAATTACTGAGATATTTATCAGCTTTTGTAGATCAGAATCAAAGGGATTGGGACGAATGGACTCCGTTTTTCCTTCTTTCTTATCGCTCGGCGATTCATGAGACGACTGGACTTTCTCCTGCCACTATGTTGATGGGTTGGAATCTTAGATTACCTTCCGATTTAGAAAAGGGGATTCCTCCGTCTCAAAAGGACTCTCCGATAGACTACGTTATTTCCCTGAGAGACAAACTAGACGAAATCCATGATTTTGCTAGAGACAGGATTGAGGTTAGTTCAAATAGAATGAAGGCCCGTTCAACCGCGTCAACCTGCGTCAACCAGTATTATTGTGAAAACAGTCTTGTCCCAGACTTTAAACTCTGAACACGTATATTCACTTGCTGAATAAACATATAATTTCTTGCACCTTAAACTTGGTCTCACGTGTCGCCTTTATCATTTCGGGAGAACCCTTTATTTATTAGTAACAAGGTCCCATCCTTCGTTACAGTATATATATATACGCTAATGAGTATTAAGTAATAAGTATTACTAATAGATAGAGATAGGGTGAGAGTGGCGTATGGACTGAAGGTCCAGACCTAAGAAACAGAAGAATTGAATTTTTATTTTCATACTTTTTTTGTGGTATGTTATTTATTATTATTATTATTATTATTATTATTTACTATTGTTTATATTTTGTTTAATCGTGGTAAATTGTACTTTTATTATAATTTTTTTAATAATAATTTTTTTTTTTATTAATTGGATGTTAAAAAATTTTGTCGGTAGACAGAAATTAAGCTTTGGTTACAACGTTTGCAAAGCAAGTGAAAATTCAAAGCTTGGTGAGAACCAAGAAAAAAAATACCTCCTCCAATCCTCAAAATTAACCCCGCCCACCCTCAGCTGGAGAACCCGCTAAGAAACCCGCTAAGAACCGATCAGAAAAATTTGGAAACATGGACAGATTTTTCATTAGTGTTAACTTCACCAACAATAGCGGTTAATGAACGCATCGCGCATCGCGACACTTGGAAGGCCGATAAATACTCTACCAAAAACAAAAAATAATCCAAACATTAATTGTAATGAAATTTCTTTTTGATTAACATTATATTTTAAGGTCTTTGAGGCTCCCGCGGGTAGATTCTTGATGAGTCTTGGCTTCCGGGTTGGAGCCGCGTTGATGAACGGTTTGTTGCCGACGTTTCGTAAACATCAGTATCAGGTTAACAGTATCAGGTTACCTCTCGCCCTGATGAAGTAAACTGCAATGTTTACGAAACGTCGGCAACAAACCGTTCATCAACGCGGCTCCAACCCGGAAGCCAAGACTCATTATACATATTTTAGTTTGTTATTGTATTTTTATTTCATTTTTATATTTTTTTAGAAACGTATATGTGTGTATATTATATAATTAAGTTGAAAATAGAAACGAAGTAAATTATAAACCGATTAAAGATATCAATAGTTGACTCAAAGAAACCTTCTGTTCCAGAAAGACGATGTTGTTACAACTTCTAATCTTGCTTACCCATCCAACCATATGGGCGCTGGTGGCTCTGGATTAAACGTTTCAACGACTGTCATCAGACGAGTGGGAAGAGTATGATGTAGCCTTAATAAAACCAAATGTGACACACCCGGTAGATTAACTGTGGATCGATCGCCCAACACTTTTATACTATTTATATTAATTATATTTTAGTCTTAGATACAGTGGGTAATACAGATCCCGAGGGAGCTTCTCTATAGAAGATAACAATACAGAGTCGGTAAAGACACTCACTCGCTTCCACTTATTGTTAGACACAGTATATAATATTTAATTTTACTCTTCTGCTTACGCACTTGCACGTGCACTTTATATATTTTACACAATTACGCTTTATATTCTTATGATTATCAAAATACGCAAATTATATATTTTAATGCACTTTAAAAAATTTATATGGGACCAATCTGAAAGTATACCCTTTCGAATAAAAAAAGAATTTTCCAAATCGGTTGATAAACAACAAACATAAAAAAAAAAAATAAAACAAAAATACAACCGAATTGAGAACCTCCTCCTTTTTTAAAGTCGGTTAATTAGAATTAGAATAAACTCAGTATTAATTAAAATATGAGTGACACAGTGCGCTCAATTCGAATAGAGATGCATAATAATTATCACTAGTTAGAAAGAGGGACACACTAAGGGAGAAGTTATGTAGGGCAGGTCTTAGGTCTGTTCTTGGCCGTACAGTTTTAGTCTAGATCTTAACTCTTTTCTTAATCTCACTCTCTGCAGTCAGCAGCCGGTCACTTTATACTTATTGATATCTGTGGTTAGGAAATATTCTGGTTCAGTGCATGGAATTCTTTAACAAGAGTTGCGGTTCTTTAACCCTAGGGCGCAAAGAACACGCTTACACTTTTATTATAGTTATCTTGACACTTCCGGCTGAAGACTCTTGGAGACAGATCAAACTTTGGATAAAGATAGTCGATTTGTTTTATTTTTGGATTAGTTTTATAAGAGATATATTTTTGTGTAGATTCGGTGTATTCCGATTTATTTATTTGATTAATAATAAATGTTTCTCTTGAATTAGACTATACAGGTAAATAATTGTGAGATTTATTTTAAGACCAAAGACTCTCAAATCTACCCACGCACGCACACACACACTTTTACCCGCACCGCCCTTGCCGCTGAAAACCCGCTGTGTTTTCGGAGAAGGTCAGAAATAATACTAGAATACTATTGAAAACAGATTGTAAACGCTTCCTTAGATATCCTCCTCAATTAAACTCCCCGTATTACGGGGCATGAACGCATTAATTAGGGAGATACTCAGTTATAGGTAAGTTAATTTGTCGGAACGGGGAAATATTGAATCTGGGATAGTCACTGTTCGCTTTGTGGACGACGTTGCGGGGCGCGAGCCTAGTATGAATGCGTAGCGGCGTAGTTTAGTAGCTTTTCTTGAATATCAGCCTCCTAAAGGCCTAGTCATTATTAATTTTTGTCCAAATAGCATCGCGAGTCATTTATTGTAGGAAATTCACCCTGCGTAAGGCTGGGGATTGCTTCGAGTTGGGTCAGGCCCTCACGTCGAACCTTAGAAATCAAGCTAGACCTCGCCACAGTGGTCCGAAATCCCGACAAAGCGGACATAATTCGGAATGCGGGTGAAAGACGGTACTCGAGGGTTTTCGGGGTCGCTGAATACGAATCCTAAGTCGAAATTTCCAAAGACAAAATGGCGGATCAAAAACGGTAAAAAA